>BSBM01000321.1:20507500-20945000 GCA_027924585.1 Larix kaempferi
TGTTGAATTCAACCATGGGTATTTTAAACTCAAAATCACATTCTATCATCTCAAGGTTTATAGATCTAAGGAAATAGTTTGTTGTTGTTTCTTCAACTCCTTAATGTGTTATATAACCTAGTAATTTACGATGGTAGAGGACATTGCCTCAAATCGAAGGATATACCATTTCACTAGGAAGACAAAGCAATCAAACTAGGTGCAAAATTTAGAATCGATAACATTAAGGGAGAAAGCAAAAAATGCAACGAATTAAGGTTACCTTATTTGATGTCGAAAAACTATCAAACTATTCCCAAGGCATCTCTAGCCATCTCTGTTGTAGGGTGTTACTACCATAAATTTTATGAATTCATGGCCAGGCAAGACACTAGTTTCTACTCTCTACACTTGACCAAACATCATCTATATTGATTGGAATTGTAAGCGATAATGATGTTTATTCGAACACAAATAAACCAACATAGTCTATAGTTGTATATGTTAATTTGTAAAGTGGTAAGCTATGTTGGAATGTGTCAGGTTCATTGTATAATGGCACTAATATCTTATTTGTTGTTTCTTTTGCAGGGGTAGTCCTGATAGTTGTGTTAAAGAGACTTTTGGAGATGGGAAACCCACGAAACGCAAAAAAAAAAAATAGAAGGAATATTCCCATTGAAAAGGTCAATGACTTAAGAGAAAAGGCCAGGTTGGGAATGGAAAGATTGAGACGTGGTCCTATCATTGCCCCGGATCATGCCACTGATCCTAACATAGTTGTTGACACGACAACCTCTTGTTCAGAACCACGGGTAAAGCGGTCACGTCCAACCGACCCAACTCAAATTCCAACATCAACACAATCTCCAACCAACAATCCATCAACGAGTCATTTTGAAGTTCCTCACAACACAAGAATTTTGGGAGATGCTGCATGTGTAGAGATGGACATACAAGCCTTGCTTAATTTGCAATCTCCCCAAGAAGACCACAACCCTATCGACCACACTCCCATTATGTCCCAATCTATGAACCAAGCACCACAACAAACAAGCTCGGGTATTCATGTATCATGTCCACCCTCCTTACCTCGACTATCTAGTGCAACAAAAAGAACTCCTAGACATATTCGCGTGGATGAGAGTGCTATGTCGAGGCTTAAAGGCAAGTTGCCAAAACGCACTATCGAATGGAAATGCAACAAAATTGTCAAAGAATAGTTTGAATCCAAAGGTGATGCAGGTAAATGTCAATTATTGCTATGTTTGTTAAAGTCACGTTCTTTAGCTGTTGTTAGGATAATTTTAGGCATAAAGATGGTTAAGAGTTCAGAGGCCAACAGTCATATTGTTAGAAATCTCCAATCTGCATTTAATGCGATTGGGAAGAAGTCTCGTACAAAAGATCTTTGTGCGGCTCATCGTGTTTTAGCGGAATCAGTTGTAAGCAAGTCCACAAGGCAACATCGCCTGCTATCACACACTTCTCACATACTCAAATTAAATAGAAAAACTATTAAAAAGTACTTTGTTATAAGAGAAAATATTGACACTCCGGGTGGAAACGATTGTTGGGATTTTGTTGGTAGGTTGCCTCATGCAGATAGGAAGCTAATTGATGCTATTAAGGAGTCAGTAAAAACGTTTTGGCATGATCATACTAGACCTTCATCAAACCAAAGAGACGTGCTAACTCTATGGGAGATTCAGGAATGAGCACACACAATTGAACCTGGGCCAAAGGTCCTTTGAGAAATGCAAACCATGGTACGTTCGTATATGCATTGATCGGAACACTTGTTGTTGTAGATACCATGTAGAATATGAATATTATTATGACACATATAAACATATATTTTGTGATTTGCATACTAACATTGTGTAGGGCTGCAATGAATCCATACAACCACCGAATGCATAAAGAGACTTTATCCACATTATCATATGTCCAAGGCCCAATGGAAAAAAGTATTATAAAAACTCGTGTCTATATGGGACATGTTCTATGTGCAGTGGGTTTTCTCTTTTGAACCGTTGCATTCATGAAAGCAAGGACAAAAAAATTGGCATGATGGATGTGGAGATGCAGAGTTTCAAGTACGTGACCTATCAATTAGACAGTGTTAGAGAAAGTAAAAAGATTGCATTTGTAAAGTCACAGGTACAAATGAATATTGCATATTTTTCATACTACACGTTCAATTTATGGCATATACATTTTTCCAAAGGCCACATTGTAATATTTCCCTTGTTTCCATGGTAACAGGTACCGGTATGTGACTTCTTGATGGAATTCTATGAGAAAACCGAGTAGTATGTTCAACATGTGCATGTAGCGCGATGGCAAGATGAGTAGTACAAAAAATGCAGGGACAAATTTCCCGTTGGAACCATAGTTTCAATTGTGGATTTTGCAGAAAATTACACCCTTCAGCCACTAAATGAAATACAAAGTCAATACTACCATTCAGACCAAGTCAACATCATGGTACATATTATGTATAGGCATGGACCAGAGAGCAGCAATGACAAGAGGATAATACTGAAGCACACAAATTTTTACATAAGTGATGATAGAACCCATGATCTACATTATGTGCAACATTGTTTTCAAATTTTATATGATCAGTTGAAGGAGAGAGATATACAGATGGATTAGCATTGGATATGGTCGGATGGTTGTGCGGGCCAGTTCAAAAATGCCCGAGTATTCCAATGGATGAGTACTTTGCATAAGACTTACAATGTGCCGCATATATGGAACTATTTTGAGATCGGGTACGACAAAGGCGAGCATGATGGGGCCGGTGCATGCATCAAGACCACATTATGATGGGAAGAGATGAGGTTTGTCAAGGAACCTCATATCCGAGATGCATGGTCCACAGTTCAATGGTGCTCCGCAACAATGTCAGAATGAGCAAGAGATCAACAAACATCATCGGTGGCAGGTCGTGTGGCAAGAAATGTTTGGATAGTGGTTGACATAGATCAATCGCGTTCCTATAGTTGTGGCACAGTACAAGGAACACGTGGATTTCATTCAGTTCGAAGCTCAAACAACCACTTATTTGAAATATGGACACGAAAGCTTGCATGCTTTTGCAACCCTTGCAGCAGTGGCAAATAGGATGAATGCGAATGCATGGAATGGGTTGATGAATGGGATCGTGTGTCACTTGCAGTAGACCAACGTGCAGTTGTTGAAACAACCCAGCTAGAGGAGGGCCAATCAGCGATTTCAACAGGCTATGACCATATATCAGATCTTGTACAACGAGGACACATATACGCAATTGTTGCACCGAAAGACAATGAATGGGGCATGGATTATTGGTTGGCATGATGCATCCAAGGTAAGAAAACCCTCTACGGATCATTAATCGACGATGAAGGAATTCAATTTCCTACTAGCTCGATGGTGGTTAAAGGGGAATATCTTACACTAGATGGGAAGTCAAGAAAGACTAGTGGGCATCTATTCATGGATTATAGACCAGGTTCAATAGTGTATCACTTCACAAACTTGATCGTTGGCACAAACATCCATCTTCAGACAATGTCAAGCAAGAGCTCAACCAAGGTACGCTACTATTTGCCTCATTCAGAGCACGAGAGATTGATGGAGACAATTAGCAACAGAGAGGATCCAGATGGATTTAATGAATGAGGCCACTCAAATTTACATAAGAGAAAGAATTGCATCAAAGAATGTTATGTTCTACATCGAGGTATGTGTAGTTTTATGTTATTTCGTTGGTACATGAATTTTTTGTTGATACATACATACATACATGTCTTTGCCTATGTTTTTTATTTTTCCTATATGTATTAAATTGTTCCATGCTTCTCTTTTATGTTGAATAAAACCGTGATGTGATTTGGATCAAATTTGAGTAAATTGAGTTAGTATTTTCTTAAATATATCTATTTATGTTTGTAGCATTTGAAAATAGCGGTTTTGATAGGTTCTCAAGATTAGAATTACCTAGGTTTTAGAAAAAAAATTGAAGTACATAATCTATTACAATGGTCTAGCCCTAACCCTCACCCAAACCCTAGCACTAAGCCATCTTCTTCATCCTCACCATCACCATCACCATCACCATCACCATCACCATCATCATCATGTATTCATCATCAACACTGTCATCATCATCAACACTGTCTTCATCATCATTGTTAACTATAACTCTAACCCTAATTCAATTTCCTTCTATAACTGTATCCATAACCCTCACCCAAACCCTAGCACTAAGCCATCTTCTTCATCATCACCCTCACCATCACCATCACCATGAACGTCTTCATCATCACCACCATCTTCATCATCATCATTAACTCTAACTCTAACCCTAATTCAATTTCCTTCCATAACTCTATCCCTAACCCTCACCCAAACCCTAGCACTAAGCCATCTTCATCACCATCACCATCACCATCACCATCATCATCACCATCATCATCATCATCATAAGTGCCTGGGGGATGATTTTGCAGAGTTGGCCCCCATGTGCAAAAATTGCACACTCCCTCACTGAGCAAAACCCTAGTTTCCAAGATGGACGTACAAGATGGCATCAGGGCCATGGGACCGGAGGAGAGGGGCACCCCGGGCACTATCTTAGCATCCTGAATCCAACGAAGTTGACGGTTTGTCGATTGGAGCCATGGTCATCATTCTATGGCTTGTTCCGTCTCGCATCCAAAAGGCCTTCAGGGATACTTGTCGGGGGCATGGAAGTCCAACCGTTCAGCAAAACTAGGCTCCGGGGAGTCCTAAAGGTGTGTCTAGGCAGGTTCCGGCTAGGAGCGCTGGTCGTAAGTGCTCGGCGGATGATTTTGCAAAGTTGGCCCCAGTGTGCAAAAATTGCACACTCCCTCACTGAGAAAAACCCTAGTTTCCAAGATGGATGTACAAGATGGCACCAGGGACACGGGACTAGAGGAGAGGGGCACCCCTGGCACTATCCCGGCGTCCTGAATCGAACAGAGTCGATGGTTTGTCGATCGGAGCCACGGTCATCATTCTATGGCTCGTTCCATCTCACATCTAAAAGGCCTTCAGGGACACCTGCTGGATACTTGTTGGGGGCATGGAAGTCCAACCGTGTAGCAAAAATGGGCTCCGAAGAGTCCTGCAGGTGTGTCTAGGAAGGTTCTAGCTGGGAATGCTAGCCGTAAGTGCCCGGTGGACGATTTTCCAAATTTTACCCTAATGTGAGGGTCATCCAAATTTTCTCAAGGGGCCCATTTTTTGTCCTGAGGACCCCGGACATGCGTGGCCATCGTGGATAGGTCCACAATGGCCACGTGGACCTATCGGAGGCAATGGAATCCAATAACTCTCATCAGTTTGGGTTCCGTGGCCCTAGGGAAAATCCTCCAAGTGTCCCTGAACGGCCCCGGGGTGCCCAACTAGAATGCACGTAGCACCCGAACCGTGGCTTTGTTTGTGAATCCGTCGATTCCAGTGGGTCTAGGATGGCGGGTTTCGGCTAGGAGACGCCCCACAGCATTCCCCAAAGACTCGGAAGTGGTGCCAATGAGCCATCTCCGGAGCTAAGGTTTTTCTCACTGATGGCCATTCCAAATTCGCTTAAGGGGTGCATTTCTCGTCCAAAGGACCCCAGGCATGCGTGGCCACTGTGGACAGGTCCAAAATGGCCACGTGGACCTGTGGGAGGTAACGGAATCCAAGTCCTCTCACCGGGTTGGGTTCCGTGGCCACGGGGAAAATCCTCCAAGTGTCCCTGAACGACCCCGAGGTGCCTGACTAGAATGCCCGTAGCACTCGAACCATGGCTCGGTTCATGAATCCGTCTATTCTGGTGGGTCCAGGACGACGGGTTTCATCTAGGGGACCCCCCAGTGTCCCTCGAAGACTCGAAATCTGTGCCAACAAGCCATCTCCGGAGCTAGGTTTTTGCTCAGTGATGGCCATTCCAAATTTGCTTAAGGGGTGCATTTCTCGTCCGGAGGCCCCCGGGCATGCGCAACCACCGTGGACAGGTTCACAATGGCCACGTGGACCTGTGAGAGGTGATGAAATCCAAGTCCTCTAGCCGGGTTAGGTTCCGTGGCCATGGGGAAAATCCTGCAAGTGTCCCTGAACGACCCCGGGGTGCCCGACTAGAATGCCCGTAGCACTTGAACCGTGGCTCGGTTCGTGAATCCGTCAATTCCAGTGCATCTGGGATGGTGGGTTTCAGCTAGAGGACCTCCCACAGCATCCCCCAGAGACCCGCAAGTTGTGCCAACGAGCCATCTCCAGAGCTAGGTTTTTGCGGAGTGATGGCCATTCCAAATTTGTTCAAGGGGTGCATTTCTCGTCCGAAAGCCCCTGGGCATGCGTGGCCACCATGGACAGGTCCACAATGGACATGTGGACCTATGGGAGGCGACGGAATCCAAGTCCTCTCACTGGGTTGGGTTCTGTGGCCCTGAGGCAAATCCTCCAAGTGTCCCTGAACGGCCTGAGGGTCCGACAAGAATGCTCGTAGCACCCAAACCGTGGCTTGGTTCGCGAATCCATCAATTTTGGTGGGTCCAAGATGGCGGGTTTCAGCTAGGGGACCCCCCACAACATCGCTTGAAGACCCAGAAGCTGTGCCAACGAGCCATCTCCGGAGCTAGGGTTTTGCTCAATGATGGCCATTCCAAATTCGCTCAAGGGGTGCTTTTCTCGTCTGGAGGCCCCCGGGAATGCGTGGCCACTGTGGATAGGTCCATAATGGCCATGTGGATCTGTGGGAGGTGAGAGAATCCAAGTCCTCTTGCCGGGTTGGGTTTCGTGTCCCCAGGGAAAATCCTCCAAGTGTTCTTGAACGGCCCCGGGGTGCCCGACTAGAATGCCCGTAGCACCCAAACCATGGCTCAGTTCACAAATCCATCAATTCCGTTGGGTCCGAGATGGCGGGTTTCAGCTAGGGGATCCCCCAAAGTGTCTCCCGAAGACCCGGAAGCTGTGCCAACGAGCCATCTCCGAAGCTAGGGTTTTGCTCAGTGATGGCCATTCCAAATTCGCTCAAGGGGTGCATTTCTTGTACGGAGGCCCATGGGCATGTGTGGCCACCATGGAAAGGTCCACAATGGCCATGTGAACCTGTGGGAGCCGACGGAATCCAATTCCACTCACCGGTTTGGATTATTATGACCCCTTGAGCAAATTTGGAATGGCCCTCACTTAGAAAAACCCTAGCTCCGGAGATGGCTCGTTGGAACAGCTTCCGGGTCTTTGAGGGACGCTATGGGAAGTATCCTAGCTGAAACCTAGCACCTCGGATCCACTGGAATCGATGGATTCGCGAACCGAGCCACGGTTCGGGTGCTATGGGCATTCTAGTCGGGCACCCTAGGACCGTTCATGGACACTTGGAGGATTTTCCCCAGGGCCACGAAACGCAACCCGACGAGAGGACTTGGATTCCGTCACCTCCCATGTGGCCATTGTGGACCTGTCCATGGTGGCAACGCATGGCCGGGGGCATCCAGAAAAGAAATGGCCCCCTTGAGCGAATTTGGAATGGCCATCACTCAGCAAAAACCCTAGCTCCAGAGATGGCTCATTGGCACTGCTTCTGAGTCTTTGAGGGACACTGTGGGGGGTCCCCTAGCTGAAAATTGCCATCCTGGACCCACCGGAATCGATGGATTCACGAATCGAGCCACGGTTCAAGTGCTACGGGAATTCTAGTCGGGCACCCCGGGGTCGTTCAGGGACACTTGGAGGATTTGTCCTGGGGCCACGGAACCCAAACCGACGAGAGGACTTGGATTTCGTCGCCTCCCACAGGTCCACGTGGCCATTGTGGACTTGTCCACGGTGGCCACGCACACCCGGGGGCATCCGAACGAGAAATGCCCCCCTTGAGCAAATTTGGAATGGCCCTCACTAAGCAAAAGCCTAGGTCCGGAGATGGCTCGTTGGCACCACTTCCGGGTCTTCGAGGGACACTATGGGGGGTCTCCTAGTCGAAAACCGACGTCTCAGACCCATCAAAATCGACGGATTGGCGAACCAAGCCACGGTTCGAGTGCTACGTGCATTCTAGTCGGGCACCGCAGGGCCGTTTAGGGAGACTTGGAGGAATTGCCTTGAGGCCACGAAACCCAAACCGATGAGAGGACATGGATTCCGTCTCCTCCCACAGGTCCATGTGTCCATTGTGGACCTGTCCACGGTGGCCACGCACGCCCGGGGGCCTTGAGACAAGAAATGGCCCCCTTGAGCAAATTTGGATGGCCCTCACATTGGGGTCAACTTTGGAAAATCGTCCACTGGGCACTTACGGCTAGCTTTCCCAGCCGGAACCTGCCTAGACGCACCTGCAGGACTCCCCAGAACCCGGTTTTGTTGCACAGTTGGACTTGTATGCCCCCGACAGGTATCCAGCAGGTGTCCCTGAAGGCCTTTTGGATGCGAGACTGAATGAGCCATAGAATGACGACCGTGGCTTCGATCGACGAACCGTTGACTCCGTTGGATTCATGATTCCGGGATAGTGCCAGGGGTGCCCCTCTCCTCTAGTCCCGTGGTTCCGATGCCATCTTGTACGTCCATCTTGGAAACTAGGGTTTTGCATAGTGAGGGAGTGTGCAATTTTTGCACACGGGGGTCAACTCTTCCAAATCGTTCGTCGGGCACTTACGGCTATCATTCCTAGCCGGAACCTACCTAGACACACCTGCAGGACTCCCCAGAGCCCATTTTTGCTGCACGGTTGGACTTCCATGCCCCCGACAGGTATCTAGCAGGTGTCCATGAAGGCATTTTGGATGCAAGATGGAACGAGCCATAGAATGACGACCGTGGCTCCGATCAACGAACCGTCGACTCTGTTGGATTCAAGATGCAGGGATTGTGCCAGGGGTGCCTGTCTCCTCTGGTCTTGTGGTCCCAGTGCCATATTATACGTCCATCTTGGAAAATAGGGTTTTTCTTAGTGAGGGAGTGTGCAATTTTTGCACACGGGGGTCAACTCTGCAAAATCGTCCGTCGAGCACTTACAGCTAGTGTTTCCAGCCGGAACCTACCTAGACACACATGCACAACTCCCCAGAACCCAGTTTTGATAAACGTTTGGACTTCCATGCCCCCGACAGATATCCAGTAGGTGGCCCTGAAGGCCTTTTGGATGCGAGATGGAACGAGTCATAGAATGACGACCGTGGCTCCGATCGACGAACCGTCGACTCCGTTGGATTTAGGACGTCGGGATAGTGCCAGGGGTGCCTCTCTCTTCCTCTCCTGTGGTGCTAGTGCCATCTTGTACGTCCAGCTTGGAAACTAGGGTTTTGCTGAGTGAGGGAGGGTGCAATTTTTGCATGCGGGGGTCAACTCTACAAAATCGTCCGTCGGGCACTTATGATGATGATGATGGTGATGATGATGGTGATGGTGACGGTGATGGTCATGGTCATGGTGATGGTGATGAAGATGATGACGATGGAGAAGATGATGATGATGGAGATGTTGATGAGGAACCTAGAGTTAGAGTTAGAGTTAGAGTTAGAGTTAGGGTTAGAGTTAGAATTAATGATGATGTTGGATATGGTGGTGATGATGAAGATGTTGATGATGATGGTGATGGTGATGGTGACGGTGATGGTGATGGTGACGGTGACGGTGATGGTGATGGTGATGGTGATGGTGAGGATGAAGAAGATGGCTTAGTTCTAGGGTCTGGGTGAGGGTTAGGGCTAGAGTTATGGAAGGAAATTGAATTAGGGTTAGAGTTAGAGTTAATGATGATGATGAAGACATTATGATGATGGTGATGGTGACGGTGATGGTGATGGTGATGGTGATGGTGAAGAAGATAGCCTAGTGCTATGGTTTGGGTGAGGGTTAGGGATAGAGTTATAGAAGGAAATTGAATCAGGGTTAGAGTTAGAGTTAATGATGATGATGAAGACATGATGATGATTGTGACAATGACGGTGATGGTGATGATGATGGTGAGGATGAAGAAGATGGCTTAGTGCTAGGGTTTGGGTGAGGGTTAGGGATAGAGTTATAGAAGGAAATGGAATTAGGGTTAGAGTTAGAGTTAATTATGATGATGAAGACATGATGATGATGGTGACGGTGATGGTGATGGTGAGCATGAAGAAGATGGCTTACTGCTAGGGTTTGGGTGAAGGTTAGGGCTAGAGTTATAGAAGGAAATTGAATTAGGGTTAGAGTTAGAGTTAATGATTGTGATGAAGATGGTGGTGATGATGTAGACGTTGACGGTGATGGTGATGATGAAGAAGATGGTTTAGTGCCAGGGTTTGGGTGAGGGTTAGGGCTAGAGTTATGGAATGAAATTGAATTAGGGTTAGAGTTAGAGTTAACAATGATGATGAATATGGTGATGATGATGATGATGGTGATGGTGACGGTGATGGTGATGGTGATGGTGATGGTGAGGAAGAAGAGGATGGTTTAGTGCTACGGTTTGGGTGAGGGTTAGGGATAGAGTTATAGAAGGAAATTGAATTAGGGTTAGAGTTAGAGATGAAGATGGTGGTGATGATGAAGACGTTGATGGTGATGGTGATGGTGATGGTGAGGATGAAGAAGATGGTTTAGTGCTAGGTTTTGGTTATCCTAAGAGTGTTAGACTCTAAATCTAGAGCGCCTTGTTTGCATGGATAAATAGGCCAACTAAGTCCACCTGTATTGGGATTATCTGAGGCATACAAGCATGTATCCTCCTAGAGATCTGCCCCCCTTAAATTATACTGTAATCCTCACGTATGAGTGCCTAGGGAACTGCACTCTCTCACTATGCATGCAAAACTAAATAAAACAAAAAATGCAGAATTAGAACTGAACTGCTAATTTAGGAAAAACATATAAACTGGAAATTAATGGAGGATGGCGCATGCATGCGCTCTCTATCTCTCTCATCCATAAATGCTAGTGTATCCTGTTACATTTTGTTTTCACACCCAAGTGGCAAAGTCCTAATCCTCTAATGCTACAAGTGCGACTTCCGAAGATGATTGCCACTGTCACCTCAGCAAAGATTTTCCCAAGTTTTATGCCTACTTTAAAGGCCAAGGGAGGCTTCTAAATCAAGGTTGGAGAAAAGTTCTTACGATTTCAAACTTGTTTGAATATTAAGATGTGTTTTCCATTAAGTTAGTCCCATGTGAGTGCTTAATTCAGAAAGTTGCAAGTGAATTAATCCAATATACACCTTTCAGAAATAAATATTTGCTCATGTGTAAAATGAAAGATCATTCATGGATAAATAAAGATATTCACAAAACTTAAATCAACAATGAACCATAATGTTGTAGAATCAAAATTCACATTAAAACATGTTGGCTTATTTCCCAAAATCATCCACAAATGATATTATCTAATAATGCCAAGGTTATAGTTATTAGTTTACGAGTGATTATTGAATGAGACCCTCTTGGAGAGAGTAAAATCTTTGCAAGAGGGTGTTACCCAATCTATTAAGGGTCCAACTAGGTTGTAGTGATTTGAATCACTTCAATAAAGATGGCTGAAATCTTATCTTCACAAAATTAATTAATTAAATGTTTTTCCATATGATCCATGAGCATATAAATATAAAAAGATGTGCTGGAAATAAAATCAGTAAACCACTTGTGCAGGTTTGGTAACTTCTAGAATGTAAGTGATTAGATGATTGTAAACATTCATTCAATAAACCATAAACATTTAGGATATGTTGTGTGTAATTGCTTAAGACAAATTTGTGAAATAATAACCATTCAAATAACATGTAATTAACACTATGATCCATAGATGAGAGTTGTGAATCGAAGGAAAAATCATGTATGCAAAAATGTAATCAAAGAAAAACTTATATACACAAGTGGAGATCCATCTATTAATATGCAAAAATGATCCAATCATGTACACTTTTTCGAAAAATGGAACATCATTCCCAGTGTATATATAATGGAAACTCGTGCCTCGTACAAAAAAAGGCAACTCGTGCCCTATACAAAATATGGCCCATGGTGCCCTATACAAAATATGGCAACTCGTGTCGAAAATGCCACATCATGGCTAGTGTACATAGGAGGGTCTCTCAATCCTCCTGTCCACCCTTGGAGCTCCCAGGCGCATCTGCAAAATCAATCTTCCTATTCTTCATGCTAGAGAAATCTGGGTACTTTCGGCGTCTTTGAGCAAGTCCCCCTAAGCCCTGAAACGACAACAATAATATGTCAACTTTTCCTGGAAATTATACAAGTATAAAACATAATTTCAAAAGAAAAATAGTTTTCAAATCTTGGATAACTCACCGCATGAGAGACTGTAAGTCATGAGGGGGTCTCCCTCCTCCATGATCCAAGTCTCTCGACAATGCCACCTTACAACATTTAGAACAATCAGATCAATGCTGAAACTAGATGCATATAGTAATGTCCATTAAAATTGAACAAGATTTTGATAAACTAGTCAATTTCACCATGAACAAAATCGGCTAGTCTTCGGGGCTGGCGGATGGAGAAGTCAGCTAGATAGCCTGCTCTGATGCTAGGATGGATGGTAAAGGGGAGGATGTAGCCACATCAACGGTGGCTACACCACTGTGGGGAACAATGGAAGAAGGGGAGGTGGCAGGAGGAGGCATGGATTGGGGTGGGCGAAGTGGAGATGGACTTCTAGGGCTATAAACCCCAACTGTTTGTAGTATGGATTGGGGCACCTTGGAAGGGGAAGAGAGTGTGGTGGGGGAATGTGGGGGGGGGGAGAGGTTTGTGTTGCAGTAGAGGGATGGGTGACTATGGATGGGTGGTGTGCCGTGGTCGAATGGGGGAGGGTGGGAACATGAGAAACTGATATGGAGGTGGAGCTGGATATGATACATAAGGGGGAGCTAGATGGAACTGTGGTGCTATATAGGACGGGGGGGTTGGATGGAAGGGGTTGGGGAATGGTTCATGTATGCTAGGGGATACAACTGGCATATAGGGTGGCCGAAAGGTCAGGGAGGGAGGAATAACGACACTGGCAGGTCGAGGTGGTCGCACCTGCATACACATTTATAACCTCATAGTTTAATATACAAAAATATAAATATACATGGACAAGTCATCGTATTTGAAATTAAATTTATGCTTTAATACACACCATACATGCGCACGGGGAGAACTACTGGTCCCCGGTGGCGGTGGCTAGTCACTGGAGCTCGTAGACACCTGTGCGAACACTACAATTTTTATACTGAATTTATTAAAACAATATTAACAATATTAAACAAAATGCAAATTAGAATGACAATGATGGTATTTAAAAAACATGATTGCAATTAATTTATATTCAAGTTAGATGATATTCAATATTCTGGAAGGATAGAAGGTGGCATGGCATGAAATTAAAATTAAATAAGGTGAGAGGGCATAGAAGGTGACATGGTGAGATTTTCCTTTTCTAGAGTCATCCCCATGAGTAGGTGAGCTTTTCCTTTGGCCCTAGAGAGATGTGCAGTGCCTCATAAGCGAATGGAATTCATGTCCATTTACAAATTTGAATTGGAAACCTATGTAATGTGTTTGGGTTCTTGATGAAGAGTTCCTAGGTTTTGATGTCTTCTTATAGATTTGTAGTTTCCTAGAAGCTTGATTTAGCCAGTGGAAAGTATTTGCATCCCTAGAGTGAGGATCTTGAGTCCCTTTATTTCCATAACATTTACGTCATCAAATAAAATGGCATCTCATTGTTTAAATTTGCAAAGAGGTGCTAAATAGTAGTTAAGTTAGTGTGCAAGTTATTTAATACACTTTAGAGTGTTGATCGTTAGAAAAAGGAAGACAGAGAAATTTTTTTCATGATTAGCTTAATTACAAGCTTGAATGTGCCATGTTCTTTTGCATTGAATGAGTAATTATGTGTTCTTGATTGAATAGCTATGTTTTCATAATGATATCACTTGATTGAAATCAAAGAAATCTTGAGTGAAATGAGTTAAATGAGTATTCTTGATGCTAAATCTTTTACCAAGTTGAATTTGAATCAAGATAAGAGCAAGGCCCCATAGACCATATTTGTAAGATTATCGCTCTTCCTTATGGGCCTTACATCATTTTCAAAAAATTTAGTGACAATACATGTGATAAGTTGTTTTACATTGTTTATATGTCTTTCCTAATAGCATGTTCTAGGAGTAGTAGTATGATTACTTTCAGTCTCAAGTATTAGAATAAATTGGAAATCCCATGATAATAAACTAGGGTAATAAGGACATGAGAAACATTAGGTTCTTGAATTTCTAGAAGCTTGGCCACTATGATTCTCTTTTTCCTGAGAGTTTTGCACAATGCAGTGAAAATTCATAGCAATAAATAGTTTTCCTATTGGTCTCGATGGATGTGAAAGTGACAAGTACAACATCTCAGTGAACTCAATTGATGCAACAAAGTTAGAAGAAGCATAGAAGTGATTTGACCACCTTTACCATTAAAAGAACCTATTAGTAGAATACAGGGGAAAGTGATAATTACCATGGTAATATATTCTCAAAGTTTAAGCTTGAAGAACACATGGCATAAGGGCATGGCATCAAAGGTTGATTTGGTGGACAAAGTGATGGGCATTGGAGCAATTGCCACACCTATTGAGCCAAGAGTCAAATGACCCATACTGTGGTCATTTGAGGATGATTTGGACAAGGAGAGTACATAGCAAAGATAACTTGGATGACATGAAGACAAATGGCAAAGAAACAATAACACACATGGCATTGGTCAAGCACAGGAAGAGAAAGCAAGCATTGGATGGTAGTATGAGGATGAAGGACACTGTGGGCATCACGAAAACCCCAGCTGCGGGCTCATCATTGGTAAAGTAAGAATGATAGGTTTTGGAAATTTCTCTCCCATTTGTATAATCATCAGAGGTCTAGGATGCCTAAAGTGAACATGGACAAATGTTTATAGTTTTCTTAGGTTTTCATGTTTTATAAGGTTTCATTTTTTTGGGGGTGGGATTATATGAATTTATAGCTTTCAAATAAATTAGACAAGATTATAAACACAACTGTAAAATACGATGATAATATGTTAATTACTCAGTGCTAATTAATTTGTAATTACTAAACACAAATTACTTGTAACTGGATCTAATTATTCAAAGTAAAGAAGTTACCTGTGTGTATGGTAGCGCAATCTCCTCTGTTGCCGCCATGGCTCCATAGAGGTCAACGGAGCCGATGTCCTCCCAACTGGGGGATGGACACCCGACACCGAATAACTGAACATTAAAACAAATAAAGTCAACAATGTGTAATTCAAAGTTAAATATATTAAACAATACGATATCAAATAAAATACAACAAATACTTGAACATTAAATAAAACAATAGCAAACCTGATCCATGAAGCTCCCTATGGCATGCTGCTACGTATCACCATGGAAAGAATGACCACAATGAGAACAATGATGTGTCGTTGTTCCAGCAGAACTAGAAGGCCCCGCCTGGGTTCCACCTATACCCGGCATGTCTCGGCCACCACCCATAGACTGTGCAGCTATCTTTGTCTCATTGATGTCCTTCCGGCTCTGGGAAGACATGGCCACAAATTTGATATGTCTAAGCAAGTCATGTGTGGCATGTCTGACAAAGTCATGAATCTCATCTAAACTGCTACCAAACCCGGGTGGCTGAGGAGGGGGGTTTGGCTCTCTCCTGGGTGCAGGAGGTCCTTTAAGTGGGTTGCGATGCGCCTGAGGTCGATCTTGGGCAGAGCCAAGACCGACACCCTGAAACTAAGTGATTTAAAAATAGTTGACATGGTACCCTAGGTCAAACTCAGCCCATAATTTCCGAAGGAAATACTGTGGGACCTCCAAATTGTTGCACAAGGGCCCGTCAAACACCATGAACCACCTCTTTCTCCAGTTATATCTCCATGGATGGTAAATGCACCAGTCCATGCAAACCTGAGCCCTCGGCATAGTTGGAGGCTGTCCCGTCGAGGGAATTATGAACTTGCTATACAACTGATCTTTGGTGATGTTGAGGTCTTTTATCTGCTCTTTCGACAACCCAGTGGAGTAGTGTTCCCTCATTTGAGCCCTGTATTGGCTCAAGTTTGTTATCTCACTGTGTGCAATATTGATTGATTCAATAATGTTTTGAAGTGATGAAGCCAAGGAAACCCGAGAGGGTTCCTTGATACTGTTCAATTCATTACCTAGTGCCATCAATTGATTTAAGTCTTGCTGTAATTGATCTTGGATGTTTTCATTGGGTTCATTGTCGGTTCCCATATTGTCTTCTGGAGGTCGGGTTTCATTGGTTTCATCGGATGGTTCAGGTGTGTCTGACATCTTGTTAGGGTGTAGATAGACTGTAATTAAATTTCCTAGGTTTTTTAATGGATTGTAATTTTTTTTTAAAATTAAAATTCAAATGGAAAAAAAAATAAAAAAAATAAACACAAATTTGTGCTTTGAGGAGCACCTACCTAGAGAAATGGATGGCACCGTGGTGTAGGGGCGATTTCTTGGTGTTGAGGACAATTTGGGTGCACGAAGATGCGTTCGCGGGGTTGACAGTGCGCTCGTGGGTTGGATATTGGGCTCACGGGTCTGTCGAAATTGACAAACCCGTGAGCTCTTTTTTATTTTATAAAAAAATAGAGGCGCGCATGCATTACTAACGCACGCGTGCCATTTTGTGCATGCACGTCAAAGGCGCGTGAGTGCCCCTTTTGTCCACGTGGGATTAAACATGTGGACATTCAACATTGTCGAAGCAGAGACGCATGCACGCCTTTGGAGGCGCATGCGCATTGTTTTATTTTTTTCGCTCACGCACTGTTGTTGTGGTTATTTTGGGTACTAGTTTCGTGCGGGTAACCTAGAATAAAACCAACTTTAGAGCTTAGCCTGTAAGGAATGTAGTTATAGAACATTTTTCTCCTGCAGCAAGCCTTCATCAATGATAAACCATTGGGTCAATATAAACACACTTATTTCAAATATTAAACTTAATTAACATCTTCCAACTCAATGAACCTTTCTCATAGCCATACTACAGAACTTTAATCTATAGATCCATACTCCCTAGATTAGACAATAGAGGGTAGTTTTCTTGTATGTAATCTAGTTTAAGGGTAATTAATAGAGATTTTCTCTAGTAAGCATTAGATCAGTTAGACTAGAATAAGCTAGGTTAGCCTTCACCATGCATAAACAATGTTGGCACCTCAAATCCTTCGAGCCTTGGGTTGACAATTTAGTGTCGAATTAGTTATCATATAATTTTCTCGACAACAACTATCAAGAAAAAGTATCATTTACCGAGAATTGATGACTTATTTGATCAGTTAAGGGGTGCCACAATGTTTTCAAAGATAGATCTCAAGTCGGGTTATCGCCAAGTTAGAATTAAGGAAGAGGACAGCAGTAAGACAACTTTTAGAACAAGATATGGTCACTATGAGTTCACAGTTGTTCCATTTGGTTTGACGAATGCACCATCTACCTTTATGTCCTTGATTAATGGGATTTTTTGCAAATATTTGGACAAGTTTGTGATAATTTTCTTGGATGACATACTAGTTTACTCTAAGACAAAGAAAGAACATGAAGAACACTTGATATTAGTAATGCAGGTACTCAGAGAGAATCAAATTTATGCTACGTTAAATAAGTGTTATTTTTATCAGAACATGATTCACTACTTAGGATACATTGTATCAGGATAAGGAATCTCAATTGACCCTGAAAAGATAGAAGCAATTATGAATTGGACAACAACTAAGAATGTGTGAGAGGTTAGATATTTTATGGGATTAGCAGGTTACTATCGTAGGTTTATAGAAGGATTTTCAAAGATTTCACATCCGATAAATTACTTACAAAATAAAGGTATAAAGTTTGATTGGACATCTAAATGTGAAACAAGTTTTCATAAGCTTAAAGAGATGCTTACTAGTGCACCGTTTTTTAAAATTGTGAATCCAGAAGAAAATTTCGTGGTATGTACAGATGCATGTCTGCAGGGTATAGGTGGTGTGTTAACTCAGAATGGACACGTTATTTGTTATATGTATAGTAAGTAAAAGGAACGTGAACAAAATTATTCTAGACATAACTTGGAATTAGCAATAGTAGTACATTCTTTAAAGATATGGAGACACTACTTAAAGGGAAATAAATTTGAGTTAAAAGTTGATCAACATGGACTTAAATACTTGTTCGAACAACCTAATTTAAATGTAAGACAAAGAAGATGGATGGAACTACTATGTGAATACAATTTTGACATTAAACATAAAAAAGGAAAATAAAATAAAGTGGTGGATGCACTCAATAGGAAAATACAGGTGATGCACATAGCTATCAGTACTAGCACTTCATATTTAAAGTATAGAATAAAAGAGGCAAACATTACAAATGAATTCTTTCAATAGGTAAAAGAAGGTTTGTAGCAACAGGGAACAACACATATGTTTGAACACTATAAACTAGAAGATGGAATACTTAAGTATAAGACCAAGGTGTACATTCCTAACTCATACAATGTAAATAATTGGTTTTAAAAGAAATGCATGATGTACCATATGCAAGTCACTATGGTTATCAAAAGACAATAACGACAATTAAGAAGGATTATTATTGGTCAGGAATGAAAAAGGAAATTGCAGATTACATATCTAGATGCTTAGAATGTCAGAAAGTAAAATTTGAACATAGACACATTGCAGGTTTGTTACAACCTTTATAGATACTAGAATGGAAATGGGATGTAGTCAGTATGGATTTTATCATGAAATTACCTAAGAGAAGGTCACAACATGATGCTATTATGGTAGTGGTAGACAAATTAACTAAAGAATCTCACTTTATACCAGTTAAGACTACAGATAAAGTGACTAAAATAGTAGATATTTGTATGAAAGATGTAACTATATTGCATGGTATTCCGAAAGCAATTGTGTCGGACAGGGATTCAAAATTCACAGGTCATTTTTGGAAAGGTTTGTTTAAAGGTTTTTGAATAGATTTTAATATGAGTACTTCACATCATCCTCGAATAGATGGACAGACAAAAAGGGTTAATTAGGTTATTGAAGACATGTTAAGAATTTATGTAATGGATTAGCCTACTAAATGGGAAAATTATTTGCATCTTGTGGAATTTCCTTATAACAATGGTTATCACTTTTCTTTGAAAGTAAGTCCTTTTGAGGCAATGCATGGAAGAAAAATCAACACACCTATTAGTTGGGACAATCCGACATATAGAGTTATCAATTGGGATAGAATTATTAAAGGAAATGGAAGATCGAATGATCAGGATTAAATATAATTTGAAAATAACACAGGATAGACAAAAATTTTATGCAAATCATAATAGGATTGACAAATAGTTTCAAGTTGGAGATCATGTGTTTTTGAAAGTGAAACCAAAAAAGAGTACTTTAAACTTGGAAAATTGTTCTAAACTTGCAGCTAGATATTATGGTCCCTTTGAGATTTTGGAAAAGACAAGACCAATTTCTTATGAACTAGCTTTGCCTCCTAGCATAAAAGTGCATAATGTGTTTCATGTCTCTTTGTTGAAAAAGTATGTGCATGATCCTAGGCATATAATTGATTGGAACTTTATACAGGTAAATTGTAGAGTAGATGCTTTTATTTTACATTATATGATGATCCATATGATATGATATATTGTTGCTTAGATTGTTTTTATACTGACATATGATCCTTTTTAGCAAGTTGGTATATATATGATTTCATGTCGATAGGTATTCATGATGCTAATTATGTTATATATATATATATTTGATATGATTAGGTGGATCTGAAAGGAGACTTTTTGGTAGAGCCTCTTTCCACTGTAGGCAAGAAGACCAAGCTTCTTAGGAACAGAGAAATACATTAGGTTAAGGTTCAATGGAGCCACTATACTCTTGAGGATGCGACTTGGGAATTGGAAGATGTGATGAGGGAGGCATACCCTCATCTATTTTGATATTTTGTGACATGTATGTGTATGCATTTAGGACGATGCATGGTTTACAGGGAGGGATGTAATACCTTATGGTTTATCCACTGGACATATTATTATTGTTTTTATGTTGGAAATAGTGGCACAAGGTGCCTGGAATATGGTTTGCACATTATTATTATTTTTATTATGTTGAACTTATAAAATAATTAATAAAATAAAAACAACTAGACGACCGATGCCACAAAAGAGAGTATGAGGAACCATGATGTTACAAGCAAGGTGTTGTGGAAAAGTGTTTACCTATGTACTGATTTGATCCTATGTTGATGTTGTACACCCTTATTATGTACTTGATGGACCCTATTGGTTAGGCACCCTGATGTGTTATGTCACTCCTTGGTTTTATTTACCCTAAGATTATTTTGTTATTTGAGGATTGGAGTCTCTCTCTCACCTAGTGCACCCATATGAGTTGGATTAATGTGTCTCTTGGTGTAGCCACTTGATGTGTAACTCTAGTTTAATATTCTAGGAATGTAACTCTCATCCTTTTGTCCCTCTCTCTCCCAATTCGAATTGGTCATTGTAGAACTCATTGGTCAACGCTATTTTTTTATTTTTTTTCTCGAGTTCAACTTATTATTATCAATTATATAACATAATTATTTCATATTGCTAAAATTTGGAGGCTCCCCATGTAATCCTATGCCTTGCATACATTTATGCTAAAATCTCCTTTTAAGGAGTTAAATTCCTTATGCATAATTTACATACAACTTGTGACTTGAACAATTAGATGGAGGAGGACCTAATATGATTTATTTTATAAAAACGTACTCTTATACTTATAAGGTATGCAGATTCCTTTTATAATTTCATACACAACATATAAATTACAATCTTCTCTCTCTCTCTCTCTCTCTCTCTCATAATGCTTCATACAAATTCAAGTATACATATATATATATATATGTTGCGATTTCACAATACTACATATCACATCTTTTTTTATTTAAATAACAACAATACACAATATATATAGATATATATATTTCCGTTTTCATGGTACTCCAACAATGCTTGCTCTCTCTCTCTCTCTCCTTAATTCCATAGTACTACATATAACATGCCTTTTTAATAAATAACAATGCACAATATATATATATATATATATATATATATATATATTCGGTTTCATAACAATGAGCACTACATCTGACATGCCTTTTTAATAAAACAACAGTGCACTATATATATATATATATATATATATATATATATATATATATATATATTTGGTTTCATATAAGTTAGCACTACATCTAACATGCCTTTTTAATAAAACAACAGTGCACAATATATATATATATATTCGATTTCATAGCAATACTTTTTTTTTTGATATCTGAGGAACTAACCGAGATCCCCCAGTGAGCATCGTCGACTAGGCGGGGCGGGTACAAACCTCGGGCCGGGGTCAGCGTTCAACGTTAATTTGGAACCGGTTCACCAGCAGGTGGGAAGGTATAGCGCGTTCAGAGGTGACAGCGATAGGTCCTGCAGGGTGGGCAGGAGTCGAACCCTGGTCTCTGGCGTAGGGACCATCTGGACCAGCCACTGAGCCACTGGGTCCGGCCCCAATTTCATAGCAATACTTATAACATGCTTTTTAGTAAAACAAAAGTGCACAATATATATAGATATATATAATTTCGATGTCATAGTGTTACGTACAACATGACTCCTTTATTATATTAACATTATATAATGGATCCTCCCTACCTACGATTATAAATGCTAGCATAATAGATAAAAAAAAAAGTCATGAGTAATCATGCATAGATAAGCATCCGCTTCTTGTCGATCGAATGGCTTGCAACTCTTTAATCATGAGTAAAAGAAAATGAAACTGGAGTGAGTAATAGATTGAATCTGCTAGTTGGAATAGTTTAAAGGTGATCACTTCGAACTAGTCGATTTAGCGTCAGTAGTTTTGGGACAGTTAACTGGGTTCTATTGCCAAGTTATACTCAGGGTTCATACCAACTTTTGAGTAGTTGCGGCCTTGGCAGGAAAGACTAGAGGTCGGTTCTGGATATATCACAATAAAAAATGCACAACTAACTTCTGGAATAGACTTCGACACTTTTAGTGGTAGTCAAGGCATCAGCGTAATTGGCAGTAATAAGTCTAACTGAGTTCTATCAGCATGGAGGCCCAAACAATCAATGCAGAGCAGGTCGGTGTAGAAGGAAGATGGGTGTGCACAGAGGGATTCTGTCTCTTAACACTGTCTGCGTGTTGTCATGACGGAGAATGGTAAGGTAAGATGGTACCTGAAGGGCAAACAACATAAAGTAGGTGCGTTACCAGGGGTCCCGGTCGGGTTGATGACCAAGCTGTTTATTTCAACGCAGTGGTTTGTACCAAGTGGTAAACCAACACAGAGGTTCTGGTGGAATAACTTGGGAGAAGGGAAAACCGATCTGGCATTAAGTGGATCGTTAAGTTCATGGCGATACCACACAGTCAAAATAAAATTTGGGCAGAAAAGTAACCAACCAGCAAGGCGATGGGGTGAGATCTAATGATTAAGGATAGATCAAACACGCGTCGTGCTACATGTAACCTCTCAAGCAGTTTATAATAAACTGAAAATAAATCAAAGAAGAATGGTTTTGATTCGGCAAAACAACTCTGCACACAGAGATTTTAACCAACTCATTTCAGAAATCAGATCAAGAGAACTCAGTCGACCGACAGTTAATAGATCCCTAAGTTCCTACATGTGCCCTCAATTAACTCAAATCTAACCTATAGTGTGACGGAATTCGGGTTTAAACATTCAATCATAGACTGGTCTCCTGCTAAGGTCGTGAAAAAATATTATCAGTCTGGTCGGGGTGAGGCGCTTGGTTTCCAGAATCTCTATGGTTTTAAAAAAAAAGACGAATATGAATATAACAAGCGTTAATTAAATAGATCTGTAACAAACTGGATCTAAATCGTTATAGAAGAATGAATTTTATAACATCTTCTCTTTCCCGGTCATCACAGGCTGAAATGAGGGGTGTTTACTCAATCTAGAAAGTCCATCTTATATTGTTGAAATACGATGCAGCTTAACATTTATTATTTACCAATCTCAATCTACCGGATCCTGAGCGTAACATATATATACAAAGAAAATATAGATCTAAGCAGATCATCCCTATTTATAATTAAACACAACCTACCATTCTCATATGAATTATGGAAGATAATTTATGCAAATTAAATAATTTGACCTGCTTTGTAGTTCGATCTCGTAGATGTTGACATCCCAATCTTCGAACAAGCTGTCAACCCAACTTCAAAGTATCACACTTAATCCAAATCTCTATTATGATGTCCGTCTAGCAATAGGGAGCAAGAGAGATCCTCTCCTTCTCCTCCCTTTATTTTATAACCACAAAATTCCATGCCATGTGTCTTTCCATGTAAAATAATCTCTAATTAATAATTATTTTAATATTTACTCTTTTGCAACAAGTGTCACTCTCACATGAGTGTGCACATAAACCCCTAAATTGTCTCTTTGTTGTCTCCTTAGTTAATTTTTCTAATCCCTAAATCAATGGGATGTAGGTGGAGTGGTCCCGATTTTTATTCAAGTTTTGTTCTATAATTTATTTGTTGAATATTATGTCTCATGCATATCTATTCTCGACATATTTATATCCCAAATTTTTCTCTTTTTCTAAATCTTAGAAAAAAATAATAAAATAAAATAAAATATTCTTTTGTTAAATTTTATAAAATTCTATATCCCTCTTTTAATCATATATGCACAGTTTTTCTAGATGTCAACAGTGTGAGAAATATTTTTTTTTCGTCGTTGTCTAGGTACCCCTTCGGCAGGTCCTTCCAAAAACTTAGGTTTTCTCTGGTAGGGAGTACCATGTAGATATCGGGGAATTGTTACCACGATCTCTCGACTACACTTCCTTGGAGACTAGGGGTGGCTGAGGGATAAGGATCTCCTTATCGCGCGCCCCTCAACTCATTGTACGTGACCAAGGCGTTGTGGCCTCGCCTGTATGGCACACTCTTTCCCGGGTGAGCTGAACCGGCTTCTGACCCATGCGTGGAGTGATAATTAAGGGTTAATAGTCCTTCATTGTACCCCTTTGTATGTTTCTTGTTCTTATGACCCCTACTTTTCCATTGTGGGTCCGCCGGTAAATCGTTTTACTTGCTACTACACACACTCAAAGCGCACATTAGTAGCGCCGCACCATGAATTAATCATTTTGTCATACGTCATATTCTTCATTCATTTTTATCTGAGTCAATATCATTCATTCACTTCCATTTCATAATTTCTCAGTCAGTCGAACATATATTTCATTTCATAATTTCTCAATCTAGCATATATCATTCAATCATTTTCATTTCATAGTCTCACAATTAGTCGATTATATATTTCATTCAATCATTTCCATTTCATAATTTCTCAGTCTAGCATATATCATTCAATCATTTTCATTTCACAAAATAATATTCAAAGAAAATTCCATGGTTCATGTTTTATTTAGCCAAGTCACTTCAAAACTCCGTCCCGAAGTTGAAAACAAAAATGGCAAATTTTAACGCATTTCAGTTGCGTCCTCCCAGGATGCAAAACTGGGACTATAGCTATCTCACTGAACTTTAACCTGATCAATCACATAGTGTCTAAGCTGTCGTGTTCGATGGTCCAATATGCATATCGGTTCGGCCGTCACGACCCATTCATCCGATATCTGTAAATTTCTCATGTCAATGATATGTGCAAAATCTGAATCATAATGCCTAAGTGCTGATACATGAAATTTTTTTTGCATCCTATGCAGATATGATGGTAGTCCTAGATGATAGGAAAACGGTCCTGTCTGTTCCAATATCTCGAAGGGTCCCTAGAACCTAGGAGACAATTTTATCCCCTTCCCAAATATGATAGTACTCTTTTGCTGTTTCACTCGCAAAAATACTCGGTCTCCAATCTTATATTCCCTGTCGAGTCTATGTGCATCAACATAACTCTTTTGTCGATCATGTGCTTCCTTCAGTCGATCATGGATATCATTCATATGCTCCTCCATCTCCTGAACAATTTCAGGTCCTAGCAGGATCCTATCTTCTAGTCTATCCCAACTCAAGGGTGTTCGACATGGTTGCCCGTACAAAAACTCGAATGGTGCCATCTGTATGGAAATATGATAGTTGTTGTTATAGGTGAACTCCACTAGAGGGAAAAAACTCCTCCCAACATGTTTGTTGATCCATCACATACATCCTCAACATGTCCTTCAGTATCTGGTTTACTCTCTCAATCTTCCCGTCAGTCTTGGGGTGGTAAGCAGTGCTAAAGTTGAGTCACATACCCATAGCTTCCCGAAAGCTCGTCCAAAATATACCTGTGAATACTGATCCTCGATAAGATATTATCTTCCGTAGTACCTCGTGTAATCGTACTATCTCATCAATCATTACTCTAGCAATCTCTAGGGCCTGATAAGTATTCTTGATGGGAATGAAATGCACACTCTTTGTGAGAGTGTCTACTAACACAAAAACGGTATCATGCCTCTTTAGGGTCAATGGTAATCCCACAATAAAGTCCATGGAGATGATCTCCCTCTTAGACTCAGGAATGGCGTGAGGTTGGATTAGTTCTACGGGATGTATATGTTTTTCCTTAACCAACTGACACTCCATGCATCTGGTGACAAAATTTACTACATCGTTCTTCATGTCGTGCCAGAAAAATAAGGGATATAAATATGCGTACATATTTATTACTCCCGAATTTTCTCTATATACTACTCGGTGAGCTTCTTTCAGGATCAAGTTCCTAAGCTCATCGTTCCCTGACAATTATATACGTTTGTTGTATCTTAACCATCCATCATTTTTCAATGAATAACCCTTATACTTGGGTACTTCCATTGGTTCATTTTCTATCTCAGTCTTCACCTCATTGTACCAGTTGTCTCCCTGCTGCAGTCTAGTGATACGAACCGTTACATCAAAACCTCAAGATGTTAGTGAAGGCCGCCCACTAGGATATTAAAATCCCACCATACTCTGTAGTCCAAACTCTAGGATGGATGTGCGCTCGTATGGTGGTTTCTTCTTTGAGCCGTACGAGCCCCAAACAAACACTGCAATGCTGACATTGCCACTCGCTCTGTGACTCGAACTTTAGTGGAGGCTCTGATACCAAATGATACGAACCGTTACACCAAAACCTCGAGATGTTAGTGAAGGTTGCCCACTAGGATCTTAACATCTAAGTACCTTTTCCCTCAAGTTGGTCTACATCAGAATTACATAAAATATGCGAGGTCTACAATTGAGCGTATCTGCTACTTTGTTCAGGGTTCCTTTCACGTAGGAAATGTCGGAGTCATACTCTCTCAGTTGTTCAAACCATCTCCTCTGTTTGGAATTCAAATCACTCTGGGTGAAGATATACTATAATCCATGGTGATCCGTCTTAAGTTGAAACTTACTTCCTACTAAATAATGTTGCCATAAGCATATTGCTTGCATCAGATCAATTAGTTCCATGCCATGTGTTGCGCAGTTTTCCTCATGTGTCCCGAGTCTTCGGGAAGAGTAGGCAATCGCTCTACCTCCTTGCATTAGTAAACATCCGAACCCATCCTTGGATGCATCAATGCATACTAAGAAATCCTACTCCATATCCGACACCTTCAAGATTGGTGTTGTCATTAGTAATTCCTTCAATTTCTCAAAGGCTTTGGCACACCTATCTGTCCATACAAAAGGCCGATCCTTTTCCTGTAGCTCCGTGATCGGTCCCATAATCCTTGAGAACCCTTCCACAAATCTTCTGTAATATCCTACAAGTCCCATGAAGTTCCTCACTTCATGTACATTTGTCGGTGCTGGCCATTCCCAAATAGCCTCAATCTTGGCGGGGTCTACTACTATGCTGTCACCAAAAATGATATGTCCCAAGCAGTGGATTTCCTTGTGAAAGAAGGAACACTTTAACAACTTCCCATAAATTTGATTTTCTCAGAGACATTGCAATACCAAGTTGATATGTTCTTCATGTTCCTCCGGTGTCTTTGAGTATATTAGGATATCATCGAGGAACACCTACATGAACTTGTCTATGTAATGGTGGAACACACTGTTCATCAAGTTCATAAATACACTAGGTGCATTGGTTATCCCGAAAGGTACAACTACAAACTCGTAGTGTCCAAACTACATTTTAAAAGAAGTTTTTTGAATGTCCGCTTCCTTGATTTGCAACTGATGATATTTTGATCGTAAATCAATATTTGAAAAGGTTTTAGTGCCCTTCATTTGATCGAACAGATCATCGCTCCTAGGTAGAGGGTGTTGATTCTTCATAGTAGCTTTGTTCAGCTGACGTTATTCTATGCATAGTCGCCACGATCCATCCTTCTTCTTGACAAAGAGCGCTGGCACTCCCCATGGGGAAGCTTTGGGTCTTATCAATCCCAGATCCAAGAGATCTTGTAGTTCCATCTGTAATTCCTTCAGTTCTGGTACATACATTCTGTATGGATCTCTTGCGATTGGTTTAGTTCTCGATGTTAATTCGATGGTAAAATATAGTTCTCTCTAAGGTGGTAATATAGGTAAAGCTTCAGAGAATACATCCATGTATTGTGCAAATAAAGGGTGATTGGAAATGTCAGTTTTGTCATTATCCTTGTTCATTTATATCACAACATAGAGCTGAAATCCCTTCCTCGGGATTTTCTTCAGTTGTAAAGTTGAAATCATCCGTAGGGATACTTTATTATTCATCCCGATGAGGACCTTGTTATGACCTTCATCATCATAAAAAGTCAACTCCTTGCTTCGATTTTCCACTATTGCAGCATGGGATTCCAACGAATCCATTCCCGGGATTAAGTCGTAGTCCCCTAGGGAGGTCATATAAAAATAAGTTCTAGTGCGACATACTCTTGAGTCTACTTCACAATCCACAAGCTTCAACCCTACACTCTAGGTATTCCCAGATGCCATCTCAACTAAGTCTATATCATCTTGAGCACATGCCAGCATCATACTTCTTTCCAATGTATAATGAGAAATAAAGCTTTCAGTAGCACTAGGGTATATGAGTAAAGATAATGTCATACCATTAATTATACATGTTGTTTTGAGTACAGTAGATTGATGTTCTTCTTGATAGTTATTAACCGCCGCATGGATGCGATGTGCTCATTCCATATCTGCTACAGTAGTTTGACATGGTCTTTGTCCCTGTCTCGATCCTGACTATTGCTGAGGGAAATCGCTCTGGTAGTGCGTTCCTCTACACTTACAACACCCATCTCTTGGTCCCTTATTCGTTCTTCCTGTTGGTGTGTTATTGGTGAGAGGTCCAAATTGTGTTGGTTTCCCGAATGATTTCGTACTGTCTCTTTTGAAAGGTGGCTTGTATGGCATTCTGGTGTCTTTAAAGGGTTTCTCTTGTATAGATCCCCTGGGATTACCTCATTTTTCGTAATTCATTCTTGGTAGATTAGAAGGTGGTCCTACCCTATTCCAGCATGAAAAGTTATGTTTGGTTGAGCCCCCGCTCATCAATTCTTCGTCACCAATTAAGGCCTTCTGTACTGCGTCATGTAAGGTCTGTGGCTTGAGGATGCGTTTCTTTACCCGGATGTTGTAGTTCATTCCATAGACATACTTGTTCACCTTTAGTTTCTCTATCGAGATGTGCAGTGCATACCTCAGGAGTTCCATAAACTTGATTTCGTAATCCTACATTGTCCTACCTCCCTGTTGGATGACATTGATTTCATTGAGTTGTCTCTCAATGAACTCTTCTGATAGATAGTGCTTGTGGAATTGTTCCTCGAGAAACTCCCAATATACTTCGTTGATATCAATCCCCAACTATGGTTTCATATTTTTCCACCATAACAGTGTTTCCCCTTTCAGTTGCAGAATAGCCATATGCACCTTCAAATTTAAGGTGCATTCCTTCAAGGAAAAGCACATTGCCATATTCCCGAATCACTGTTATGGAGAAAAACTTCCTATGGCTTGGGGTAGACCACAATAGACAGATGAATTCTAGAAATCAACTCATTTCCCAATGTATGCTATATAAATGTAAATGCTAAGAAGTGGAATAAAAGACTTACCTTCAATGGGACGTCTGATGAAGATGGCCGTTGAGCTTTCGAATCACCACACTTGAACCTCCAGCTTAGTCTCAAAAACAAACAAAAGAAAGTGCATATCATATATGAAATATGTTAGCATAAACAATAAAATAATCCATGATATATATAATAAAGCGTACCCAATGATAATAAACAATCATTCACAATATCAATTGGACTAGAAAATGAGTATTTCTATTAATATGAATAAGAAGTACAAGATACAACCTCCTGTCGGAAACTCATATGAACCAAGAACTAGGTCCCTCCACTTGTGCCTCCACCACTTCAATCCCCCATGCAATGGAAAAATCACGAGTAAAGGAGTGAATCCTTCACAAAATATGGAAGAGTTTGGCAGGTGAACATAAATAGTTCACAATAACTAGGATTAATGGATGTAGACTCAAGCTATGGAAAAAATCCAAACAATAATCATTTCCAAGTATCGGCTGGTATGAGTCCTTTTGAAATTCTGTATGGTCATAAATGTAATACTCCCATTTCATGGAGCAGTCCAATGGATCAATTAATGTTAGGACCTGAATTGTTAAAATATATGGAACTAACCGTGAAGATGGTACAACAAAATTTGAAGTTTTCCCAAGATAGGCATAAAAGTTATGCTGACTTAAAAAGAACTCATCAAGAGTTCCAGGTAGGCGAGCACATGTATATCAAAGTAAGACCCAAGAAAAGATCCCTAAGGCTGGGCAGGTAATCAAAATTGGCACCTAGGTGTTGTTGGCCATTTGAAATTTATGCTAAAGTGGGGCCGGTAGCATACCAGTTAGCCCTACTGCCTACTATTAAAGTACATGATGTTTTTCACGTTTCCATTTTGAAGAAGTATGTTCATGACACTACTCATGTGATTGATTGGTATTTTATACAGGTGGAATCCGAGGGAGAGTTGCAGGTGGGACCGGAGCGTATTCTCGATAGAAGAGAACTCTCTTTGGAACCGTACCATCAAACAAGTCAAGATTCAATGGAAGCACCTTAGTCCGGAAGAGTCCAGTTGGAAATTGGAAAGTGATATGCGGGAGACATATCCAATCCTCTTTCAAGATGAATAAATGGAAGAATAAAGACAGAAAAATAATAACACCAAGGACGGTGTTATCCTTTAAAAGGAGGTGTATGTAATACACCAGGATTTAATAAATTATTATTAAATACTTTTGAATATTTTATTTTATTTTATTTTAAATATTTTTGACAAGAACTCAAAAATAAACAATGTAATTCTTTTATTAATAAAAATATTGAAGGGGGACCTAAATGAAATAGTTGTTGAATGAGTGATTGTTGACCCACAAGAGGAAAAGACAAGTGGTTGAAGCTGCTGAGTGACAACTCAAGGTGTAGGAGGAATCTTCCCCAAAATCAGGTCACCACTCCTTGTTGAGTGCTAAAGAGCAGGAGGCTCATAAATGACCAAGTCCTAGGAAAAATACTATATAATAGTATGTCCATTAGCAAGCAGGAGGATAGCATTGGATAGGGACATGAAGCTGATAATGCAAGAGATGGCGCATTAAGTGGATTTTTCTCTTGCAGTTCAGCGATTAGGCTCGGGTGTTCTAGAGCAAGTGAGACTTGGCTGCTCTAGGAGTTGGTTGGGAGGAATGGATTTTTCATCTTTGTTTTCCCGACAGTAATGCCAGGTTCCTTGTTTTATTTGTTATCTGTTTAATACTAGATACAGTAGGATTTCCATTCATATTATGAATCGCAACTAACCTTAGCAGAAATTTTATTTGTGCATCTAATCAGATTTATTGATATATTATACATATGTTCAAGTATCTCTTCTATTATGTTTTTATATTTAAGTATTCTATCGAAATGATATCAACGTTTATTTTGTTTTCAAATCTAATTATTCTTTCGAAATGATATCAATGATTATTTTGTGTTCAAATTTAAGTATTCTATCGAATCGATATCTAGGTTTATAAAATAATCATAACTAGTATTAACATTCTTTCTAACAAATCTTTGTTTTCGAATCTAGTATGGATTAAAGTTTGTTTAAGAACATAATTGAATTATGTTCAAACATTTATAATAAAACCACAAGAAGTTATCCAAAACTAAGTAAAGCGAATGGTATAGCCAAGTATTTTCATCTACCTAAAAACTATCAACGGTATTTACTAGAATCAAGAGTTGAGAGGCCTCAGTAGCATAAATAATTTATTTAATCATTTTCTATTTTATAGACCCTGTTTCAGATCGAAAACGCCAAAGTTGGGCGGTTCTTGACCTAAGCAAAAATATCATAATCAACATTATAAATAGTAAATCATTTTAATAATAAAAACATAAATGATTACAGGAATCATAAATCTTTTATCGTTTTGACAGTCGAGATTGATGTCAGGGATTCCTACAGAAGGAAGCGTGGATCTTCTTTTATGATTGCTAATGATGTCTTTCATAATCGCCTATCTAAGGACAGTTATCTTCTAGAGATAAATCTTGATAGATAATTTTCTTAACTTCCTTTAAACCCATAAAGTATTTAAATGAGAATTCGACATAGACCCAAATGAAAACATTTTAACAAATAAATAGCATAATAGGTTAAATAGAGGGATCCATATCCTTGTGGATATAAATCCATCCACCATATTTATAAAGCCCTAAATATTTAAATAATATTATAGAGGTAGTAAGCTATAAGCCATCCACGATGGCACCTATAGTAAACCTTCAATCCTTAGGATAAGAAAACAAAGCATATAAAAATGTTTAAAAGAAAACGTTGGAACGAAGATAACGAGGAAGCCCTCTTCCCGACATTTCATAAAATCTAAGGGTCAACTGGATATCTAATCAACTTATCTTGTTGAAGGCGAAGGCTTGTTCTCTACTCACGATTCCAAAAGCCCGCACAGAGTTACCTATAGAAACCAAACATTAAAACAATTAGAAACAAAAATATGACTTAAATTTAAGGACTTAGAAGATTAGAGGTTCATTTTTCCTCACCTTGGTGTTCTAAGATGCGAGCTTGAGAGGAGATGACCATGTCGCTAACCTAGACAATGCTCTCAATCCTGCATTCAACACCAAAGTCAGAATCCTTTGTAACTATGAAATAATTAAATAGAATTTTAAACAAGCTTGTTACCTTACCTTGCACAAACTGCAGACATAGCCAGAGGTCGACTCCTCATGGACGCCTTATCCCTTCTCTTCCTGCAAAATCAACCTTAAACATTAGTCTTGGCGACCAAAGGAAAAAAAAAACGTAATATACAAATTGCAGAGTATAATAAATCTTTTTCTTACCCTTTGGAATGGCAGTTCGAGGCTAGTGAAGTTGGCCAGGTTCGGTCATAGCAACAACGAGCTCTGAGGGTGGCGCTCAATAGCACTGCGATGACTTACTTTATTAACTTGTTAAACCACAAGAAGGAATTCCATTAACGACAGGAGCATTTTACACCCAAGAATATACAAAATCACCATGAAAAGTGCAGAGCCTCCACTCGCAAATCCCATACACCAAACAAAAACAATAATGAAGTTTCAGACAAAACAATTACACATTAAACCCTAAGCAAAACCATGTTTATCTTACTATACATGTGGATGGTCGAGATTCAATCTCGAGTGAGCCATTAAAGCCTAGTTGCACTGTCAACTCGCACCTAGGGTGGCTCTTTAATTTGTAAACAACCACGGTACAGACCTTTAAACCAACTGAACACACGGTATATTAAAATTTAACTTCGTATTATTGCTTTTCAACCAAGGTTCGACTATGGTGAAACCCCATAGCCCCATTTACATATCAACAAATACATCAACGCATAGATTTGTATTGTTAACCTTGCAATATGAACAAAGAATTATATTGTTTGTCCTTGTAAGACCTTAATACTTTTAAACTATTGGGATTAAGACTATATCCATAGTCTCCCAACATTTGTCACATTTAACTAAAGCATTAATGCATAATAGTTAAGGTAGGATCAAATATCAAGACTTAGCCTTAGGGCTAAGCAAGGCCCTTTACAAACTAATAGCAAGAACAAGAAAAAGAACAAGACATCACCTTCGGTTATGATGGCGACACGTCACTCATTTTGTAAAGTATCCAATTTGAATGTAACTTGATAAAAAAGCAGTTATATAAATAGCGTAAGAAACTTTACAAGCAACGACAATCTTTTCACAGTAGTTATTACTTGATAGAAACATAGATATGTTATATAGTATATCGATATAATAATGATGTTTTTATATAGTGTTTGTATATTATTATTTTTTATTTTTTTTTATGGATTTTTGAGGTTCATGTCAGTTCTCAAAATGATAATTTTGGGAAACATCGTAGAATGACAGTTTTATGTAAGGGTCAATATCCAATAGATTTGTAGAGATTAGTTGTGAATAAATCATTAACTTTATAGCATTGCCTACCAATTTATTGCAAGCTTTTCTACTTATCAACCACTTTGAAAATAAAAAATAGATTCAAGTATTTTTTATTTTATATAATTGAGGGAGAATGGAAATTCCATTAGTAAAAATAAGGGAAATTCCATTCTATTCAAGGTAGATAATTATTTTTGTGTTTTGCTTTAAATTCCATTTAAATATGCAGAAATATTTGGAAAGAACAACAAAATATGAAGCAAGAAAAATACCCAATATGAATAAGTTCTCCATTCTCATAAACTTGTGGATATCAACTCAAACAGAAAAGATTAGCTAATAAATACAACCTAACATAGGTATAAAACAACCCTACACTAGAAGCAAAAATCGACAATCTATCAAATACTTAGCTTTCTTATCATAAGCATTAAATCTCCTCTAGTCACTAGCTCACTTTAGTTTTTATTCCCTAGTCACAGATTCACCAAGTGTCCTTGAAAGGATTAAAGAGGTGAGTTTCAACTTGCCATAAATTATTGATCGTGGATTGGATCAAAAAACTGTCGAATCCATTGGACTCATGACAATACATTCTAGCTAGCGGAACCTCTCTTCCATTGGTCCATCTCTTCGTGGCAGTCTTGTTGAGTGATTTTTGAAACTAGGGTTTTTTCTTAGTAAGAGACTATACAATTTTGGAGTAATGAGGTCAACTACTGAAACTCCTAGACCCTAGGACTGTGGGTAGTGTGCTCATGTTTTACATACCCAAACACACATGTAGGAGCTTACAGAACTCAATTTTGATGCTCAGTTGGGTTTTTATGCACTACTCACAAATTAACCTAGTGTCCTTGAAAGGATTAAAGAGGTGAGTTGCAACTTGCCATAAATTGATGACCATGGATCAAATTGAAGAAATGTCAACTCCATTGCACTTGTGGTCCAATGCATTCTAGATAGGAGCACCTCTCTCCCATAGGTCCATTTTCGAGTGCTCGTCTTGTTCAATGATCTCAAAAGATAGGGTTTTGTTTAGTAAGAGACTATATAAGTTTGGCATGATGAGGTCAACTATTGAAGCTCCTGGACCTTGGGACCATGGGTAGTGTGTGCTAGTTGGACATTCCCAAACACAAGTGTAGGAGACTACAACGATCAATTTTGATGCTTGGTTGGGTTTTTATTCCCTAGTGCCAGATTCACCAAGTGTTCCTAAAAGGATTAAGGAGGCGAGTTGCAACTCAACATAAAATGATGACTGTGGCTTAGATTGAAAAACCACCAACTCTGTGGACTCATGATAATGCATTATAGCAAGAGAAACCTCTCTCCCATGGGCCCATTGATTGATGCTCATCTTGTGTAGTGATATCATAAAATATTGTTTTGCTGAATAAGAGACTATGTAATTTTGGCATGATGAGGTCGATTATTGAAACTCCTCAACCTTGGGACATTGGGTAGTTTACCCATGTTAGACATGCTCAAGCACATGCAAGAGCCTATAGAACTCAATTATGATGCTTGGTTGGGTTTTATTACCTAGTGATATATTCACTAAGTGTCCCTAAAAGGCTTAAGGAGGCTAGTTGCAACTCCCCATCAAATGATGAACGTGGCTCAAATAGATAAATTGTTGAATCCGTTTGAATCATGACAATGCATTCCATCTAGGGGCACCTCTCTCCCATGGCTCCATTGCCTAGTGCTTGTCTTGCTCAGTGATACCAGAAACTACGATTTTGCTCAACAAGAGACTATGCACGTTTGGCATGATGAGGTCAACTATTGAAACTCCTTGACCTTGGGACCGTGGGTAGTGTTCCCATGATTGAAATGATGAAAAACACATGTAGAAGTGTATAAAAAGCAATTATGATGCTCAATTTTGTTTTTATGCCCTACTGACAGATTCACCAAGACTTCGTGAAAGGATTAAGAAGGCGAGTTGCAACTCACCAAAAATGATGACCATGGCTCGAATCAACAAACCATAGAATCCATTAGACTTGTGACAATGCATTCCATCTAGGGGTACCTCTCTCACATGGGCCTATCACTCGATTCTCATCATGTTCAATGATCATAGAATCTAGGTTTTTTCTTAGTAAGAGGCTATGCAATTTTGGCATGATAAGGTCAACTATTGAAATTCTGTGAACTTGGGACTGTGGGTAGTGTTCCCATGTTAGAAATTCATAAACAAAGATGTAGGAGTTTATAAAAATGAATTCTGATGCTTGGTTGGATTTTTATGCCCTATTGACATATTCACCAAGTGTCCCTGAAAGGATTAAGAAGGCAAGTTGAAACTCACCACAAAATGATGACCATGGCTTGGATCGATGAACCATTGACTATGTTGGACTCATGACAATTCATTATATCTAGGGACACCACTCTCCCATAGGTCATTTTCCTCATACTCATCTTATTCAGTGAATCGTCTCAAAAACTAGGGTTTTGCATAGTAAAAGACTATACAATTTTGGCATGATGAGGTCAACTACTGAAACTCCTCAAACTTTGGACCATGGGTGGTGTTCCCATCTGCTTGTTTTGTTCAGTGATCTTAGAAGTTAGGGTTTTTCTCATTTTTTCTTAAAATGATTGCTTCATAATTGTATTAGTCATGTGTGACTAATAACAATATTTGAGCATCTACATGAATGGAATATAGGAAAAATGTATTTCCTTGGATTACTTAAATTAGCAAGGATGATATGTATCTATACATTTTTCGTATTGAAGACAAAAAGTATCATAGGTGAGATGTATTGAGTGGCTGTAGATATCATATGAAGGAAAGTGTGAGGGTTTTACTATTGTATTTTGGAAACCATCATGATACTAATTGGAAGAGACATCTATGACTTATTAAGGATGTCCATATTATGGGTGGAAGATAATTGCTTACTATGCGATCTACATATGTTGTGATATGTTCGTGTAAGTGGTTTCCTAAATTTTTTGAACTTTGTGGAAATTCCTTATTTTAATCCAATACAACATATTTAGTAAAAGAATATGCTCCAAGAAGAATACTTGTTTAATTACATGACGTTTAACAAAAACATATACCTTGATGGTGAGAGAAATATTGGCCACGTTACTTTCCAAAAATACATTGAGAGTAGGAATTTGATTTTTAAATCAATTGATATATTTTGGAGGCATGAAAACCTTTGTTTCAACATAAAAATTAATTAGGTGAGTGTATTCTAAGGGTGAAGTTAAGCACATAGGTGCATGCCATCCTATAGATACTAAAATATGGTTATGGATTCTAGGATCTATTCATTTGAGCAAAAATATGGCTTACTAGAGCCAAAGGTATCATGTATTGCCATCAAATTCATCGAAGAGGTAGTTGTGTCAGGGATGAAACCTGTAACAACCGAACATTAGGAATTAGTGTATGGTTTATGATAATGGTAAAAATATCAAGAAATATATAAGCAAATTAAAAATGGAAATGTGCATTCTAGCTTAAATTAGGTGAGTGAGTAACAAGTGTGTCATGCATGCAAAAAATAAGAAATTGAATAAAATATTGAAATTGAGTAATAAAAAGGGGGCAAGACCAAGAGGAGGGGTCTCTAGTCTTGTGGTTGGATTTTGTGGTTCCTTGATTGTTGTGTTGGTTTTGGCGTGTGTGTATGTGTATGTTAATTGAGAGATTAAGGAGGAGGAGAGGGTGGAACTCAGATGTATTGAGAAATAGTGAAAATAGTTATGGTATTACCTAGTTTGGCATAGTGGTAATTGTTAAGGGCTCGAGGGCCTCAACCTTTGGATGTGGGTTAGTTGGGTGGAGAGTTCTCCCCCCAAATGTTGTTGTGGATATCAGACCTGGTAACTTGGTGAGGACAAGGTATGCATGCAGACATTAATTAAGATGGTCATCCATTATTTCCTGCTAGTAGTTTGAAATAATTTACATCATGATGGATATACACTTTCAATAAAGTAGTTTTCTCTTAATCGTGCAAAATAATTTTTTCTTTAAATTAGGTTTTCAATCTGTATATTAGTGGTTGTTAAATTTGATATCACAGCATGCTTCAAATGCTTAGGACCCTTAAGCTCCAAATTACCTAACAAATCTAACCTATTAACAAAGAAAATATTACCATTAGTGTTGGGGTTTGAATCGAGATGTATTGATGTTGTTGTTAAACAAATAATATACCATACTATATATATATATATATATATATAATTTTCATTAACTTTTAGCTACATCAAGAGGATGATTAGTTTACCATGCACTAGAATTTTAGTTTCTATAATCAATCACAGTTTTTGCACGCTAATCAATGACACTTAGAAATCGTTGATTTTCAACCTCTTTGCACCGATGATCATTTTTTTTCAATGCCGCTAGAATTTTGTTTGACTCCATTACTAGAATCTTGCATCATGCCCTTATACGGATCTTGTTTTTCATTGTGCAAGCTTTTCCGTTCATAAGCCTTTTATCCTTGAGCCTTCTGTAACAAAACCATCTTGATACTTGCTCTTTGGACAACCACGTCATAAACATCGAAGTCTTTGCCCATCATTTCAACGTTACTCTCCACCACTTCTTCATCTATGGCTCCATCCTTCTTCATTTAAAAGAAGGTATTGTAAATGTAACTAGATAAATGAAAGCAAGGTAAGCAAGGTATATGTATAGGCATAATGAGAGAGAATAAGGTTTTCACATTGTAATTTTTATTTGCTCATATAGAGTTATGAGTATTAGCCATTTTCAACATAGTTTAGTTTTAGAATGAAATATAAATTTATTTATTTTTATATTTTATTGATTTGTTTTTTGCTTTCGTTGTAAGCAAAATCGTATAATATTTTAGACTCATTAACTTGTCATGAAGTTTTATTATTAATTAACATTTCATTTTTCCTAACAATGCAGATGCATTCATTTCAGCTTAGCCACGAGAGCTTATTTGGAAACATGTGGATATGTTTAAAACATTCAACATCTTACAAATAAAGAAAGTAATAAGGAAAGTAATGAAAATGAATCCATGGAAAGATCGAAAAGAATGGGATAGCAAAAACATTTTTCCATGATTTATAGATGCCATGGCAGGATAATGGAATAATTTTAGCTGAGATTTAGATGCCATTGCATTTTATCAGAAATATTTTTGCTAAGATTTAAATGCCAATTGCATTGTGATGAGTGATCAAAGCATTTTTGGTTAATTTTTTAATTTTACAATTGTAATTATTTTCATTTTTCAAGCATTTTTTAATATTAATATTTTTCTTATTTTAGAGAATATTAATTTTTTAATTTACAAGAATTATAATATTTTTCATAACATCTATTCTTTGAAATAAATAAATTAATGAAAATTTTCACGTTAATTTATTTTTGAGACGATTTCGTAAAATCAACGAGGGATTAAAAGTTGAGTTAACTTCGATGTGTCCATAACAATATCTCTTTTCTTTCCCCTAGACACGAATCTCTTCCCTACAAGACAAAAAAATTAATGTAAACCTAATTTTTTATATTAAATATTTGTTATCTTGTTACTTTATTCTATGTATCATAAATATTTTTAATTTCGATGGATGTATTTTTGGCCATATCTTGATTCTTGGGAATACCATATTGTCATTCTTCAATAAAAAAAATACAAAAAAAAAAAAATTACTTAACATTAATTTTTTTTTTAAATATATATACGAGAGAGATGTTAATTATTTTTATGGAGTTGTCACCATACTTTAAAAAAAATATTTCAATTTTGACTATAAAATAAACATTTCAATATTCACTTAAGTAAACATATTTTGATATCATTATTATACATATAAAATATATTTTTTTTCCTAGGCTCACATGTATAAATTATTTTTGGTAATGTAGGAGCACCTATCTCTTCTATGTGCAATTAAATAAATAAATATTTTACAATGTACACCCTAAGTTAAAATAAATAAATAAATAAATAAATATATATATATATATATATATATATATATATAGAGGTATTGACATTTATCATAAACTTAATTGGAATTACAACATAGAAAAAATGGCCGATAGAGGATGGAAAGCCTATTTCGTTCTTGAAAACAATTGTAAGTCAACAACCTCGTCATGTGGGATAAAAAGAATTTCCTCTTTGAAACTCTTGTCATTCCCGTTATCTTATACGGGTGTGAAGTTTGGGGTTGCAACATTTCTAGATATTCTTGGAGAAAGATTGAGCAAATCCAGAAGCATTTCATAACTTATAACCTCAAAATTAAATGCAATACACCTTATCCTATTCTCCTTATAGAAGTAGGTATTTCCCCCATTGAGAGCATGGCTATGACTAGGTATGTAATGTACAAGCACAAGATAAATAATATGGGAGACGAGAGACTTCCTCGAATTGCTTTAAAATCAAGTCAAAACTACTGCCTCAAACGAGGTTGGTGTAGAGGTACCATGGATTGGTTAAACCATTGGGTCATCGATGAAAATGACACTTTGCAGAATATCATTAATGTCAAAAAAATTGTTACATCTAAGTTCAAAGAGAAAATGTGGTGCCATAAAGAATTAGAGATGAAAAGAAAATTAAGATATTATAAAGAGGTCATTAACCATAATTTGGAAGTTCAGAAATATATCTCAATTTTAGTTAGCTCAAAGAAGAAAATTAATATCGCTAAGATAAGAATGAACTCTCATGAGTTCCATAGAGAAACATGTTGTTGGTAAGTTCCTAAAACACCATGGGAAGAAAGTATTTTCCATCTTTGTGAATCTATGAGTGTTGAGATGAAAATCACTTTCTCTTAGAGTGTCCTTCTTACACCCGCATTAGATCTCAGTTTCACAGTATTTTCTCTAATACAAACATTTCTAACCTCCTAACATGCCAAGACTATAGTGAACTAGGAAAACTTCTCTCCAAACTTTTTGAGCATAGGAATACAATTTTAAAGAAAACAAAAAAATTCTCTTCTTTCACTCTTCTTCATGGAAATTTTTAGGGGCGAAATTTCGCCAATTGACTATTTTTTGGTTTTTTTTCAAAAAATAAATTCGCTAATTGGTCATTTTTAGACTCTAATATTGCCTATATTTACATAAAATATGGTTTTTAATCATAATATTCACCAAAATTTATAAGTTTCGGTAGTAAATTGTATGTTTCATATTTAATATTCATCTACCAATCGATATATATGTTTTTTTCAATCTAAAATAATCGCCTAGAATACTATACTTAAGTATACTTTTATAATCCTTAAAAAATACCATGCTCTTCTTAAGGTCCGATAGACCAAAGTTTGGCCTTTGGGGGTGTTATTCATCATCACCATTATATGATAATTATGATTAATGTCCATTGAGACCAACTTTGGTGTATCGGACCCTCAAAAGGGTATTATTTGGTTCATTTTAAAAATTTATTCCTATGCTCAAAAAGCTTGGCAAGAAGCTTTCCTAGCTCACTATAGTTTTGGCAAGTTATGAGGTTAGAAATGTTTATTTTGTAGCAAATACTATGAAATTCAATTCTAATGTCGGTGTAAGCGTTGGGCACGCTACGATAAAAGATTTTCATTTATAATGATTCAAGGTGCAAGTTTTTGCAATCTTAAAAAGGTTTAAATACTATGATGGGTATTTAATCTTTATGGCCCCATGATAGATCTAGAATTAAAGTGGATTTATGATAGTAGCTAAAACATTTTGGTGACCCGTTTTGAAGTAAATATGTAATTTTTTCCATCCTCAATAAAGTTTATAAACGAAAAAATAATAAAAAACATTTTTATAACTTAGGATAATATACATTACTACTATAATTCGTGTAAATATATCTTAATCATAGATCTATAAAATATTTTGGTATAATTTTTTTTAATATATAATGTTTTTTAATATATAATGTTTTTAATCATAAATATATAAATTATTTTGATATAATTTTTTTTAATATATAATGTTTTGAGAAAAAATTGGTATTTCAAATGATTTCTAGAACGAAATAAATATAGAGATAAAGCTGAATGGACACTATTAAAGTAAATAAATATAAGTTATAAAGAAGAAAGAAACAAAATGATTAAATATTATATATATAGATGGATGGACACTATTCAAGTAAATAAATAAAGTTATAAGTTATATTGAAGATTAAATAGATAAAGTTATAAGTTATATTGAAGATTAAATAAATAAAGTTATAAGTTATATTGAAGATTAAATATCACACACATATATATAAGCATTAAACTCTAAATAAAATTATTTTTGTTTGATTAATGAACATGGTGATAAGAGCACCCATTATTAAATTTTTGGTAGTCACATCCTAGTCTTGAGTTCCATCTATTCACGAGTCCCACAAATAGGGTTTAACGAAGTGGGTGAGAACACTAAATACTAGCAATTGCCCCCCAAAAGGTGCAAATAAGTTGTTGCTGGAAAACTAAAATTGAATTGGTGTTTTGGGAAAAAAATCCGTAAAATTAGTCTATGGATTAATTTTGTCCCCTAAGTTTATCCCGTGCTAAAAGAAAAAACCTCAATCAAATATGCAAAAACAAAGTGATCCCAACAAAAATCTACATTTGTGTATATCATGGATATATTTTTTGTCAATGAGTACATACATCATTGGCCTACATGTTTTATTTTGAGCATGTACACATGGCAACATCATGCCCACGCATTAATCTCAAATTATATAGTAAAATACCAAGGGAAAAGACCTGATGATGAACCACCATTGGGTGACTCCATCTCTAGATCCAGAGGTATCATTACATGGAGCTACAAAAAAGGATTCTAGCCCAGTCACTAAGGTGGTGTTAATTTTTGAGCATTAATTCAACATACTCTAGGTTCTTTACTGAGAGAATAAGATGTACAACATATCAAGTATAACAATGCATACCAATCACACCAAGCAATCACATGAGACAATAGACACACAGAGTTTCACTGGGGAAAAACCATAAAGGTGAAAAACCCCACAACTTCTTCAGAGATAGAAAGAGCAATGATACATCCAAAGTACACAAAGATAGTCCTCCTAGTAGCTGAACCGCCTCCTCCACTAGTGCGCCATTTTTGAGTAGTGTAGAAGTGAATAATGAGATGATAAAATAGAGTGCCTCCCGCACTCTATTTATACATGAACTGACCTGCCTAATAACCTAGCAGGGCCGACTTGTCTAACCCAGGATAATAACCCATGGTTATACTAATCAGGGCCGACCCCACACTTGGTGGTCAAATAACCCATCACTGCAAGTTACAACACTTGCGACACTTGTCAATACAAATGACGACACTTCCGTATAGAGGAATAATAACATCTCTATAGGAGTACAATATACATAGGTGAAATACATTCCGAAGTTACATATACATCAACACTCCCTCTTAACTAGGAAAGTATTTCTAGACAAAGATCTACTAGCACAAGTCTTCTTCTCTGAATCATCGTCATCAAATCATCATCATCGTCATCATCACTACTGTTGCTATCTCGATCAATCTCCAATCTACTCATCATAGGAAGTTCTACAGAGCCAGTCCTTTTTCATACTAGATGTAGGACCACCACCTGTAGGTCTTCATCACTGGCCATACTGTGGAATCCTTAGGACTTATTACGTGCATCACAAAACCTCACAAGAGCATCCCAGGATGTTACGAGCACACAACTCTACCTGTAGGATCTCCCAGGCACATATTATATGTGACCTCACCACAAAACCTCGCAAGAGCATCCCAGGCTGTTACGAGAACACGGATCTACCTATAGGATCTCCCAGGGACATATTACATGTGGTCACCACAAAACCTCGTAAGAGCATCCCATGACTTATTATGAGCACATAGCCCAACCTATTGGATCTCCCAGGGCCATATTACATGTGGTCATGGAAAAACCTCGCAAGAGCATCCCAGGACTTATTACGGGCACACAGCCCAACCTATCTGATCTCCCAGGGACATATTATATGCCATAAGACAAAACCTTGCAAGAGCATCCCAGGACTTATTACGGGCACACAGCCCAACTTATCGGATCTCCCAGAGCCATATTACATGTCCTCCCAAGAAAAACCTCGAAAGAGCATTTGCCATATATCCCAGGGCCATATTCTATGCCATAGGAAAAACCTTGAAAGAGTATCTGCAAACCTCCCAGGGCCATATTATATTCTTGTATGCACAACCTGTCCACGACCATAGGGTATCAACCTGATACTCACCATACATCATCCTGATGTACATGATCATCCTAATCATCATCACTGCATCGTCCTGATGCATATCATCTGGAGCAACATCCTGAAGCTCATCATCCATGATCATCCTGATCATACAATGCATCCACCTGATGCATACCTGATACATATCATCATCCATGATCTACCTGATCATATAATGTATCCACCTGATGTATACATGATACATATAATCATCCATGATCTACGTGATCATATAATGTATCCACCTGATGCATACCTGATACATATCATCATCCATGATCTACATGATCATATAATGTATCCACCTGATACAAATACAAATACATGATCCAACTGATCATCACAAGCATCCAACATGATGTATATACATATACATGATCCAACTGATCATAACAAGCATCCAACATGATGCATATACATATACATGATCCAACTGATCATAACAAGCATCCAACATGATGCATATACAAAGCAGTAACTGGAGCATCGTCCTGATGCTCATCATCCAGCGCTTACATCCACAGCCATGGAAGGATCCTCCTCTCACGATGCTCGGAATGGCTCCTGCAAATGTGTCCATCACTTCTTCCTCGAAGTGTCATCAATATGAAGAATACCAAGACTCTCTCTAAAGTACTTGAACTTCACTCTGGATAGTGGCTTCGTTAGCACATCTGCAACCTGCTCATACGTCGCAACATACAGGAGCTTCACTGCTCCTCTCTGCACCATATCCCTCATATAGTGGTATTTGATCTCTATGTGATTCGACCTATCATGGAACACCGGGTTCTCGGATAGCTTCACACAACTCTGGTTATCACAAAAGATACCAGTAGCATCCAACGGGAGATCAAATAACTCAGACAGTATCTTCCTCAACCATACTTCCTCACAACTAGCCGAACAAACTTCAACATACTCTGCTTCAGCTGTACTCAGTGCTACGCAGGACTGCTTCTTGCTAAACCAAGAGATCACACCTGATCCCATACTGAAGCAACACCTTGAAGTGCTCTTCCTATCTGCAGCATTGCCTGCCCAGTCTGAATCAACATAACCCTGCAGGTTAAACTTTCGATTCGCATCATACTTGAGCCCATAATCAATTGTACCCTTCAGGTACCTCAGAATATGATTTACAGCAACTAGGTGAACACCTCTAGGATCTGTCAGGAAATGGCTCAATGTGTTGACCGCAAAGCAAATATATGGTCTTGTGTTCATCAGTTACATCAAGGACCCAATCATCTAACGATACACAGTGACATCAACCAGATCAGATGAAGCATCACATAGAAGCTTCAAGTTCGATGCCATAGGTGTGTCCATGGCCTTGCAGTCCATCATCCCGAACCTCTTCATGATCTCTACTGCATACTTCCCTTGTCCAAGGAAGATTCCATCTGCACTCTACCACACCTCCATGCTTAGAAAATAGTGCATCATCCCCAAGTCCTTCATATTGAACTTGACAGCAATCTTCCTCTTCGTGTCAGTAATCAATCTATCCTCACCTGTTACAAACAGGTCATCCACATACAAGAGTAGTATCACAGGATTTCCTTCCTCAACCTTTTAGTAAAGGTTGGAATCCACTTTACTCTTGGTAAATACCAAACTGTATAGAAAGCTTTCTATCCTACCATACCAAGTTCTAGGAGATTGCTTCAAGCCATACAAGGCTTTCTTCAACCTTCACACATATGACTCCCTGTCATGTGTCTCAAAACCAAGTGGTTGCTCCACATACACTTCGTCCTCGACTACACCATTCAAGAAAGTTGTCTTGACATCCATCTGGTGTATCTTCCATTTCATCACTGTAGCCAGGGCAAGTACTGATCTAATGGAAGTGTATCTGGCCACAAGTGCAAAAGTCTCTTCATAATCAATCCCTTCTTTCTGAGAGAAACCATGAGCTACAAACCTTGCCTTGTATTTCTCTATGCTACCATTTGCAGCATGCTTGATCTTGTAGATCCACTTGGAAGTCACCACAGACTTCCCTTCAAGTCTTGGGAATACATCCCAAACATCATTCTTCATGATCGACTGGTATTCCTCGACCATGGCATCCTTCCATTCCTTCTTTTTCCACTGCTTCTTCATAACTGGAAGGTTCTTTGTTCATAATGTCACAAAGTAAGGCAACACAACTGTTATGAGATCTAGTTCTCTTCCTTGCTCTGTGTTCTTCTTCTATAATGCCATACCTTTCTACATCTCGAATGAGCTCTCTAGCCCATGCAGGTTTCCTCTTGTGAGAGTTATTCTCACGGGGTGAATCTACAGGTATTTGTGAATCTTCAACTTCACGATTTGCTTCTGGAATTGATTCATTGATGGTGGTGTCTTGAAATCTGGTTTCCTTTGGTTATTCATGATCTTCAACAGGTGCCTTCCTTGACTTGATGAAAGCTGAGTCTTCATCAAATGTAACATCCCTACTAACATCAATATTCTTGAACCTTGGAAAGTATATTCTGTAAGCCTTCGAGCTTTCACTTTACCCCACAAAGATGCCCTTCTTTCCTGAAGGATCTAGATTTGTCCTCTTTTCCTTTGGAACATGAGTGTATACTGGGCAACCAAATATTATGATATGGCTGACTTCAGGTTTCTTACCAGAGAATACCTCTTCTGGTGTCTTGTTGTCCAATATCTTGTGAGGTGTTCTGTTGTCCTAGCTGCTTCTGCCCATAGATGCATAGGCAGGTCCTGGTCATGCAGCATTGCCCGTGTTGCTTCCATGATTGTTCTGGTTTTCCATTCTGTTGTGGATTGTAGGGAGCATTAACTCCCTCTTAATCCCTAAATGACTGCATAACTTGTTGAAATCACCTGAAGTGAATTCTCTGCCATTGTCGGATCTGAATGTCTTGATCTTCTTATCAGTTTGATTTTCCATCAAGGCTTTGAATTCCTTGAACTTATCAAACACTTCATCTTTGTTCTTCAAGAAGTAAACCCAAGTCTTCCTAGAGAAATCATCAATGAAAGAGACATAGTATACATACCCACTTAGAGAAATGGATGAAATTGGACCGCATACATCGGAGTGGATAATTTCCAAGATTCCTTTAGCTTTGCTTTCAATGCTTGGAAATGCCTTCTTAATGTTCTTTCCTTTTTCACATCCTTTGCAAACACCTTCATGCTTTGTCTTGATTTCAGGAAGACCCTCTACAACTTTGCTTGCAATTGGTAGTGCTCTATAGTGCACACGTGCAAGCCTTCTATGCCAAAGTTCACTTGGCTCCATGGATTCATGTACCATGGCATGTTCAGGTTGTCCCTTCAATTTGTACGATCCTCCCTCTTGCTCTCCAATCACTACTGCATCATCTATGGTCTTACCCTTTGGCCACATGAGTACTTGGCCATCTACAAATGCAACCCTCATGCCTTTTGCATCCAATGCAGATATGGAGAGTAGATTCTTCTTGAGCCCAGGTACATATAGAACCTCTTTCATCTTCAAAGACTTTCCAGAGTCTTGGTTGTAAGAAGCTTCACACTTCCTTTGATAGGATATTGGTAGTCATCCCCAAGTTTCACCTTATGGAGTGACTCATGTTTAGATAGGCTTACAAAAGATTCTTTAAACCCAGTCATATGTTTGGAAGCCCCACTGTCAATAAGCTAATCATTACAACCATGAGAGATAGTACCTGTGAGAGCAGAGATTATAACATATTCATCTTGGCTTGATGAGTCATCACTTTCTGATCTAGCCTTCTTCTTGGGAGGTTCATCATCCTCAGCAGCATGAGCATGATACCTCCTTTTGTTATTCTTCTTCTTCTTGTTTAAGTTGTTGTTGTTGTTGTCCCTTTTTTTCTTGGGACAATCTGCAACAAAGTGTCCCTTCTCATTACATGTGAAGCATCTCAGATCCTTCTTATTCTTTTGATGGTTGTGAGACGATCTGTTGTAATGAGAGTGCTCCTTCTTGGGCTTGCTTATTTTGGTGTGAGCTACAAGAGATTGATCTTCACTTCCCATCTTTTCTTCTCGGGCTACAAGCCTAGCCTCTTCTTGTGAACATTCCTCTCATAGTCTACTAAAGGATATAAACTTTCTCCTTGCACAAATTCCTTGAATAAAGGAATCCCATGACCTAGGTAGGCCATTTAGAGTGTTCATGACAATTTCACCATTCTCCACCACTTCATCCATAGCTTCAAGTTGTTCCTTGATCTGAGAGACCTTAGAGAAATAGGATTGAATGGTCTCTCCATTCTGAAGCTTTACCCCTTTCAATTGATTCCGCAGAGTCATCTTCATATTTATGTTCTTCCCTTCAAATAGCTTGGTTAGGGAATCAAACATCTCCTTGGGTGTCTTTAGAGATGACACATGTGGTATGAGATGGTCTTTGATAGAATCAACAATGACCTTCTTTTCCTTGACCAAGTTCTTCTTATTCAAGGCCTTAGCCTCTTCTTCCTCTGGGATAGGGACCTCAGAACTTATGTAAGTATCCAATTCATTTTCTTCCAAGATTAACCCAATCCTATACTTCCATGCTCGGAAGTTATCAGCCCCTTCAAGCTTATCCTCAAGCTTGGTGTGGTGAGACATCTTAAGGAGTACTTCAAATGGAAATAGAAAAGATTTAGGTCTTACCACTTGATTTGCAGAAATCTGGATTTCGTGCTAGATTAGGGTTTGTCAGATAAACCCTAAAAATTCAAAATGTGAATTTCAAACTTCTGAAAGGATAGAAAGATGCACCTTGATGAGCGGATCATCGTGGTATATTCAGAATTTGAAATCTGCAAGGTTTCACCCTTCAGAAATGCTTTTCAATCTCTTGGATTCACTAGGGAGGACCTTGAACTAGGGTTTGAGTTTCCCGGAGCTTCATCCAACCAAGAATATCGATCCAAATCTCTAAACTTCAATTTTTCCAAGGAGCGTCCAGCTATGTCCTCAGATTTAAGAAATTCCTATTTTTGTGGAAACCCTAATTTTTAGGGCCAAAAATGAAAGTGCCCAGAATTGAATTATGATTGGACAAAAAGATGCGCCTTGCTGAGGAGAGTCAAAATACCCTACTGCCTTTCAAGATCCGTGTAGAGAAACCCGATAAACAAGAAACCCTAATTTCCACAATTGCATAGTGTCTTCTTCTGAGGTTAGCTCTGATACCATGTTAATTTTTTAGCATTAATTCAACATACTCTAGGATCTTTACTGGGAGAATAACATGTACAACTTATCAAGTGTAATAATGCATATCAATCACACCAAGCAATCACATGAGATAATAGACACACAGAGTTGCACTGGGGAAAAACCATAAAGGTGAAAAACCCCACAACTTCCTCAGAGATAGAAAGAGAAATGATACAACCAAAGTACACTGTGATAGTCCTCCTAGCAACTGAACCTCCTCCACTATTGCGCCACTTTCAGAGTAGTGTAGAAGTGAATAATGAGATGATCAAATAGAGTGCCCCCCGCACTCTATTTATACATGAATTGACCTGCCTAATAACCTAGCAGGGCCGGCTTGTCTAACTCAGTCTAATAACCCATGGTTATACTAATAAGGGCCGACCCCACACTTGGTGGTGTAATAACCCATCACTGCAAGTTACAACACTTGCGACACTTTTCAATACAAAGGATGACACTTCCATATAGAGGAATAATAACATCTGTATAGGAGTACAATATACATAGGTGAAATACTATCCGAAGTTACATATACATCAACAGGTGGAAGATATGGGCACTTGTAGAAAAATGGTTAATGTTAAACCCATTGTTGCATTCCATCTACCTTCCACTATTCCATGAGAAGATAAAAGCAAGTGATAATGCATTGCAACAATCATTGCTAAAAAAATCCATCGCTTGTCGTTGGAGTATTGGTCTCTTGTAACAACCATGAAGCTATTAAATTTGGAGAACCGAAAGAGTCAATTTGTTACATAAATTGAATTGAAGAACAATATCTTGTTCTAGAATAGATGCACATCTCACAAACCTAACGAAAACACTTGTAAGTTGAAAATCAATAGCTCAAAAAATTGCAAACCAACCTAGAAGTGTTTTTACAATTGTCAGACGAAACATTTTTGTTTGGAAAAAAGTGTCATTCTTAATGAGAATTCTGAGCTAATTAGTAATTAACTATGTTTTAATTGAAAGCTTAGATTTGCATGGAGATTTAATGCTTTAGTTTGTGATTCCCATAGTCCGTCTCTGCGTCAAAGATTGATGAAATTTGGGAAATTTTTCCAAAGTTGCACCAATTAAAGAACAACTTGCCTGTTTAAGCACAAGTGGCTTTACGGCTCATAAAACATCAACGCTTTCGGTACTGATAGAAAACTAACATCTTATTGAATGTGATCGTGATCCTTGATTAAAATATGAGGAATTATTTGTTTTTCTTGTTCTGTTTTCATTTACTAAGTTGTTATATGTAAAATAATTTAAAAAAAAATCAATATAAAAGAAATTCCTATAGCATTTTTAATGTAATTGGGTAAAAGTATTACGGTTTTTAAAAATATTGTAATGTCCCTCAAACTGTAAAAATTTTAAATTTTTCCCGTATACCTTATCACTGCATATTTAAGTAGATGTTCAGTAAATTAACTTCAGCACTTGGAAAATAACTAGTAGACTTATTAATGTAATAAAAGAAATGCATGGTTTATATTTCTACTCATGGCTTACGATATGATGCATCTACTGTGGTTGGTTTTACTTTAATGGTTTTTCGGAAGCGGTCTAATAGAAATTCTGTCTTTATGAACCACATTGGATTTATGGTAAATAACTATGTCTGATTGATCGTCTTGGAACCTGGTTGAAATCTTTAAGGGTCTCTTATACCTGCATCTTGATTGCATATTATTTCTTTTAAATATTGCAACTATGTGTCCACTTTAAACTTAAATGGATTAGCTTGGATATATGTAAGTTAATGTGTTTTAATAATCCTTAAATGCTTTGAGGGGATGGACTTGGTGGCGTTGGCCAATCTTAGTTAGCATTTCATGCTAAAGTCTACGTCAATAATTATTTTGTAGGTAATTCTTAAAGGCCATTTAAGATCTACTTCCTAGGTTTTAATATCTATGTAAGAGGTTAATAATATGGTTTTTGATCCATATTAAAAAAAATGTAAAGCTTGCCATGTAAATGGAATTTACAACTATATGAAGTGGGTTATTTAATTTAAATGATACTGGAATGGATAGCGCATTCAATGGTTTAGCCATTCAATATGGGGGGCAGCTATATGCCATTAAGGAACTAAACCCTAAGGGTTGCTTGACCCACTGCAATATTGCATCACTTTGTTGGAGGGGAAGGAAGAGCAAGGCTCTGCTGATTTTGGTGGCTCCTATGGTAGGACTCGAACTACTAATGCTCTCAACTGGTTAACTGGGCTTTCATGAGGTAACTTCGATACTATTGAGTTCGTTTCAATGATTTACCACTATATTTTTTTGTTCGTAGATTGTAACTTGATTCATTTGTTTTGAACTTGGAAGGGCCTTGGTGATGTGGTTCGAGCTAGGCATGGGGCATTCGTAGCTATGGATTTCATGGGTAATTCTGGCCCTCTATTAACCATTTCCTCCCTTCGAGCTAAAGTTGACTATGGATTTGTTTTCTCTGTAAATACGAATTTTGGGAAGGGGTTTACATCTGGAGTTTGAATGTGATGTTTGGTTTGATTCTGTAAGTCGTCATTTACACCCTGTAGCACACTCTGTAATATGTAATCCTCAGGGTTTGAATGAGTTGTAGCTTGTAAGGCATTTCTGAGATAGAGGAAACTCTTTAATTTTGCTCCTGTGTAAAATAATAAACGGTTATGGATTTTGGGGCAAATTTTAATTATTGAAGGCTCTTTTAATTGACCTCTATAAAAATTCGTGGTTGAATTTTATTACTCCTGTAACGTCATGGTTGGACTCTGCGTGTTATTGTAATAGTAAATCCCAGAGGCATTGGAGGTATGAAATCTAAGTATGTTTAGATGTTGTACTCTGCAAAAGTTAGGTGACTTTGATAAGCCCCAGGGTTTGATAAAATTATATGAGAAATGCTTAGTTGTCCTATGTCGTTGTTGAGGGTATAATGGGACTTGGAGTTTAAGTGAAAACCCTATCTGAGATTCCTTAGTTTTGACTAAGGCTTAACCTATGTATTTATCCTTTGTTTCTTGTCTACGTTATAATTCATAGTGATTTTTATTTTTACTCCCATCGTTTTTAATTTAAGCTCTACTCTGGAAAACGAAACTTACTATGGATTGAGAAAATGAAATGTTTGTTTCTAAATTACTAAAGGGCAAAGCCCTAGCTGGATTATGCATTTTTAATCATGCTTATGTGTACGGAATCGATTTACTTTTGTAATGGAGATTTTAATATTTAAAGTTGAGATTATCGTGATTCTAATAGGGAAAGAGAAATATCTGATGCAGAAAATAACGACCTTGCATTTTTAGCTAAACCTTAGAGGATGAAAACTTAACCATGCAGAATGGTTTAATTAAAAGATAGGCATATGAAGTTATTTCTTAATTTAATATTTCTTATGTGGCTTGACGACCTAGCCCTTAGCATTGAAATTGAATTCATTTTCTTTTTGTCCTGCGTTTATGGCTTTAATATTTATATGGGAAGGCAAAGCTCCACGCTATAGTGTGAACCCTGTAATGAAGTTTTGTTTTACGATAAAGAGCAGAGGATTCGATCCTAGAACGTAGTTTTTATTTTCTAAATTCTGGAAGTAAATGCTAGATGAAAATGATTAGCTTGTGTATGGCGACTTTAGGTAATTATATGGTGATGGTTTGATTTATAAAATCTGAAACGATGGCTAAGTTCTTTTACTGTATTTTTATCTTGGATTTAAAAATCCTCTAGGGACTCTTGTCTGAGAGATTTTAAAGAAAGATATATATATAAGTAAGGGATTGATGTTTAAATGTTTTAATTTTAAGCATAGCATGAAATCGTATTGAGAAGAACTTTCTGTGCCAATACTCGGCAGAGATTTTGGTTATAAAATTTTTATTTTAATCTACAACATAAATTCGAATATCATTAGGATATAGATTTGGGATTTTAAGCTGGAGTTTAAGCCAAGCAAATCGATCTCCTATAGGAGATGATTCTGCTATAATTATTGTGTTGAGAATTTGTTTATCAATACTTATTTCAGCTAACTAGGGTTTAATATATCCCAACAGAAATTTGACTTTTGAATTAAAAAGATTTACCCATGAGAGCCAATGTTATAATCCCTTGCTCTCAAATAAATAAATACTACTAGGTTACTATGAAGAAAAAACTTGACATAATTAAATTTCTAGATTTAACAGCCTAAAACAAATTTAAAAATGAATAGAAAAATAACTCATACCTGGATAGTTGCAGCTTGATCCTGTTGTTGGTACAGACCTGCACACTTTCAAACACTGATTACTGAAACCAAGTATGTATTGATTTGGATGACATGTAGACTAATTGAACCAAATGACTTTGGGACTACCACGTTCCTCCCAACCATGACATTGAACCATTCCTGGTTCACAAATAGAACCCCCTGAGCTGGTTCCAACATGCAATAGGAAAATAGAGGACCTAGGGTAGACTACTGATGATATTTAGATCCCTGGAGTAATAAGCTCCTTCAGTACTGTGGAAGACAAAATTATCTTCTCTGACCATAAGAGAATGATAGAAGAAAAGATGATCCCTCACTTGGGAACTATCTTTCTTTGTATAGGTGATCTTTTGGAATAAAGTTGTTGGGTAAATAATAATATTTCTAATACTAACTTCAGATTTAAATTTAAATTTGAATTATAATATTCATAAAAGATGTTTTAACTAATTACCAACTTTTAGTTTATCTAGGACTTTTACTTTGTTACTGGTAGATGTATCTTTAAGTTAGATCACAAAATATTTTCTTTAAGTATAATAATAATACAAAGAAATTTCGTATGCATGAATTTTATGCATACTATTTACACACAAGTGATTTTTTCTTTTATAAATAACCAATGTGATTATTTAATAATTAAATATCATAATAACTCTTTGATTTAAATAGCATAATAACTCTTTGATAATTATTTAATACAAGGTCCAATTCTTTGGACAAGGTCTTTTGGTAATTTTGGATAGTTGGCTAGGTTAGGTGACTCTAGGTCCTTCTTGCATGTTGGATTTCCTCATTTAACATGGTATTTCCCGCAGTCCTTGATGAGAGATAAAAGTGATTCATTTAACCAATTAAATAATTGTGATGAATAGTAGTTCTATTTAGAGTCTTCTCGACTCAAGACTTTTAAGATCAAGTAACCCCGAGTGCTCTTCAGAGCTTTTGCTCAATACTCTCACAAGGGCATTACGCTAGTGCAATTCTAGAGCATCCCGCTCAACAGTAGTACTAGAATGTGGCTGTGAAGCACATCTAGAATATACAAATGGCCTCGAATCCGTTATCTATTATCAAGTTTGGAGTGCTCCAGGGCTTATGCCCAACACTCTATGTACATCGGGGCTTATGCCCAGTACATAGGTCATCCATGTGCTCCATAGTCCACGCTCAACACATATCAAAGTCAATCATGCATATCATAACTATGCACAGTATGTAACAAAAGTCATCTTAGTATATTAGGGTTTTGTACCCAATCTCATAATAAAACATCAATTAAATACATTGGGGATTTCTGCCCAGTATATAAGAATAACTTGCATCTGTCACGTTCCATGCCCAAATATGTCTATCTATAAAAATGAATCATGTGCATTGGGGCTTACGCCCAGTATACCAAAAATAAATCATATGTGTTGGGGCTTAAGCCCAATATATAACATCAATATTTTCTGCAAAATTTGGGATATTACAAATATATGGACATTAACATGTGTTTTTTAAATATGAGTTTAGGCTTTTAATTTCATATTAAAAAATTATTAATATTATAAAATGCTTAGAATAGGAATTTTAAAATACAATTATTAACTTTTTTAATTATAAATCATTATTAAGCAAGATTTTCATTAAAATTTTAATCTCTTTATCATATTAATAAATATTAGCAAACTTTTTAAATTGTATTTCATCCATTTTTAAAATGTATTTGACTTTTTTTCAAATAAAATTTCACTAACATTTAGCTTACCATGTTCACTGATGCATTTAGCTTACAATGTTCACAAATAAATTGACATATTACTCTTTGTGAAAATGCACTTTATTCAATATTTTAAGATTTGATTAATTTTATGGATAAATGTTTTCTTCAAAATTTCATTGACATTTTAATATTTTTTTAAGTTTTCATTTCAATTTTAGTGATTCTTTTGTATTTTCCATGATGCTTTAATAAATGAAAAATGGGCATTTTGATGATGAGGAGGAAACTCTTCATGACATCTATTTTAAGGTTCTATTTTTTTTCACTAAATATCACATCATGATTATTTTCCTCTATAGAATATCACTTACTATTTTCAACTAACTCATAACATAATAAAAAAATGTAACCAACTATATTATGTTAATAATTAAGTTGTAGTGACACTCGTAGTCAATAATCATTATATTCACTCTATATATATTCCATTGATTTTTAAATTATAAATAAATTCAAATTCCTAGTCTATTTGGATGATATAATTCACAACATCTTCTATATAATGCCATTTACAAATTACAACTAATTGATAACATCTTCTAAAAAGTGTCACTAATCATTTACAACTATGGCACCAACTATATTATTTTAGTCACTCATATTCATGATCTTTATCTTTTATCTCTCACACACACATTCTATTGATTTTGTAATTATAATTAAATTCAAATTCTTTAACATGTTATTTTGCTCATACAAATCAATTTAAAATCACGTTTATAAAATCAATGAAAATTAAACTTAAGTGAATTATAACAATTTCTTTCAAAAGTAAATAAATCTTTCAACAATAATTTAATATCCTTTCATATATCTTATTAAAATACTCATTATTAAATTAATATAACTAAAATACTCATTATTTTAATTTAACTAAAATAACATTTCCTTTAATATATTTAATAATATAATTTAAATAACTTAAAGATAAAATACACGTGTTTCCTTGAAAATATCCCTTGAATCTGAAAAGTATGATTCTTATAAGGAGCTTCCCTGAATAACATTGGTTCACTCTTTCTTTATGTATCTTCTCCTTCGCAAGGATAAATTTTACCATTCAAGTATGTATATATTCATAAAATTGTAACATAATATGGAAAATACATATATGTTCAATCCATTCGTAAGTAGATACCATATTCGTAATGATCCAATTATTCAATTACAGAAAACCCCTCCTACTTGGGCCTAATGAAGAATGCCCTATAGAAGAGCTATAAATCCCTCCGAGAGGGGGCGGAAGTTTGAGCCTAAAACATCTAGAACGGATCTGAGATATGAAAGAATTAAGGATACCTACAAAAAGGACTAATCCAATCCATAATGATACACCCGAAAATACAACATGTTTGCTACTTGAACAACCATCAGGAGAGGCAAGTCCAACATGTACACCAATCACTGGTAAAAATGAAATAGCAATTAATGCAAACACAACTGATTGGAAATGAATAGTCATGGTTGTGATCTTACAAGCTTCCACAAGATTGAATAGACTATACCATCTGATCCCCAATTTAAGATTATTATCAAATGCACTATGGAAAGGATTTGACCATAGTTTGATCAAGTCAAACTTTTTCAATTTTATATTTGAATGTGAGAGGAGAGGGAAATTCATTTCTTTTTTCCATTCCAAATGACCCTGAAAAAATAAACATATGTCACAGGTATAGTTGGTATCGGCCCAACCTTATTCTTATAGTTAGGTATTAGGTAGAATAGAATTTGTCCCCGGAGAGATGGCCGAGTGGTTGATGGCTCCGGTCTTGAAAACCGATATAGTTAAAAAATTGTCGAGGGTTCGAATCCCTCTCTCTCCTGTTGTTTTTTTAACAATCACATTTATCGGTCCGGTCTAGTACAAAAAAAGAGACTAGCCCCGCTTGATATAGCCGAGCTACAAGGATCCAGTTGGAAAGTATTTTCAAAGACTCCTGTCTTGCCGATATGGGAGATTGATGCAATGAAATTGAATCGATTTCTCTTCCATCTGGTTTGATCTTTTGTTTCAGTTAAGAGGAGTGATTGAAAGGACATGTTCAAAATCACTATCAATTCATTTCTCAAATCCTACTGCAACTACACGAGCCCTTCCCCCATGCCACAAATGACCTATGAAGAATAAAAATACTAGAACAAAATGGGAGGTGAATAACCAACTTCGGGGAGAGACATAATTCACCGCATTCATTTCAGTAGCTACACCACTCACATAATTTGAAGAACCTAAAGGAGCATGAGTCATATATTCTGTCGAATGCCGTTCCTGCCAAGGCTGTATGTCCTTTCTCAACTTGCTCAGGTCCAAACCATTAGGGCCCCTTAGGGGTTCCAACTAGGGAGCACGGAGATCCCAAAACGCATTGTTTCCCCCCCAAAGATAATTTATCCAGTCGGAGAATGCATAAGGTATTTACCTAAACCAGTAGGTCCTTGAGCAGACCCCACACTAGCTCCAAGACGTTGGTCTCTAACTAGAAAAGTAAACGCTTGATCTTGAGAGGCTTTTGGGCCAGTGGGCCCATAGAATTCATTTGGATAAGCTGTGTTGTTGAAACAAACAAAACAATAAGAAATCAAACCAAAGACAGATAGAGTTGATAAAATATAGGAAAAATAAGCTTCTCTAGACCATACGAATGCACGACGAGCCCATGCAAAAGGTTTGGTTAAGATTTGCTAGATACCACTGAAGATACAAATGGAACCTAACCATACATGTCCTCCAATTACATCTTCTACATTGTCCACGCTAACGATCCATCCTTCTCATCAGAAAGGAGATTTCAGTAAATAACCAAATATAGCACTTGGGTGAAGGAACGAACTAGATTTCCCTTTGATAATTTGCCCTTTTATAATAAAGTGATGTCTAAAACTACCATTAAAAATATTATTAGCAGATTAATAGATCACTTCGGACTGACATATACATCACATATCTTGGATCAACTCAACACTTCAGGTTTTCAACAAGCTACTGATGTAGCTGTTTCATTAGGAATTGATGATCTTTTAACAACACCTTCCAAAGGATGACTCGTCCAAGATGTGGAGCAACAAGGTTCTGTTTTGGAGAAACAGAATCATTATGGGAATGTACATGCAGTAGAAAAATTACGTCAATCGATTGACACATGGTATGCTACAAGTGAATATTTGAGAAAATAAATGAATCTGAATTTTAGCATGACTGATCCCTTAAATCTATTACATGTGATGTCGTTCTCAGGAGCTAGGGGAAGCACATCTCAGGTTCACCAATTAGTAGGTATGAGAGGATTAATGTCAGATCCTCAAGGACAAATCATTGATCTACACATTCGAAGGAATTTATGTGAAGGGCTCTCTTTAACGGAATATATTATTTCCTGTTATGGGGCTCGTAAAGGAGTTGTGGATACTGCTGTACGAACAACAGATACTGGTACCTCACACATAGACTCGTTGAAGTGGTTCAACACATCGTAGTATGTAGAACAGATTGTGGCACTATCTGAGGTATTTTCGTAAGTTCCATTCAAGGTCGAGAGAGGGACAGAAGTGAAATTGTTGTACAAACACAAATACTGATTGGTCATGTGCTAGAAAACGATGTATATATAAATAGTAGATGCATTTCTACGTGCAATCAAGATATTGGGGTTGGACTTGCCAATCAATTAATAAACCCTCTAACACAACCAATTTATATATGAACCACCTTTACTTGTAAGAGTATATCTCGGATTTGTCAATTATGTTATGGTCGGAGTACTACTCACAGTCACTTGATCGAATTGGGAGAAGCAGTAGGTATTATTGTAGGCCAATCCATTGGGGAACCAGGAACTCAACTAACACTAAGGACTTTTCATACCAGGGCGGTATTTACTAGTGATATTGCAGAACATGTACGAGCCACTTTCAATGGAAATATTGAATTTAATGAGAATTTGGTTTATCCTACACGTACATGTAATGGACATATTTCTCATCTATGTCATAATAACTTATCCATCACTATTTATGGTTAGGATCAAGTACACAACTTAACCATTCAACCACAAAGTTTGCTTTTGGTTCAGAATGATCAATATGTGGAATCGGAACAAATTATTTCCGAAGTTTCATGCTAGAACATCTTCCTTCAATGAAAAAGTTCACAAAAATATATATTCTGACCTAGAAGGAGAAATGCACTAGAGTACCAATGTGTGTCATGCACCTGAATATGTACACGGTAATGTTCATCCTATACTCAGGATGGGTTATATATGGATATTATCAGGAGGTATATATGGATCCAGTGTAGTACCCTTTCCATTTTATAAGCATCAGGATCAAGTAGATGTTCAACCTTTTGTTGCCAAACATCAATCACTTTCTGATTCTGATGTGGATCAAGTGGATCAAGTGGAACATAGATCAGGTGATTCAAACTGCGATGGGAAGGAAGAACAAATATTCAGTTATTCAGAAACTGATCGGACCATATCCAACGAGCATCGAGACTCTATTTATGTCACCTTTTCCCCTGGAATTACAATATTAAGGGGAAAAAGCAAATGAATCGATTCATTGTCCCATTGCAGTGTGATAAAGAATGGGGAAAAAGAATAATACCTTGTCCTGATGCGATTCTTAGAATACAAAAAAGTGGTATTCTATAGAGAAATTCCATTTTTGGATATTATAATGTAGAATATGGAATACCTGATGGGCCGGATATGGAAACACCCTTTTCCCTTCCCTTTTCGCTTTATTTATTAAGGGAAGGAGACAACTTGCATATTCAAGTTATCAATTCTATTTCGTATGAAGATGGTGAACGAATCCATGTAATGAGTGACACAAGTATTTCATTGGTTCGAACTTGTCTAGGATTTGATTGGGAACAAATAGATTCTATAGAATCTGGGGCTTATGCTTCTATTACTTCAGTAAGAACAAATAAGATCATTAGCAATATGATTCAAATTAGCTTGATTAAATACCCCCCTTTTTCCATGGGGAGAGTCCATTAATTAGTAAGCATCAAGGAACTATTTGTTCATTTTCTAATGGGGAAGAAGACAGTGCATCGTTTATGGTTCGAGTCATTCTATTCAATGATTCAAAATGTAATGATATGGTAAATAAATCAAATAGAGAGGATCCTATGAGAAAAATCATTGAATTTTTGGGTCTCTTGGGTCATTTACATAGTATCCCCAACCGTTTTCCATCCTCCCATTTTCTAACTTATAAAAAAGTATTGTCGAATAAACATTCCATTTTCCACAATTGGTTCAATACTTTCCAAGTACCTAAATACTATTTCATGGATGAAAATATGAAAATTTTAATTTCGATCCGTGCAAGAACATCATTTCCAATTTCTTGGGTCCAAATTGGTGCTCTTCCTCATCTGAATTCTACAAAAAAAAAATTCCAATAGTTAGTCCTAGACAATTTATTCCTGAAAGTGTATGTATATCCGACGATGAACCACTCCTCGAATTTGGTCAAATAATAGCAGTTGATGAGGAATCTTTAATCATTAGATCAACTAAACCCTATTTGGCTACTCGAAAGGAGACTCTTCATGGTCATTCTGGAGAACTTCTTGACAAAGGAGATACATTGATAACATTGATATATGAAAGGTTCAAATCCAGTGATATAATTCAAGGTCTTCCTAAAGTTGAACAATTGTCAAATCCCGGCGTTTAAATAATTCAATATCGATGAATCTAAAAGAAAGTTTTTAAAATTGAACTGGAAAATTATATTTCAACAACAAGTATATACACAAGTTCTAAACTACTTGGTGTTTTTAATATGGTAAATGAAATTAAATTTGACACTATTGTTGTGATGAACAGTAAAGAATTTTGTTTGTCATGTAAAAAGATTTGGGCATTATGAATTTTGTTTGTTTGTCATTTATTTACCTCGCTTGGAACCTTTTCCAAGGTAACATTTCAATTCTCGTATGGAATGTACTTTTCCAACTTCGTTTATGTAACAACATTGTCTTTTCTTCATGAATATTTTGGACAACAAATATGTGTATTTTCATCCTTGTAATGTTTTATATGATTTTGTTGTTGGATGCAAATCAAAATCATGGATTCCATTAATATTTTAATCCTTGTCATGTTTTATATGCTTCTGCTATTGGATGCAAATCACAAACATGGCTTCCACTTCTTGTTGGGGGGTTTCCTCCCACCTTTCCTATATTATAGATAGTTTTTATAACCATATTCAGAAATTCAATCTTGTTTTTCATATTCATCACTAAAATTCAACATTAGCATTGATGTTTTCCTCGAGGAGCTACATCCACATTGTTTTGTTGTTTTGTTGAGTTATATGTGTGCATAATCTCAAATGTGGGAACTTGTTTCCTCTTTTCTTCAATGTAAGCAACATAACCTTATTGTGCTTCTGTACTTGTGTATCGCATGCTAAGAATCAACAAGGGTGTGATTCTTCCTATGCAGGACTTTACCACTTGTCCACATATATAGGTGCTTCCTTCATGTGGGAAGATATTTGAATGGATTAATTATTTGGTTTTGTAAGAGGTAGGGATTAAGGTAGGATAAACAATAGATTATGTAAAAATTGGCTCCTCTAAGAGTTGCAAAATTCCCATTTCATTGTTTCGATATATGCATATAAAAGCAGTCATAGTTAGAAGATGGGTTTGCATTCAATTTCCCAACATGATGCAAAATTCCTTGAATTTTTTAATGTTCCAACTATATTTTGTGTGCTTGGTTGCTAAATTGAAAAAGCTCTGAATTAAATTTGTTAATTTTCCTGGATTACTCCTTCTCCAAAAACTGAATTGGTGTTTTATGTACACTATGGAGTATCTTTGTGTGACTTATCTGAGATTTCAATATTAATTCAAGTAGAAGAAGAGTAGTGATGTTATTGAGAAAGAGATGATTATAGAAATAAAGATGGGGCGACAAATGATGAGTTAAAGAAGCCAAGATGATCGTTGAAGCAAAAAACAATAGTGTTGTAACTGAGCAAGAGGTGATTATAGAAATAAAAAGGGTGGTTGTTGATCAGTTAAAGGATCTAAGTAGAAGAGGAAAAGACAATGGAATTGAGAAAAAGGGTAGTCTAAACAATCAATGATTTTGATTTTTCTGGCAATCATTGATGTAATTATTGATTATAATATTTTGCATATTGTAATATTTTATTGTTCAAATTCTATTTTTAATAGCATAAATGGATTCAAAGTCGTTGGATACTTATGTTACAACTAGGTTGTACAAATTCAATAACTTAAATACAATTTCAACAACTCCAATTGGATTTTGGGAAAAAATGATCTGAAAAATCACTGCAAAAGTGGTCAAAATTGTTGATTGATACTCTTCTGTAAAAAAAAAATAATGTGGAAGAGTAGAGATGTTATATGTTATATCGAGAAAGAGAAGAGATGATATTGAAATAGCAGAAGAGTCTAGATGATTATTTAAAAAGGGTCAAAACAAAAGAAGAGTAATGATGTTATTGAGGAAGGAATGATTAACTAAAGGACGAAGTAGATATATCGATGTTATTAAGGAAGAGATGGTTATAAAAATATATAGTGCACATTCTTTTAGAAATGGTAGAGGGATATAAAAATGATAAAAATTAAAAATTAAAATGAATAAGAAAAATAGAAAAAGAAAAGGAAAAACAAAAATAAAATAAAACAGTGCTTACCATAAAACCTTCAATAAATAAAAGAGATTGGAAAAAATATTAAAAATCCAAAAACATGTCTAATAAAAATTATTGAAATTTTGAATAAGGGAAAAAGTAAAATTTTGAGTATATTTTGATTAGGATGAAATTTTTTAATCAATTTTTTAAATAATCAGTTCTCTATAATTAATGGAAGGTAACCATGAAACTTAAGAGTATTAAGAGACTAAATAAAAGGGAGATGCAAAAAATATTAAAAATCCTAAAATATGTTTAATAAAAATTATTAAAATTTTGAATAAGGGAACAAGTAAAATTTTGAATATAGATTTGATTAGGATGAAATTTTTTAATCACTTTCATAATTAATCACTTCTCTATAATTAATGGAAGGTAAACATGAAACTTAAGAGTATTAAGAGACTTGAACTGAGAGGATTAAGATATTTGAATGGACTGAAAGGTAACCACGAAACTTAACCTTGATACGATTAAGAGGGATATTCCTTATATTTTGAGCTAAATTCTCCTTCTATAATTTTTATATATAAATTATTTTTATAATATTTTATTTTAATCTTAATATCCTCTCTTTTATTTTAATACTAATGTCCTCTATCTTCATCCCTTGCTTACTTCCAATGCTAACACTTACAACTCTTTGCTACAGTGTTCACTTTAGATGTAGGAAAATGCTTTGTTTTATTTTGACGGGAATAAATTATTTGTATGTATTCTTAAAAGCAAAGATATCAATATTCTACATTGCATTTAACTTTACGCATATCTCAGGGCAGGCAATGTTTATGTTATGGATTTACCACATGTTTGTTAAGTTGGGATTGGTTAACTATATTTGGTACACCATTAAAAAAATTAGGAGGTGTTTATTCCAAGTAGGCAATTTTTGTGTATATGATGATGTAATTGTACATCAAATTATGAGTTTGTGTATATGATGATGTAAATGTACATAAAAGAATTTACAAACTAAATTTTTGCACATATTTAGTTGAAGGCCATACATATATGATAATAAAGCTTAATAGCTTAATGAATCGCTTTCAATAAATAAATAAAAACAAGAAATTAATCATGGAAAAAATTGTTGATTAAAATCTCAAAGTGCTCATCACTCAATGAAAGAACTAAAATTGCGAGATCGCTTAGCTTTCAAGTTTCGAGTCAGAAAATAAGGCCAAAACCTGTAGAGTTCTAGGGAAGGCATTGTATAGGTAGTGTCACTAAAGTGCCTGGGATGAATGTCAAATACAAGATCTAGGTCATTTGATTAAACAAGTCGGATAGCAAAAAATATTTTTGGCAACCTATTGAGCCCAAACAAAACATTTTTAAACAAATATCAAGAATTTCAGTCAAGAGGCCTCATTTTCACTGCGCCTATTTGTAGAAGCAATTGTATGGACATTTGGAAGACATGTTCCCGCAAGACCTTGGCTTCGAGTGATGTCAACAAACTGACCAAGTGCATCATGAAATTGTTCTAATATAGATATAGGGAAAATTATAACTGAACGGTCTACTCCTGTCACCTGTAGCCAAATTCAACCCAATAGTCAGAATAGAAGTCAATACTACTACACAAAACTGAGAAAAAATATTTCGGTTCTTGAATCATGTTTTCAGTTCTAATATCCCTATTTTTGGACTAACTATTTTGTTGTTATATTGAGCCATGACCCCAACACCTATGCTTTATTTTGAGTATTGGGCATGAGCCCTAGCGACTATGATTTATTCTTTTATATATATATCGACATATCGGGCATGGACCCTGACTAACTTCTTTATTTGCGTATATACTGGGCGAGAAGGCCCCAATGTTTTAATGATGTTCTTCAGCTTTGATAAGGGTACAAACCCTAATATACTGAGATGATCTTTTGTTACTTACTATGCAGAGCTATGATTTTACATGATTGACTTATGAGTGTGTTGATCATGGACTCAGAAACACACATGTAACCTATGTACTATCCATAAGTCCCGATGTACCTAGAAGAATGTTTATGTACTAGGAGTAATCCCTGAGGTAAATTGAGTGTTGGGCCTAATCCCTAGAGCAATCCAAGCTTGATAAGCGAATATCGAATCCGAGGCAACTTAAATATTCTAGATGTGCCTCACAACCACATTCTAGCACTTGTGTTGAGCAGAGGCTCTAGAATTGCACTAGCATAACGCCCATGTGAGAGTGTTAAGTTAAAAGGCTCTAAAGAGCACTCGGGGTTACTGAATCTCAAAGTGTTGAGTCGGAAGGACTCTAAATAGCACTTTTACTTTCATCACACTTATCTTACTTGATTAAATGATTCATATTTTAACTATCATCAAGTACTGCGGGAACTACCATGTTAAATGAGGGAATCTGACATGCAAAGAGAGAGACTAGAGGTGCCGATCCAAGCTTACCAAGACTATCCAAAGAATTGGACCTTGTCCTTAAAAGTTAAGAGAAAAGAAGTGTCATGTGATGATACATAACTAAATAGAAGATAATTACCAGTAGTCTTTTATGACTAACGTGTATAAAGTCCTCAAGGCTAATATTATTATTAAGAGCTTTAATAATAATGATGTCATTATTTAATTATGGAATATAATTAGTATATATGATTTATGCATTATTTAATTTATAAATTATGGAGTATTAATAGTTAAGTGAAATATAATTATTGTTACTATAATTATTGTTATTATAATTATTATTATTATAATTATTATTGATAGCATAAATCAAAATCACTTATAGTTAAACAATTGGAAAAGTCCTAGTTCAAAAGGACTAGGTATTTAATTAAATAATATCTTTTAAATATTTATTATTTAATTTAAAGAAACTAACTATTTCAACAGTCCTGTTATCACATATATAGTAGCCGGGCTACCATACATATTTTTCTCATTCCAGTACACTATTGAGCCAGTTCCCTTGCATTTGAGATGCCGAGATGAGCATCTATATTGGATCACTATCAGATTGTGGACAGCAGTTATATTCCCCATGCCATGACTGAGTTTCAGGACACTCAGAGAGATGCCCGATATAGCCATTATGCCATTGGTACAGAGCAGACAGTAGTGCCCAGAGTTACAGCAGCAGTTCCAGAGGACAGATGATGGTACAGGTTGATGTGCATTCAGGTATATGACTCAGCAGGTATATTACAGGTGTTATGGTTAGATTGCTTTTATACTTATTCTTATAGCATGTCATAGCACTTAGTGTCATGATCTGGCAATCATATAGATATATGGACCTGGTCGACCTATTATATTATATTATACTGTCCCTACTCAGACTTAGAAGTTCACTATTCATACTCATTGGTACATACCCTCCTTAGGGAGAATAGAGGTGATCATTACACCATACTTTGGCTTGCTAGTGTTGGCTCCATCATTTCACTGTCTTCATCCATCCGTGGCCTACCTTTTAGATTATCACCCTGACTTACTACTTGACTAGTGGCATGGAGGACCTTTCCCCACTGTAGCCTCTGTATTGGATGAGCTTCCTTGTTTATTGTGTCTCGGCTCTGAGTTGGTGACAAAACTTACCTATGGTAAGTTGGAGTTCCTTGGAATTCCCCCTAGTCACTAAAGTTGTGTTGGCTAAACCTGAAACTTTTGGTGCTGCCATGAATACAAAATCTGGAAAAAATGAAATGTTATATCTTGTATGAAAAGCCCATTCATGCAATGTGTTTCTAAACACACATGAATGAAAGGCATGCCAAATGAAAATGGCCATGAAAATAAAATGTTATATCTTTTGGAAAAATAAATACCTAGGTAAACAAGCTGTTCATGACACACCTAGAAGTGCTCAGGTAAACAAGTGCCTTAAAAACACACCTGCAGCAGAAAGCCTAAAGAAAAATGTAAATCTATGCAATGTGTTTGTAAACACACATAGATCAAGGCTATGGAAACCTCAGGCCCAAAAAGCAATGGAACTTAAATGCTATATCTAAACAATTGCTGGCCTTATTTGTATTATGGATTGTGCGCATCTGTGAAGGTGAATAAACCCTCTTTAAACAACTCATCCATTTGTGAGACACCGCCATTCCCTGTGTTATTGCTCATTCAGTATATACTACGGTGTATTCCCTTTCCTTTGCCAAAGTGTCACCAAGTCAAGACAGTCAAGTCATCCCTTAGCCTAGCCAGTTAATTTAGCCTTCACCCTTCACTAGCAAATTGATCACAACTATGAAGTGAGTATGATCTTGAAAGTCTAGTCTGAGTAATAATAATAATTAACAACACTATACATTTGGATTTAGATCGCTAGTTATGATCATTATGTGTTATAATTGCTATTTGAATAAATTGTAGAGCATGTATTAACCTTGATACTTTACAGCAGCCTTGGATGATGGACTGAGTTATATTTGGTCTTGGTTGGACCTAGTTTGACCATGGAGGACCATGGGACATGAGATGATAGACCTTATGATGGTATGGATAGATGATATATGGTCTATGTACACATGCAGGATGATTCTATGCAGCAGCTACAGGGTTATGATGATGATTCCTGGGATACAGCAGTGTTTGATCATTTACAGAGCATTATTATTGGCCTTGTTCCGATATATTGGATATTTATTTTGATCATGCAGAGACTCATATGGTGTATGAGTACACATCTTGGATAGATTTGGACCTTCTGAGTCCAATGGGACAGTTTGTTTTCAGTTCCGGGCACTTACAGTGATGATTGAGCCTCAGTAGGCTATCCCAGTGCAGTTTTGGTCTGTTGGAGGCCCTGTCGGAGCAGAGATGACTTTTATCCGGTTGACCTAGGGCGCTGATGATGGAGGGGGTGGTCCAGCCACTTGTTTTTACCATATTACCCCCCTTCCGAACACATTGGTGCCCTCACCTTGACAGCGCCAACACTCCAGGAGGCTGTTTGGGGCAGTTTCACGTTTCCCGAGGCATTTCAGGATTGGTAGAAATGGCTATTGAGGAAATTGATTTGGGCTACTGAGGCAAATTTATGGCATGGGATGATCAGTGATGATAGATCGGGACCTTCCACACCTCCTCCAGCAGTTTCAGCTTCATCGGGGCCCGCATCCATCATTTATGGCACTTTCTGTGGATTTTTGAGGTCTTTTGAGGACCACGACTTCACTATGGAGGCACGATTTGGTACATTCATGATTATTTATTGGTTATTGTGCTATGGGGATTGACCAAGGAGGGATAAAATTACCCCTTGGACCCACCATAAGCCTCTTATGATATTTCATCATCATGATTTGGTGGGATTCCCCTCTTCTAGGGCGATTTTGTCCACTTATGTTATATTTTATGTGTGATCCATGTATTATATTGTTGAGCTCATCTCAACCATTGATTAGACTTTTGTATCTTATAATCTTAGCCACTCATTCAAAAAGTGGTTAGGGTTTTGGTGCCTCTCCTTCCTATTTAAAGGAGAGAGCCTCTCATTGTAAGGGGTCTTTGGCTCTTGGATTATTGGTATAGAAAAATATTCTTGTGGAAATTCTTGTGGTCTCCTTTGCATCTGGTGTTCTTAGATGGTGATTGGAAAGTCTATTGCAACCTAGCATTTGGAAATTGTGGTAAGATCTATCTTTTTTGGAAATCATTGTTTGTCTACAGGAGGGCGACTTCAACAAGGGCGATTTTGCAAGGCTTCTTCAAATCGACTTTCTTGGCATTCGCTTGTATCAGGGGGAGAGAGGGCACATTGGCTTCCTGGACCAAATCGACTTGCATAGAAACTACCTCAAAGCTTCTCAAATTGATCGGGCTTGCATAGATCATCATCATCAAGGCATCTACAAGGTTACCCAGGTAAGATCCACAGGTTTGTTTCTCTTTCCTCTATCCAATCCATTGACATAACTCATAAATTGTTAAAACCCTAAATATCTTAAAACCCCCATTTTACATTTTCTCAGATCTACTTAGATCTAGTGGGTTGTTGGGCATAATACTGAAAACCCACCTCTATAGCATCCAAGGCATCCCGGATCTATAGTTTGGTGACGATTGGCCTCCATTTGATCCCCTTCCCAGGCCAACTTATCCTCTCCCAAGCAAGGCGCACTTCTCTAGTTGGGCAAGTTGACCTAGATCTAGGTGGTGGGTGTTTGAGATTCCACTTGATTTGACATCTACACATCAAATAACATACACCCAGGTTGTCACTTTTCTGAAATTTACCTTGTGGGCCCCATTCCACATTTTAAGGGATTTAATCCCCATTTTGGACCACTTGGAACACTTAAACTCAGATCTACTAAGATCTAACCGGTGGATTGCCACGAAATTATAGATCCATACTCCTACCTGACTGATCTACCCGGATCTAAAATTTGGGTGCCATCCGACTTGTCTTGACCCACCTAAACCCCACTTTCAGCCTCCTTGGGTAAAGTCGCACCACCTTGGAGAAGTGAGTTCACTCACTTCTAGGAACTGGGTACTTGAGATTATTGCAGATCTGAAACCGGAATAATTCAAAACCTAGGTCTAGACTATCACTTTGTCAAATCTTGCCTTGGGGACAACATTCCTTGTTTTAAGGGATTGTGGTCCACTTGTGTTAAACCTAGATCTAGACACATTCAACCATCAAAACCTACATTGCCCACTTATCTCATGTTGTTGGAGTCCTAAACCATAAGTCAACCCCACTTTGACTCCACTTCCCAATTCCCAAGGCACTGATTTCTCTACAAGGTAATTCAACTTTCATAGATTGTTGGGTTGACTTGTGGTTTCACCTATGCATGGTAGACTATACCTTTGAAGACATCATGAACCATGGTCAAGCTTGTCTCATGTACTAGTTAGCCCCAATACAACCCTTAACTACCCTGCATTGGACACGGTTCCCAAGGCAGTGGATCTTTTGACATTGACCTAGTACACTCATCCTAGATTTCACTTCAAACATTATAAGTCACTTTTACATCAACCATGAACCAAAGCTATACCTATTGAACCCCTCACTTGGCTTGTGACTTCATCCTTAGGTCTAGGATAAACCATACACCTAACTTCACTTAGAAATACCCTGATTTGGTGTCTTGGTTTTGATCTCTCCTGTCGGGAGTAGATCGGGTCTCCCCCTTTGTTGTCTGGGCTAGATAACATAAAGCGAAGGTTGCCTCGACTGGCGTGACAACCATATATTGGAGGTCGAGGTGATCGTGGTTGCACCTTTTGAGTTGCCCTTCCCTATTGCCATCCATGACTGGATCCATCCATAGGGGTAACTACAGTTTAGGTGATAACATTTTGGCGCCGCTGCCGGGGAGGCAATAGCTTGCCCTAGTCCTTCCTGCATATACAACGACACATATCTTGGTAGAAGAGTTAAATCTACCTGGCGACTCCCAATCGTGACTCCGCTGAGGAGCGAGCTCATTTACTTCCTTAAAACACTTAGAACTATGCCTTGTGTCACTAATTCAGAGAACGATATGATTTTGAAAATGATGACCGAAATGAGTGGTCTAATCCGAAACCTGAATGGGGTAGTTCTCAGAAAACAAAGAGAAAACATTGAAAAATATAAACCTTTTTCTAGAACCTTTGAGGGTGTGTATACCAATGAAAATCTCCAAACTAAGCCCACTTCTGATGGCAGAGTGGTAACTAGGTCTCAGGCAAATAATAACACGAAAGACATAGATAAGAACAGAACCAGTCTGAAAGAAAATGCACTGGACCAAAGAAATACCACCCGTAGATTCCCCACTCAAACTCCAAACACTTCTCCTAAAGGGATTTTAAAGAAAAATGATCAACCCAGAAGGTTATCCCCTCAAGTCACTAAGAAGGTAATAAGTTCAAATCCTGCTAAACCCCATGCTAAGGATCCAGTACAAAGAAAACAAGTGAGTACTCCTAGCAAAGAGATCTCTCCTATAATACAAGAAAAGCTAAATTCAAACATACTGGGAAAACTCTCAGGATCTTCTGTCATGGTATCTTTAAAAGATTTGGTAGTTATTCCTTCCGTTAGAATGCAGGTAATGCAGTTATTGGATTTAAAAATAAATACCAAGGACAAAGAAAAGGCTTGCAACTTTAAAATTGACTTGAGTAATTTCATATCCAAACCTAATATCCCTGTGCCCTTGGAGGAACTTCTGAAAATCCCTTCATACTACAATCAAGCAACCAAATTCCTAGGAATCGAGCCTAAAATCAAGAATCCTGTGAAAGTGACAGTTGAGGATGATCCCCCTATCATGATTCAAAGTGTAATTGACAAAGGTAGGGGTCACCCCCCCTTTTATATTGCTTTGGAGATAAATCAATTGATATTGCATAACTGTATGTTAGACTCAGGAGAAGAAGTAAACATTATGCCTCTTAAAGTCATGGAACAATTAGAGTTAAAACCATCCAGAGAATATAGAAATGTGTGCGGGATGGATTCCAAGCCTGTTGAGTCAAAAGGTATGATTGAAAACCTCAAAATGAAATTAGCTGCTTACCCTGCAATTGAAATAAGTATGAATGTCCTAGTTTTAGACATTCCTGGCGCATGGGGGATGTTGCTATCAAGGGAATGGGATGCCAAATTAGGAGGAAGTATTCAAATGGATTTATCTTACGCAACCATCCCTATAGGAGAAAAGGCCACTTATAGATTGATGAATGAAAAACCTATGACAGAACACGTAGAAACACCCGACTACTTGTTTGAAGACGCTATGTGTCCCACTGAGGAAGTTGGAAACTATATGGTGATGGCCAACTATTGGGAAGAACCCCGACAGCACCCTTTCCCTCCTAGTCAAGTTTGGAAAATGCATTTTGATGGGGCAAAGTCTAGGCACGGTGCTGGAGCTGGGATTGTCCTTACATCTCCTTCTGGTGAAGAAAAATTGTTTGCATACCGTCTTGAATTTGATTGCACAAACAATGTAGCTGAGTATGAGGCATTGCTTTTAGGTTTAGAAATTTGCCGTGAACAAAAGATCAAATGTCTAAATGTAACTGGAGATTCTGATTTGATTGTATCCCAAGTGAAGAACCAGTTTGCAGCCAAAAACAATAGGCTTAGGGATTATCGAAATGCTGTTCGGGATACTATAGAAATGTTTGATTCCTTTGCAATACGAGCAGTCCCGAGAGAAGAAAATACCCTGGCCGATGCATTATCAGTAGTAGCATGCACCTTTGAAACTCCTGATCATCTTAAAGATAAAGAGTGTAAGGTTGAAGTAATATTTAGACCTTCCGTTCCTGATAATCAAGATCATTGGCAAGTCTTTGATTCTGATGCACAAATCATTGCATTCTTACAAAACCATGAAAGTTTTCAGAATTGCAATGTGAATCTAGAAGATAAATCAAGCGGTTGTTCCATTCAAGATCTTGATGTTATAAAACTAGCAATACCTCTGGAGAAAAATTTCAACAGGCATGATGAGTACAAAGGTAAGAGAGCTGAACCAGTAGATGAGGTTATAGAGATAAATATTGGAACTTCAGTCTCTCCCAGAATGATTAGGATAGGAAAGAATGCCTCCCCAGAAGAAAGAAGGGCGATTGTAAATCTAATTAGGAAGTATCGAGATATTTTTGCTTGGGCATATGACGAACTCAGAACTTTTGACCCTGAAATTATTGAGCATACTATCCCTTTGCATGAAGGAGCTAAACCTTATAGGCAAAAGTTAAGAAATGTCAATCCAAAAATTGCTCCCTTAATTAAGAAAGAGCTTGAGAAAATGCTAGCAGCCGGAATTATCCAACCTGTTCGACACACTACTTGGGTTTCTAACCCGGTGATTGTGAGAAAGAAAAGTGGTGAAATCAGAATATGTATTGATTTCAGAAACCTAAACCAAGCATCCCTTAAGGACAATTACCCTTTGCCAAATATGGAAAATCTGTTGCAAAGTGTTACTGGGGCAGGTATGTTGTCAATGTTGGATGGTTTTTCGGGGTACAATCAGGTACGTATTAGAAAGGAAGACAGAAATAAAACAACCTTTACTACTCCATGGGGAACTTTCCAATATATAAGAATGCCATTCGGGTTGTTAAACGCCGGTTCCACTTTTCAAAGGGCTATGGATCAAGCATTTAGTGATTTGATTGGGAAAATCATTGCCATTTATCAGGATGACCTAACAGTGTTTTCAAAGGAACGAGGAGACCATATCGAACATTTGAGAAGAGTTTTTGAACGTTGCAGAAAGTTTGGTATATCATTAAATCCCAAAAAATCAACTTTCGGAGTAGATGAAGGTAAGCTTTTAGGACACATTGTGTCAAAAGAAGGTATCAGGATCGACCCAGAACGTGTCCAGGCTATCAATGCTATTGCAGCACCCCATAATGTGGCCACCTTGCAATCTTTCTTTGGCAAAATAAACTTCGTTCGAAGATTCATTCCTAACCTAGCAGAATTAGCCAAACCATTGAATGCCCTTCTTAAAAAGGATGTGAAGTTTGTTTGGGACAAAGAATGTGAATCATCTTTCACCAAGCTCAAGAAGGCCATTTCAACCTCCCCGGTACTAGCTTGTCCTAATTACAATAAAGAGTTCATGATTTACTCATACGCTTCGGAAGATACTATTGCTGGTGTGTTATTACAAAAGAACAACGAAAACCATGAACAACCTATAGCCTTTATGAGTAAAAACTTGAGAGATGCCGAGCTGAAATATACCACAACCGAAAAGCAAGCTTATGCTTTAGTTAAAGCCTTGAAACATTTCAGAACCTATGTGGGGTATTCCAAAATTAAAGCATATGTGCCTTATCAAGCAGTAAAGGATGTTTTATCACAAGCAGATGGCATAGGTGTAAGAGGAAATTGGATTTCACGTATACAAGAATATGATCTAGAGATTAAGCCAATTAAAATTGTGAAAGGTCAAGGGTTAGCTCAACTTCTAACTGAAAATGGAGGAAATGTGATAAATATGGTAAGTGAAAGGGATCCTTTTATTTTAAACATTGATGAAGAGCATGAATGGTACAAAGATATCGTATATTTTTTGAGAAACTTGTCATGCCCTGATCACCTGGTGGATCATCAAAGAAGGGCATTAAGGCTAAAAGATGAAAAGTATGTTTTAACCCAGGATGGACTAGGATGGAGGAACCCCGATGGGATAATCTTGAAATGTGTCAACCTGGAGGAATCACAAACCATTATGAAAGAAATGCACTCTGGATTATGTGGTGGGCATTATGCCCCAAGAACAACAGCTGCAAAAATCATGAGGGCTGGTTATTATTGGCCAACACTTTTCAAGGACGTGCATTCTTATGTTAGAGTTTGTCAAGAGTGCCAACTTTTTTCAGGAAAACCGATATTGCCCGCCCTACCTCTAAATCATGTAGTAGTAGAAGCTCCTTTTCAGCAATGGGGTATGGATTTTGTTGGACCTTTTAGTGAAAACTCGAGCAATGGATATAAGTACATGTTGACCTGTACTGATTATTTTACTCGATGGGTAGAGGCAATCCCAACTAAAAAGGCTACAGCCGAGGTAGTTGTGAAATTTTTGGAAGAAAACATCGTATCCAGATATGGTTGTCCTTTAAAAATAACAACTGATAACGCCCCAGCTTTCAGTAAAATAGAAATGTCAACTTTTTGCATGAATCATGGAATCACTCTCTCGCATTCATCAAACTATTATCCCCAAGGAAACGGTCTCGCTGAGTCTAGCAATAAGAATTTGATAAGATTACTAAAAAGAATGGTTGGCACCAATAAAAGAAGTTGGGATACAAAGTTGAAATATGCCTTATGGGCTGACAGGACAACGGTTAAAAGGATTACCGGAAAATCACCTTTTGAGTTGGTATATGGGCAAGATTGTAGACTCCCAATAAATTTGCAAATTCCTGTATATGAGCTGTTACAACAATGCACTTCGGATGAAGAAGCCTTCCAAGCAAGAATTGATAAACTAGTAGAACTTGATGAAATGAGAAGGATGGCATTCAACAAAACCATCATCGAACAAGAAAGAGTTAAAGGAACTTTTGACCAAAGAACAAGGAATGTGAAATTCAGGGTAGGAGACATAGTTTTGTTATGGGATAAGAACAAGGCAAAACCTGGGAACCATGGAAAATTTGAAAAAATTTGGATGGGTCCGTATCGAGTATCGAGGATAGCTGGAAAGGGGTCAGTGTTTCTAGAAACTCTAGATGGAGATGAACTTGAACTCCCTGTAAACGGGCTTTTGTTAAAGCATTATTTCCCACCTATTGAATAAACTATGCATTGCATTGCCTGGTAGATTAGGGTAGGTAGGAAAACAAATAAGCCTACTTAGGCAGTAGTTAGTCTTTTCAGCCATTGAGTCTGGCACCTTCTTAGTCTCTAAGCTCCTTTGTAAGCTCCTAGTTTAAACTGAGTACCTGTCACTTTTTCCTTTCCTGCACAATAAATTTCAAATTTTGCAAAATTATGTCAGTAGTTTAATTTACTTTCCGCATCTATATTTCATGCATTTATATTTCTGACATAGAGTAGATTTTGTTTCAGTTGATTTTATATTTTTCCCACACATGCGGCATGAGGTATTTTTTTAGATGTTTGTGAATGCAGAAAATAGGTTGCAAGAATAAAGCTGGAAATAAAATGGTAGAGTGTTGGGTCGTGGATTCGAGTAGCAGAGTTCGAGGACCAGAGATTCTGAGGTTCTCAAGCACTCATTTCAGCAGAGCACTTGTCCCAGCCGGAGCCAGATGTTATCACATATATAGTAGCCGGGCTACCATACATATTTTTCTCATTCCAGTACACTATTGAGCCAGTTCCCTTGCATTTGAGATGTCGAGATGAGCATCTATATTGGATCACTATCAGATTGTGGACAACAGTTATATTCCCCATGCCATGACTGAGTTTCAGGACACTCAGAGAGATGCCCAATATAGCCATTATGCCATTGGTATAGAGAAGACAGTAGTGCCCAGAGTTACAGCAGCAGTTCCAGAGGACAGATGATGGTACAGGTTGATGTGCATTCAGGTATATGACTCAGCAGGTATATTATAGGTGTTATGGTTAGATTGTTTTTATACTTATTCTTATAGCATGTCATAGCACTTAGTGTCATGATCTGGTGATCATATAGATATATGGACCTGGTCGACCTATTATATTATATTATACTGTCCCTACTTAGACTTAGAAGTTCACTATTCATACTCATTGGTACATACCCTCCTTAGGGAGAATAGAGGTGATCATTACACCATACTTTGGCTTGCTAGTGTTGGCTCCATCATTTCACTGTCTTCATCCATCCGTGGCCTACCTTTTAGATTATCACCCTGACTTACTACTTGACTAGTGGCATGGAGGACCTTTCCCCACTGTAGCCTCTGTATTGGATGAGCTTCCTTGTTTATTGTGTCTCGGCTCTGAGTTGGTGACGAAACTTACCTATGGTAAGTTGGAGTTCCTTGGAATTCCCCCTAGTCACTAAAGTTGTGTTGGCTAAACCTGAAACTTTTGGTGCTGCCATGAATACAAAATCTGGAAAAAATGAAATGTTATATCTTGTATGAAAAGCCCATTCATGCAATGTGTTTCTAAACACACATGAATGAAATGCATGCCAAATGAAAATGGCCATGAAAATAAAATGTTATATCTTTTGGAAAAATAAATACCTAGGTAAACAAGCTGTCCATGACACACCTAGAAGTGCTCAGGTAAACAAGTGCCTTAAAAACACACCTGCAGCAGAAAGCCTAAAGAAAAATGTAAATCTATGCAATGTGTTTGTAAACACACATAGATCAAGGCTATGGAAACCTCAGGCCCAAAAAGCAATGGAACTTAAATGCTATATCTAAACAATTGCTGGCCTTATTTGTATTATGGATTGTGCGCATCTGTGAAGGTGAATAAACCCTCTTTAAACAACTCATCCATTTGTGAGACACCGCCATTCCCTGTGTTATTGCTCATTCAGTATATACTATGGTGTATTCCCTTTCCCTTGCCAAAGTGTCACCAAGTCAAGACAGTCAAGTCATCCTTTAGCCTAGCCAGTTAATTTAGCCTTCACCCTTCACTAGCAAATTGATCAGAACTATGAAGTGAGTATGATCTTGAAAGTCTAGTCTGAGTAATAATAATAATTAACAACACTATACATTTGGATTTAGATCGCCAGTTATGATCATTATGTGTTATAATTGCTATTTGAATAAATTGTAGAGCATGTATTAACCTTGATACTTTACAGCAGCCTTGGATGATGGACTGAGTTATATTTGGTCTTGGTTGGACCTAGTTTGACCATGGAGGACCATGGGACATGAGATGATAGACCTTATGATGGTATGGATAGATGATATATGGTCTATGTACACATACAGGATGATTCTATGCAGCAGCTACAGGGTTATGATGATGATTCCTGGGATACAGCAGTGTTTGATCATTTACAGAGCATTATTATTGGCCTTGTTCCGGTATATTGGATATTTATTTTGATCATGCAGAGACTCATATGGTGTATGAGTACACATCTTGGATAGATTTGGACCTTCTGAGTCCAATGGGACAGTTTGTTTTCAGTTCCGGGCACTTACAGTGATGATTGAGCCTCAGTAGGCTATCCCAGTGCAGTTTTGGTCTGTTGGAGGCCCTGTTGGAGCAGAGATGACTTTTATCCGGTTGACCTAGGGCACTGATGATGGAGGGGGTGGTCCAGCCACTTGTTTTTACCATATTACCCCCCTTCCGGACACATTGGTGCCCTCACCTTGACAGCGCCAACACTCCAGGAGGCTGTTTGGGGCAGTTTCACGTTTCCCGAGGCATTTCAGGATTGGTATAAATGGCTATTGAGGAAATCGATTTGGGCTACTGAGGCAAAGTTATGGCATGGGATGATCAGTGATGATAGATCGAGACCTTCCACACCTCCTCCAGCAGTTTCAGCTTCATCGGGGCCCGCATCCATCATTTATGGCACTTTCTGTGGATTTTTGAGGTCTTTTGAGGACCACGACTTCACTATGGAGGCACGATTTGGTACATTCATGATTATTTATTGGTTATTGTGCTATGGGGATTGACCAAAGAGGGATAAAATTACCCCTTGGACCCACCATAAGCCTCTTATGATATTTCATCATCATGATTTGGTGGGATTCCCCTCTTCTAGGGCGATTTTGTCCACTTATGTTATATTTTATGTGTGATCCATGTATTATATTGTTGAGCTCATCTCAACCATTGATTAGACTTTTGTATCTTATAATCTTAGCCACTCATTCAAAAAGTGGTTAGGGTTTTGGTGCCTCTCCTTCCTATTTAAAGGAGAGAGCCTCTCATTGTAAGGGGTCTTTGGCTCTTGGATTATTGGTATAGAAAAATATTCTTGTGGAAATTCTTGTGGTCTCCTTTGCATCTGGTGTTCTTAGATGGTGATTGGAAAGTCTATTGCAACCTAGCATTTGGAAATTGTGGTAAGATCTATCTTTTTTGGAAATCATTGTTCATCTACAGGAGGGCGACTTCAACAAGGGCAATTTTGCAAGGCTTCTTCAAATCGACTTTCTTGGCATTCGCTTGTATCAGGGGGAGAGAGGGCGCATTGGCTTCCTGGACCAAATCGACTTGCATAGAAACTACCTCAAAGCTTCTCAAATTGATCGGGCTTGCATAGATCATCATCATCAAGGCATCTACAAGGTTACCCAGGTAAGATCCACAGGTTTGTTTCTCTTTCCTCTATCCAATCCATTGACATAACTCATAAATTGTTAAAACCCTAAATATCTTAAAACCCCCATTTTACATTTTCTTAGATCTACTTAGATCTAGTGGGTTGTTGGGCATAATACTGAAAACCCACCTCTATAGCATCCAAGGCATCCCGGATCTATAGTTTGGTGAGGATTGGCCTCCATTTGATCCCCTTCCCAGGCCAACTTAGCCTCTCCCAAGCAAGGCACACTTCTCTAGTTGGGCAAGTTGACCTAGATCTAGGTGGTGGGTGTTTGAGATTCCACTTGATTTGACATCTACACATCAAATAACATACACCCAAGTTGTCACTTTTCTGAAATTTACTTTGTGGGCCCCATTCCACATTTTAAGGGATTTAATCCCCATTTTGGACCACTTGGAACACTTAAACTCAGATCTACTAAGATCTAACCGGTGGATTGCCACGAAATTATAGATCCATACTCCTACCTGACTGATCTACCCGGATCTAAAATTTGGGTGCCATCCGACTTGTCTTGACCCACCTAAACCCCACTTTCAGCCTCCTTGGGTAAAGTCGCACCACCTTGGAGAAGTGAGTTCACTCACTTCTAGGAACTGGGTACTTGAGATTATTGCAGATCTGAAACCAGAATAATTCAAAACCTAGGTCTAGACTATCACTTTGTCAAATCTTGCCTTGGGGATAGCATTTCTTGTTTTAAGGGATTGTGGTCCACTTGTGTTAAACCTAGATCTAGACACATTCAACCATCAAAACCTACATTGCCCACTTATCTCATGTTGTTGGAGTCCTAAACCATAAGTCAACCCCACTTTGACTCCACTTCCCAATTCCCAAGGCACTGATTTCTCTACAAGGTAATTCAACTTTCATAGATTGTTGGGTTGACTTGTGGTTTCACCTATGCATGGTAGACTATACCTTTGAAGACATCATGAACCATGGTCAAGCTTGTCTCATGTACTAGTTAGCCCCAATACAACCCTTAACTACCCTGCATTGGACATGGTTCCCAAGGCAGTGGATCTTTTGACATTGACCTAGTACACTCATCCTAGATTTCACTTCAAACATTATAAGTCACTTTTACATCAACCATGAACCAAAGCTATACCTATTGAACCCCTCACTTGGCTTGTGACTTCATCCTTAGGTCTAGGATAAACCATACACCTAACTTCACTTAGAAATACCCTGATTTGGTGTCTTGGTTTTGATCTCTCCTGTCGGGAGTAGATCGGGTCTCCCCCTTTGTTGTCTGGGCTAGATAACATAAAGCGAAGATTGCCTCGATTGGCGTGACAACCATATATTGGAGGTCGAGGTGATCGTGGTTGCACCTTTTGAGTTGCCCTTCCCTATTGCCATCCATGACTGGATCCATCCATAGGGGTAACTACAGTTTAGGTGATAACAAGTCCTAATTCAAGACTCCGCTACATAAAGAGGGAAGATCCCAAGTTTTGGGGATCATCTATCATTTTTGGTCATTATCATTCTCTTATGGTAATCCAAGAAAAGTATTATGCTCCAAGAAATTGAAGCAGCCTCACCTAATAATTCTCAGATCTGAACCAGCAATGGACCTAGGGCCTCTATCTCTCATTGCATGTTGGAACTAAGCTCGGGGGGATCCAGATAGAACCAGGAAACGGTTCAGCAGTCAAGGTTGGGAGGAACATGGTAGTCCCAAAGTTATCCAGCTAAGGAGTCTTTCTAACAGGTCAGCTAAGCTTACTAGAAGTCTCTACACTAATTATGGTTTGAGCGTGCAGGTTACTACAGGAAGGAGCAAGTTACAAAGTAGCCAGTTATGAATCCTAAATATTCCATTTCAAGTTATAATAGAGGTTAAATAATTAACACAAGATGCTACCCCAACACCTTTGGGTCCTTTTTCTTTTATCCTGAATCGTTTAGATATAGATTTCTGATAGGAACAAAAAAACTGTAAACCAGGATTACATAACTTTAGAAGCTATGATCAGCAGAATCTCTAACAGGTCTAGCTAAGCTATCATGTTCTAGACATCCTAGCAAAACCACAACCTAGAAATATGTTCTTGATAATTTAAATAAAATTAGATCTCTCCTTCAGGGAAGAATTATTATATTTACATATATATTCTCCCATTTCTGAAACAATGTTTGGTTTTTATGTTTTCTTTTCTTAATATTCGTATAGCTAGAATAGGACTGTTTCTCATATTAATGTTTATATTTATTTCTACTAAAACCCTCTCTCAGGTTTAAAACATCAATGTATCTCAAAACTGGCCAAGATTATTTCGAAACTACTAACCTTACGAGTTCAGACTTCAAAAATACCAAGTAATTCATGCATCAAGTTTTGGAGATTCAAGTAAAACACAGTTATTACCTTCCACCATTACAATCAAAACATAGAACTTACACATCATCAATTTGACCGACAACTACCCAAAAAAACTAATATCGAAATTATAGTACCAAGCAGTAAAGGCAAGTTACAGTATGCTCTCAGAGATTTTTCATTATCAACGAATCAGTCAACCACTATCACGAAAGCACCATAGTCAGCAAAGTATCTACATGGTACAAGCAACCTTTCTTTTATTAAATTGAAAACGCAGGTCAGGAGAATGATTCTCATCAACATAACATTGAAATTCCAATCGCCACAGTATATCCGAAACCACACAGAACCGAGTCCATTGAAATACACAGCTAGGGTCTCACATCTTTCTTTGAAAATGCAGAGATCATTACAATGGCTTAGCAAACCAAAACACATTTTAGGGCATACATTTTGCAGAACCAAACCCACTATCCAGCAAACATTTCGAATAGCATTATCAATAGTATAGAGACGAGACTCAAACACAAACGCAGGTCATGGGATCGAATCCCTACATTTTACTTCTTTAAAAACCTGTCTAGCTTTTGCAAAAAACCCAGAGACACAGAACTAGAATATTTCCATCTCAAGCTAATAACTAAAGTCTCATGAGGGTTATGATTTTCTTCCCATCATTACATTCACACCCTACACACAGCTAAAGCATGACAAAAGCAAAGCTAGCCATTTATAGAAAACACACAGAGTTTAGTAGTAGGTCCCAAGCTCATAGCAATTCATAGAAACCACACCTCTCAGTCAAAGGGGACCTCTGCTTGCGATATTTGAAAATAATAATAAGAGCACGATTTTCCATTTTACAATATTACAACCAACTACCAGGACAGAGGCGACAATAGCAAACACCCAATCAAGAACTACCATTACCATAAGAAAATACAAAGACCAAATTGTACATTCATATTCTCCATTATTGAGTCTACGGTTCATTTTACAAACAAAATATGCAAACACAAATCTCAGTATTTACATTGAGTATCACCATTGCAAACTTACAGGGTTTAATAGTGAGCCAAATGGCCAAATCCCTCCACGGACATTAAATAGGAAACCAAAAAGTTCAATTACACAATGGTCCATCCAACAATGACCTTGTTAAAACCAAAATATATTACAGTAATGTTGATGTATATGTTCAGAATGTATTTCACCTATGTATATTGTACTCCTATAGAGATGTTATTATTCCTCTATACGGAAGTGTCGTCATTTATATTGTAAGTGTCGCAAATTATATTTGATGGGTTATTAGACCACCTTGATGGGGTCGGCCCTGTATAAGTCATGTGGGTCAAATGATTATCAGACCACCCTATTGGGGGTCAGCCCTGTCTGCATTATGTTAAAAGGTTAAGTTGAGGCCGACCTAGTAAGGTTATTAGGCAAGTCAAGTCAAGTATAAATAGAGTGCGGGAGGCACTCTATTTGATCATTCTATTCTTCACTCACACACTTATTGGAGAGTGGCGCACTAGTGGAGGAGGAGAAGCTACTACGAGGAGGACTATCTCTTGTACTTGGGTTGTATCATTGCTCTATCTATCTCTGAGGAAGTTGCGGAGTTTTTCACCTTCTTGGTTTTCCCCGGTGAAACTCTGTGTCTCTTGTGTGCTTGCATTATTATGTCCATGATTGATATGCTGTAGATATGTTGTATATGTTGTTCTCTTAGTTAAGATCCTAAATCATATTGAAGTAAATTCTGAAAAACTAGCATGGTATCAAAGCTAGCCTGAAATAAGGCATGGTATGGCATTTATGACACTTGTTGCACTTGCGAAACTAGGGCTTGATATAGCAAAAACTAGTCATTGTAGCACTTTCTCTATAAATTCATTTTGGCGAGGTTTCAGGATCGAAAAATCGTAGAGGTCGAAGATAATATCCCCATGTACCTTATGTCCGAAGGAGAGCCTCTAATTCGTTTTACTTTTATATTTATGATCTGTACAATATAGGGTTTCTGTCTCTTCCAGATATCAGTCATAAACAGGTGACCTAGGAAAAAAGGTCACAACTTAGGCTAGGAAGCTTCAAATGAAATTTCATAAAATGTGGCATGTAGGGCATGGATTGGAATTTCAAAGGTACTATTTTCAAAGGCCTAAATTGAACCAGTAACACGTGGCATTCCATACAAGTTCGCTCTCCTGTTTTATCCCATAAATAGGTCACGTTACGACACTTAGCATAACTCTCTCTCAGAGAATCCATTTGAGGTGAGACCTGTGGGGTTGGAAAGATAATAGGTCAGGTTACCAGAGGAAGAATTTTTAGACCCTTTAAATATGAAATATCAGAGCTACACCAAAACCAATTAGGTGCATATTTCTGTCAAAACAGAATTGGGTTTTGAGCACCTTCATTCATGGCTCCGGGAATTTAGGTTTTCGGAGAAAGTTAGAATTTTTGTAATTGGAGACCACGGCTGGATGATCCTCATCAAAATCGAAATTTAGAGACCAAGATCGAATTTTTTGGTTGGGAGGAAGGTCGGGCTTGATCAAACCCTAGTTCGGGACTTTGATTTGAAAGGTGAAAAATTAGGGCTTCTACAAAAATGGGAATTTTTGAAATCTGTGAACATAGCTAGAAGCCCCTTGGAAAAATAGAATTTTAGAGCTTTGTATCAAACTATTTGGTTGGGTGAAGCTCCGAGAAACTCAAACCCTAATTCAGGGTCCTCTCTAGTGAATCTGGAAGATTGAAAAGCAAATTTGAGGGGTGAAACTTTGCAGTTTTCAAATTCTGAGTATACCAGGTTGATCAGTTCATCAAGGCGCATCTTTCTATCCTTTCAGAAGTTTGAAATTCAAAGTTTGAATTTTTAGGGCTTCCCTGACAAACCCTAATCTAGCTCCATATCGAGTTTCTGCAAATCAAGTGGATTGGGTTAATCCTAGAAGAGAATGGATTGGTCACCTGCATAAGTGAAGAAGTTCCAGTTTCAGAGGGAGATGAGGCTAAGGCCTTACATAAGAAGATTACAAGCAAATTCGACAGGTATGACTTACGGGTATGTTTCGAAATCTGTTCATGATTAAGTTTATGTTTGTCTTCATTAAGATTAGTACAATCTTGATTAATTTTAGACTTGTCGTATCACCTTAATAAAAATATGAATGCATGATAGAAGATATTCATTGATTAGGGTTTTGACACTTATGATTGTACTAATGCATTGTGGTGTTGTATGAGGTTGATGTTGTTCGCTAACATGAAAGGTACATCAAGAAAGACAAATCATGTTCTAGTTCAAGAACATATGACCATGGTGACATGAAGACAAAGATTCATCCATTGTCATGGATCACATAGAAGATCTACTTACGAGGTATGTATAACTTGGTTCTATAATGGTTAACCTATGAGATATGCAGGTTACTAGCACAAGTCATTGAAGAGAACAAGAAGACATTATGCAGGTATGTTAGACATAACTAGCTAGCATGCTAATCCAAGTACGTTTTTCCTATATCAAGTTAGAATCCTACCTTGTGTTAGGATCTCTTATATAAGTATACATGGCATGATTGATAATGATTATTCATTGAAGTTAGTAATCATGGGTTTAGGCATATTATGCTTCTTACTTTGATTGATGATATGACTAACCAGAAGAGTTCTATGGTCAAATATGAATATGCATGAGTAAGAGAATTCTTCCCTAAAACTTTAAATGCTAATGCTTATTATCTATGTTTGAAATGATCATGACTATACATGTTTAAGATTATTATGTTTTGATAGTATTAAGATTATACTAATGAATGTATGATTATGTATGAGATCTCGATGATAACACAATGATGATACTAGTAAGCATGCATAGTGATCGAGAATGGATATAATTTCAAGGACAGGTAATCCAGGAAGCAAAGATCAAGAGGGAGCACACTCCAATATTTCCTGCAAGGAAACAAAGATTGAGAGGGAGTCCACCCAACAAACAAACAAAGATAAGTATTTGAATTGTCATTTCTTGTATATTTGATTGTTTAAATAATATTGTTCAATAATGTATATACTTATGTTCCTAGAGTTAGGTTGTGTATTATGCATATTAGAATAATTGCATTAATGAACAGTATACTACTAATACGCATGTAATGGGTAAGTGGCCTATGGCACTGTACAACATTCCATTGCTACTTATCTAGAATGAAACCTCTTTGCTGACATGTTGGGAGTTGTGCACACTCTCAACAATGTTCTGGTAGAGATTGGAAGGCATCTAGAAAGTTACAGGGTATGGATAAATGTTGTATTAAAGCATTGGCTAAAATAATTGCATGACTGTATGACATATTTTTTTATGTGTAAGAAATTGTTTTGAAAACTATGAGATGTTTCTAATCATGCAATTTAACTTGTCTTGTAGGAAAGATCGTAACCATCACCTACAAAAGAAGGACTACAACATGTGTTCCAGTAACAAAGCTATCTATTGAAGATATTGAAGTTCCCAAGATCTGGGATGAAGTAATGGAAGAATGCCATGATCCATCGATCATGAAGAATGATGGTTGGGATGTGGTCCCAGACCAGAAGGGAAGTATGTTGTGACTTCCATGTGGATCTATAAGATCAAACATGCTGCAGATGGCAGCATAGGAAAATTACAAAGCAAGGTTTGTAGGTCATGGCTTCTCCCAGAAAGAGAGAATAGACTATGAAGATACTTTTGCTCCTATAGCCAGGTACACTTCCATCAGATTAGTACTTGCCCTGGCTATAGTGATGAAATGGAAGATACACTAAATGGATGTCAAGACAACTTTCTTGAATGGTGTAGTGGAGGAGGAAGTATATGTGGAGCAGCCACTTGGTTTTGAGACACATGACAGAGAATCATATGTGTGCATACTGAAGAAATCCTTGTATGGATTGAAGTAATCTCCTAGGATTTGGTATGGTAGGATAGACAGCTTTCTATCCAGTTTGGGATTTACCAAGAGTAAAGTGGATTCCAACCTTTACTACAAGGTTGAGGAAGGTAATCCAGTGATACTACTTTTGTATGTGGATGACCTATTTGTAACAGGTGAGCATGGGTTGATTGTCGATACCAAGAGGAAGCCTGCTGCCGGGTTCGAGATGAAGAACTTGGGGATGATGCACTATTTCCTAGGCATGGAGGTGTGGCAGAGTGCAGATGGAATCTTCATTGGACAAGGGAAGTATGCAGTAGAGATCATGAAGAGGTTCGAGATGATGGACTGCAAGGCCATGGCCACACCTATGGCATCAAACCTTAAGCTTCTGTGTGATGCTTCATCTGATTCGGTTGATGTCACTGTGTATCATCATATTATTGGGTCCTTGATGTAACTCATGAACACTAGACTAGATATTTGCTTTGTGGTGAACACATTGAGCCAGTTCCTGACAGATCCCATAGGTGTTCACCTAGTTGCTGTAAAGCATATTTTGAGGTACCTGAAGGGTACAATTGATTATGGGCTCAAGTATGATGCGAATCAAAAGTTTAACCTGGAGGGTTATGTTGATTCAGATTAGGTAGGCAATGCTGCAGATAGGAAGAGCACTTCTGGGTGTTGCTTCAGTATGGGATCAGGTGTGATCTCTTGGTTTGGCAGGAAGCAATTATGCGTAGCACTAAGTACAGCTGAAGCAGAGTATGTTGCAGCTTGTTTGGCTAGTTGTGAGGCAGTATGGCTAAAGAAGCTACTGTCTGAGTTATTTGATCTATCATTGGATGCTACTGCTATCTATTGTGACAACCAGAGTTGTGTGAAGCTGTCTGAGAACCCGTTGTGTTCCATGACAGGTCGAAGCACATTGAGATCAAATATCACTATATCAGGGATATGGTGCAGAGAGGAGCAGTGAAGCTCCTGTATGTTGCGATGGATGAGCAGGTTTCCGATGTGTTGACGAAACCACTAGCCAGAGTGAGGTTTGAGTACTTCAGAGAGAGGCTTGGTGTTCTTCATATGGATGACACTTCGAGGAAGAAGTGATGGACACATTTGTAGGAGCCATTCCTAGCATGGTGAGAGGAGGATCCTTCCCATGGCTATGGATGCAAGCATTGGATGATGAGCATCAGGACGATGCTCCAGTTACTGCTCTATATGCATCATGTTAGATGCTTGTTATGATCAGGTGGATCATGTATTTGTATATGTATCAGGTTGATACATTTTATGATTAGGATGATCATAGATGATGAGCTTCGGGATGTTGCTCCAGATGATATGTATAAGGTGGATACATTGTATGATAAGGATGATCATGGATGACGAGCTTCAGGATGTTGCTCCAGATGATATGCATCAGGATGATGTTCTGATGATGATCAGGATGATCATGTGATGATGTACATCAGGATTATGTATGATGAGTATCAGATTGATGCTCTGTGGCCGTGGACAGGTTGTGCAGATGAGCATGTAAGTTGACTTGGGAGATCCGATAGGTTGGCCTGTGTGCCCATAATCAGTCCTGGGATGTTCTTTTGAGGCATTGCTCTGGGAGGACATGTAATATTTCCCTAGAAGATCCAATAGGTTGGGCTGTGTGCCCGTAATAATTCCTGGGATGCTTTTTTGAGGTTTTGTCCTATGGCATGTAATGTAGTCCTGGGAGATCTGATAGGTTGGGTTGTGTGCCCGTAATAAGTCCTAGGATGCTCTTACAAGGTTTTTCCATGACCACATGTAATGTAGCCCTGGGAGATCTGATAGGTTGGGTTGTGTGCCCATAATAAGTTATGGGATGCTCTTTCGAGGTTGTGTGGTGGAAAATCCTAGATTTGTTCTAGGTCACATCCAGTATGAAAAATGACTAGCTCTGTGGTGATAAATCCTAGATTTGTTCTAGGTCCTTGTTATCACATAAATAGTAGTCGGGCTACCATACATTATTTTTCTGATTCCAGTACACTATTCAGCCAGTTCCCTTACATTGAGATGCTGAGATGAGCATCTATTATGGATCATTATCAGATTTGGACAACAGTTGTATTTCCCATGCCATGACTGAGTCTCAGGACACTAAGAGAGATGACTGATATAGTAATTATACCATTTATACAGAGCATTTAGTAGTGCCCAGAGTTACGGCAGCAGTTTTAGAGGATAGACGATGGTTCAGAGGATGAGCATTCAGGTATCTGACTTAGCAGGTATATCATAGTGTTGTGGTTATATTGCTTTTATATTTATTCTTATAGCATGTCTTAGCACCTATTGTCATGATCTAGAAATCATATAGATATGTGGACCTGGTTGATCTTATTATATATATATTATATTGTCCCTACTCAGACTTAGAAGTTCACTATTCATACTCATTGGTTTTACCCTCCTTACGGAGAATACATGTGATCATTCCACCATACCTTGGCTTTCTAGTGTTGGCTCCATTATTCATTGTCTTCATCCATCCATTGCCTACCTTTTAGTTTATCACCCTGACTTACTACTTAACTAGTGACATGGAGGACTTTTTCCCCACTATAGCCTCTGTATTGGATGAGATTCCCTATTTATTTTGTCTCGGCTCTGAATTGGTGAAAAAAATTACCTATGGTGAGTTGGATTTCCTTGTGAATTCCCCCTAGTCACTAAAGTTGTGTTGGCTAAACCTGAAACTTTTAGTGTTGCCATGAATACAAAATCTGGAAAATCAAATGTGATATCTTGTATGAAAAGCCCGTTCATGCACTGTGGTTTTCAACACACATGAATGAAAGGCATGCAAAATGAAAATGTCCATGAAAATAAAATGTTATATCTTTTGGAAATGTAAATACCTAGGTAAACAAGGTGTCTATGACACACCTAGAAGTGCTCAGGTAAACAAGTGCCTTAAAAACACACCTGCAGTAGAAAACCTCAAATAAATGTAAATCTATGCAATGTGTTTATAAACACACATAGATCAAAGGCTATGGAAACTTCAGGCCCAAAAAGAAATGGAACTTAAATGCTATATCTAAATTATTGCTGGCCTCATTTGTATTATGGATTGTCCGCATCTGTTAAAGGTGAATAAACCCTCTTTGAACAACTTATCCATTTGTGATACACCGCCATTCCCTGTGTTGTTGCTCATTCAGTATATACTATGGTGTGTATTCTCTTTCCCTTTGCCAAAGTGTTACAATGTTAAGTCAGTCAAGTCATCCCTTAGCCTAACCAGTTATTTTAGCCTTCACCCTTCACTAACAAATTGATCACAGCTATGAAGTGAGTATGGTCTTGAAAGTCTAGTCCGAGTCTTAATAATAATTAATGACATTATATATTTGGATTTATATTGCCAGTAATGATTACTTTGTGTTATAATTTCTATTTGAATAAGTTGTAGAGCATGCATTAACCTTTGACTCTTTGTAGCAGCTTCTGATGATGGTCTGAGTTATATTTGGTCATGTTGACTTGGTCAAACCTAGTTTGACCAAGGTCAACCATAGGACATGATATGGTTGGACCTTGTGATGATACAGATAGATGATATATGGTTTATGTACATGATTCTATGCATCAGATACAGGTTTATGATGATGATTCATGGTTTTCAGCATTTATTGATCATTTACAGATTATTATTATTTGACCTGTTCTGATATATTGGATATATTATATGATCATGCAGAGACTCATATGGTGTATGAGTACACATATTGGATGGATTTGGACCTTCTGAGTCCAATGAGACAGTATTTTTTCAGTTCCGGGCACTTATAGTGATGATTGAGCCTCAGTAGGCTACCCCAGTGTAGTTTTGGTCTATCGGAGACCATGTCAGAGAAGAGAGGATTTTTATTTGGTTGACCTAGGTCGCTGTGCTTGGAGGGGGTGGTCCAACCACTTGTTTTTACCATATTACCCCCCTCCTAGACACACTGGTGCCCTCACCTTGACAGCACAGGCAATCCAGGAAGCAGTTTGGGGCAGTTTCACGCTTCCCGAGGCATTTCAGGATTGGTAGAAATGGATATTGAGGAATTCGATTTGGGCTACTAAGGAAATGTCTTGGAATGGGATGATCAGTGATGATGGGTTGATGTCTTTCAAACCTCCTCCAGCAGTTTCAGCTTCGTCGAGACCCGCATCCATCGCTTATGGCACTTTTTGATGATTTTTGAGGCCTTTAAAGGCCCACGATTTGTCCATAGAGGCACGATTTGGTATATTGATGACTATTTTATTATTATTGTGCTATGGGGATTAACCAAGGGTGGATAAAATTACCCCTTGGACCCACCATAAGCTTCTTATTATATTTTGTCATCATGGTAAGGTGGGATTCCCCTCTCCTAGGGCGATTTTTTCCACTTATGTTATATTTTATTAGTGATCCATGTATTTTATTGTTGAGCTCATCTCAAACATTGATTAGAAATTTGTATCTTTTAATATTAGCCACTCATTCAAAAAGTGGTTAGGATTTTGATGCCTCTCCTTCCTATTTAAAGGAGAGAGCTTCTCATTGTAAGGGGACTTGTGGCTCTGGACTACTGGAATAGAAAATTATTATTGCATATATCTCCAGTGTTGTGGTGAATGTTTTTGGTGTTCGTTCGTTGGTTCTTCCTTTGCACTGAGTTATTCGAGATCTTTTTTTTCCATATCTTTTGTACCACGTTTTTTGCATCTATAGGTGGCGGCCGATTTGCTTTGAGGAGGAATTATTGGTAGGGGAAGACTCTCCCTACTTCTTCTTTGGATCTCTTCATTGGTAACAGGGAGTATTACTGTCCCAGTACCTTCTATTTCATGTTATCATTTCATTTACTTGTATTTCCTCCATACTTGACCTCTCTGATTGAAGTCAATTTCCTTGGATTGACAGGTAGAGGACGACGCACTTGTGGCCTAGGGCATCAATTCGGAAAGCAAAATCAATAATTTCTCATTTGATCTCTGCGGGAATATTCCTCAACATCAAGGCATCTATCTTCATCACTCAGGTATGATCTCAAGGTAATTTCTATCTCCATGATCTATCCACTTGTCTAAAATATTTCAAACCCTAATTAATCAAAACCCCCATTGTTACATTTTCTTAGATATACTAAGATCTAGTGGGTTGATGGGTATAATATTAAAAAACCACCTTGATAGTATCCACGGCATCCCGGATCTATAGTTTGGTGAGGATTGGCCACCATCTGATCCCTTCCCCAAGCCAACTTATCTCCTCCAAGCAAGGGCGCACTTCTTGGTGAGGTGAGTTGACCTAGATCTAGTTGATGGGTAGTTGAGATTTCGATTGATTCATGATCTACATGCCCTAAAACCTACCCCTAGACTTTCACTTTGGAAATTTCCACCTTGTGGGCCCTATTCCACGTTTTAAGGGATTTAATCCCCATTTGGACCACTTAGAATCTTTAAACTCAGATCTAGTAATATCTAGCCATCGGATTGCCTTGAAATTGTAGATCCACACTCTCACTTGATCAAACTACTTGGATCTAAAATTTGGATGTCATTGGACTTGTCTTGATCTATTTATTCCCACTTTTACCCTTGGGCAAAGTCACACTCCCTTGGAGATTGGAGTTGGTCCACTTCTAGGATGTGGGTACATGAGATTTTAGAGGATTTGGAACGAGCATATTTCAAAACCTAGGTCTAGTTGGTCACTTCATCAAATCTTTCCTTGGGGATAACATTCCTTATTTTAAGGGATAGTGGTCCACTTAGGTCAAACCTTGAATCTCTAGATCTAGACCTATTCATCCATCAAACCTTTAATTTCCCACTTGTCTCATGCAATAGGAGCCATAAACCACAAGTTAATTTCATTTGACTCCATTATCCCAATTCCCAAGGCACTGATCTCTCTCCAAGTCAATTGGAATTTCCTAGATTGTTGGATTAACTTGTGGATTGATCCTTGTTTGGTGGACTAAACCCTTTGATGTCATCATACTTCATGATCAAGCTTGCCACTTGTACTAGTTAGCCCCAATTCAACCCCTAAACTACCCTGCATTGGACACGGTTCCCAAGGCAGTGGATTTTCTCACATTGAACTAGTACTTCAATCCTGGATCCCATTTCAAATATTATAAGTCACACTCACATCAACAATGAACCAAAGCTATACTCATTGAACTCCTCACTTGTCTTGTGACTTCATCTTTAGGTCTAGGATAAACCATACACCTTACTTCACTTAGAATTAACTTGATTTGGTGTCTTGGTTTTCATCTCTCTTGTCGGGAGTAGATCGGGTTTCCCTCTTTGTTGTCTGGGCTAGATAACATCAAGCGAAGGTTGCCTCGACTGGCATGACAACCATCTATTGGAGGTCGAGGTGATCGTGGTTGCACCTTTTGAGTTGCCCTTCCCTATTTCCATCCACTAATGGATACATCCATAGGGGTAACTATAGTTTAGGTGATAACATTTTGGCGCCGCTGCCAGGGAGGGCATAGGCGTACTCTGGTTTAACATATATTTCTCTAGCCTTACTCCCGTTCTTCTTGCCTAACATTTTGGCGTTGGAGGGCATAGGCTTACCTTGGATAAAACTAGTAGTCACTATTCACTCTCTCCTGCATTTATAGTTTAAGAAATCTACCAAGCGACTCCCAACCGTGACTCCGCTTGGGAGTGAGCTCATTTGCATCCTTACAATACTAGAATTAAGACAGATCTTATCATTATCTAGAACCAATGGGGTGCATAATTTTGTTTTCAGGCTCTTGAATTTAAAAATAAATATTAAAATATTAAAAATATAAAAATATAAAAAATAAAATAAAAAAATAAAAAAAATGTATCCATGGCTGCTTCTGAGCGACCTAGAACTTTTGGTCGTTTAAAAGCTTTTGACTTTTCAAAAATTATTGGGTATCCTCATCATATTCCTCATCAAGCATATGCAAGGTTGCCTATTTTTGATGGAAGTTCTGAAATCTCTGCTAAAAGACACCTTGAACTTTTTAGGGAAATTATTAAAGAGTTATCCATAACCCATGAGGATGTGTGTATGAGACTATTGGCTTCATCTTTCAAAGAAAGAGTTGGACTTTGGCTTTTGAATTTGAAACCCAATATCATTTCTGGTTATGACATGTTTGAAAATAAATTCCTAGAAGAATGGGGAAGTGAATTCGATGATATGTGTCTTTCAAATCAAATCCAAGATCAAAAACTTCCCCTTTCCGATCCTATTGTTGAATCATTTAACAATAAAATATCAAGTGATTTGTCAACATTCGGAGATGACCTTTCCTGCCCAATTTCTTCTGATGATAAGTCTTCTACTTTTGAGTCAATTGAAAGTCAAATCTTTAATCATTATACAAACCATAAGTTTTCAAAGTGATTTTTAGGTAGCCCTAGTCATGATCCTGAGGGAATTTCTGAGGATGAGCTTTTAGTTAACAGGTCTACTGAAGTTCCTCCCTCAGAGAAACTCATTAGTCATTCTGTCTTTAGTGATCATTCAATTCCTTATCAACTTACTGAAGAAGAATAAAGTGGAGACATTAACCAAGGTCATTTAGTAGTGCTTTCACATGATCATTGTGCAAATAATTATGATGTTTTAGATGAGCTTGTTAATTTTATCCGTGACAAATTGAATAAAAATGATCATTTATCCTCGTATGAATTTAATGATGAATCAATAAGTAAATCTCAGGGTGAGGATGAATTAGTGAATCATACTAGATATTCTAATCTTTGCTCCACTTCTTATAATGAATCTTTAAATTTTCCTTTTTTTATCCTTAGTCAAGATAGCTTAGAGTTAGATAGCTATGGTCAATCTTGTCCTCAAATTGTAAATATTAAACTTGATCAAAATCTTGAAATAATTCCTAGAGTAAAGAGTGTTTTCTTTTGTCAAAATCTAAGGTCTAACTTGTCTATCTATTTGGGAGAATTTTCATATTTTCAATCCACCCTCCCTTCCCAACTCTTTCAATCATCTTTGGGTTGGTGCTATAGTCAATCTTTTGCCTTTGGAATTTTCAGAAGGACGTATATTATGCATGATTACATGTTTGGAGAAAAAACACTTCATTTCCATTTTCAGTCACTTTGGAACCATAATGCTTGTTGTCAAGTTATCAATCATTCTTGGTGGCTAGGAAAGGTGTTTAAAGATCAATTCCTTTTTTTCTCCAGTTTTGAGCATCAAGTGGGTTTGACTTTGTTTTTCTGTCTTTTAAACTTTAAGTTATCCCCACTTGGTTTCTATTTGATCATTAATCCCAAGGGGAACCAAATTGAATATGCAAGAGAAGTGAGTAAGGAAAGTAGTTTATTAAAGCAAATGCCATGTATTTGCCCTCCATCAATTTTAAACAATCATCTTCATGAATTTTATGATCCTATCAATTCTTGGATGGAGGATGTTTGCCGTAATCAGTCTTTTCATTGGCATGATTTCATTTTGCACCATTCAAACCTTTATTCAATTTTTGAACAAACCTGGAAGATTACATTATCAAATTCTCTGATCTTTAATCCAATCATGACTTGTTTCATTACCAGAAATCAAAGAAGAATCACTAATATGTTTGATGAATGGTTGCGCTGGATTTATGATTTTACCTAGCATGTGTGATGAATGGTTAGATTAGAGTAGGTAGGAAACCAAATAAGCCTACTTGGGCAGTAGTTAGTCTTTTCAGCCATTGAGTCTGGCACCATTTTGTTTTTATTTTCCTAAGATCCTTTGTAAGCTCCTTGTTTAACTGAGTACCTGTCATTTTCTTTTTCCTGTACAATAAATTTCAAACTTTGCAAGTTATGCTAGTAATTTAATTTACTTTCTGCGTTTATATTTCATGCATTTCTATTTCTGTCATAGAATATATTTTATTTCAGTTGGATTTTTCCCATACATGCTACATGAGGTATTTTTGATGTTTGTGAATGCAGAAATAGGTGCAAAATAAAAGCTGAAAGCAAAATGGTAGAGTGTTGGATCGTGGACTCGAGTAACAGAGTTCGAGGACCAGATATTCTGAGGTTCTCAAGCGCTCTTTTCAGCAGAGCACTTGTCCTAGCCAGAGCCATATGTTATCACATATATAGTAGCCGAGCTAGCATACATTATTTTTCTGATTCCAGTACACTATTCAGCCAGTTCCCTTACATTGAGATGCTGAGATGAGCATCTATTATGGATCATTATCAGATTTGGACAGCATTTGTATTTCCCATGCCACGATTGAGTCTCAAGAAACTGAGAGAGATGACCGATATAGCCATTATACCATTTGTACAGAGCATTCAGTAGTGCCCAGAGTTATAGCAGCAGTTTTAGAGGACAGATGATGGTTCAGAGGATGAGCATTCAAGTATATGACTCAACAGGTATATCATAGTGTTGTGGTTATATTGCTTTTATATTTATTCTTATAGCATGTCTTAGCACCTAGTGTCATGATCTGGCGATCATATAGATATGTGGACCTGGTTGATCTTATTATATATATATTATATTGTCCCTACTCAGACTTAGAAGTTCACTATTCATACTCATTGGTTTTACCCTGCTTAGGGAGAATAGATGTGACCATTCCACCATACCTTGGCTTGCTAGTGTTGGCTCCATTATTGATTGTCTTCATCCATCCATTTCCTACCTTTTAGTTTATCACCCTGACTTACTACTTGACTAGTGACATGGAGGACCTTTTCCCCACTGTAGCCTCTGTATTGGATGAGCTTCCCTGTTTATTGTGTCTCGGCTCTGAGTTGGTGACAAAAATTACCTATGGTGAGTTGGAGTTCATTGTGAATTTCCCCTAGTCACTAAAGTTGTGTTGGCTAAACCTGAAACTTTTAGTGCTGCCATGAATACAAAATCTGGAAAATCAAATGTTATATCTTATATGAAAAGCCCATTCATGCAATGTGTTTTTCAACACACATGAATGAAAGGCATGCCAAATGAAAATGGCCATGAAAATAAAATGTTATATCTTTTGGAAATGTAAATACCTAGGTAAACAAGCTATCTATGACACACTTAGAAGTGCTCAGGTAAACAAGTGCCTTAAAAACAAATCTGCAACAGAAAGCCTCAAATAAATGTAAATCTATGCAATGTGTTTATAAACACACATAGATCAAAAGCTATGGAAACTTCAGGCCCAAAAAGTAATGGAACTTAAATGCTATATCTAAATTATTGTTGGCCTCATTTATATTATGGATTGTGCGCATCTGTTAAAGGTGAATAAACCCTCTTTGAACAACTTATCCATTTGTGAGACACCGCCATTCCCTGTGTTGTTGCTCATTCAGTATATACTATGGTGTGTATTCCCTTTCCCTTTTCCAAAGCGTCACAATGTTAAGTCAATCAAGTCATCCCTTATCCTAGCCAGTTATTTTAGCCTTCACCCTTCACTAGCAAATTGATCACAGCTATGAAGTGAGTATGGTCTTGAAAGTCTAGTCTGAGTCTTAACAATAATTAATGACATTATATATTTGGATTTAGATCACTAGTAATGATTACTTTGTGTTATAATTTTTATTTGAATAAGTTGTAGAGCATGCATTAACCTTTGACACTTTGTAGCAGCTTCTGATGATGGTCTGAGTTATATTTGGTCATGTTGACTTGGTCAAACCTAGTTTGACCATAGGACATGAGATGGTTGGACATTGTGATGATACAGATAGATGATATATGGTTTATGTACATGATTCTATGCATAAGATACAGGATTATGATGATGATTCATGGTTTTCAGCATTTATTGATCATTTACATATTATTATTATTTGACTTGTTCCGGTATATTGGATATATTATATGATCATGCAGATACTCATATGGTGTATGAGTACACATCTTGGATGGATTTGGACCTTTTGAGTCCAATGAGACAGTCTATTTTCAGTTCCGGGAACTTATAGTGATGATTGAGCCTCAGTAGGCTACCCTAGTGTAGTTTTGGTCTGTCGAAGACCCTGTCAAAGCAGAGAGGATTTTTATTTGGTTGACCTAGGTCGCTGTGCTTGGAGGGGGTGGTACAACCACTTGTTTTTACCATATTACCCCCCTCCCAGACACACTGGTGCCCTCACCTTGACAGCACAGGCACTCCAGGAGGAAGTTTGGGGCAGTTTCACGCTTCCCGAGGCATTTCAGGATTGGTAGAAATGGCTCTTGAGGAATTCGATTTGGGATACTGAGGCAATGTCTTGGCATGGGATGATCACTGATGATGGGTTGATGTCTTCCACACCTCCTGCAGCAGTTTCAGCTTCATGGGGACCCACATCCATCACTTATGGCAATTTCTGATGATTTTTGAGGCCTTTAAAGGCCCACGATTTGTCCATAGAGGCACGATTTGGTATATTGATGACTATTTTATTATTATTGTGCTATGGGGATTGAAAAAGGGTGGCTAAAATTACCCCTTGGACCCACGATAAGTTTCTTATTATATTTTTTCTTCATGGTATGGTGGGATTCCCCTCTCCTAGGGCGATTTTGTCCACTTATGTTATATTTTATTAGTGATCCATGTATTTTATTGTTGAGCTTATCTCAACCATTGATTAGACATTTGTATCTTTTAATCTTAGCCACTCATTCAAAAAGTGGTTAGGATTTTGATGCCTCTCCTTCCTATTTAAAGGAGAGAGCTTCTCATTGTAAGGGGACTTGTGGCTCTAGATTATTGGAATAGAAAATTATTATTGCATCTATCTCCAGTGTCTTGGTGAATGTTTTTGGTGTTCGTTCGTTGGTTCTTCCTTTGCACTGAGTTATTGGAGATCTTATTTTTCCATATCTTTTGTACCACATTTTTTGCATCTATAGGTGGAGGCCGATTTGCTTTGAGGAGGAAGTATTGGTAGGGGAAGACTCTCCCTACTTCTTCTTTGGATCTCTTCGTTGGTAACATGGAGTATTACTGTCCCAGGACCTTCTATTTCATTTTATCATTGCATTTACTTGTATTTCCTCCATACTTGACCTCTCTGATTGAAATCAATTTCCTTGGATTGACAGGTAGAGGAGGGCGCACTTGTGGGCTAGGGCCAAGGATAATTTTAGGGGCGAAATTTAGCCCATGGGCTATTTTTCCATGTTTTTTTCCAAAAAAAGATTCGCCAATTTACATTTTTTGAAGCCCCATTTCGCCCAATTTTGATGGGGTAAACTTTTTTCACTCTAGAAATCGCCAAATTATTATATAAACTATATAAAATCCCTAGAAATTAAAATAATTTTAGAAAAATATCGCCAAATATTTTATAGTTGACATTTTAAGAATTGGTAAGATTCGCCAAGGTTTATACACTTTTAAACAAGTATGGGTCCTTAAAATTATCCCTGGCTAGGGCATCAATTCGACAAGCAAAATCAATAATTTCTCATTTTATCTCTACGGGAATCTTCCTCAACATCAAGGCATCTCTCTTCATCACTCAGGTATGATCTCAAGGTAATTTCTATCTCCATGATCTATCCACTTGTCTAAAATATTTCAAACCCTAATTAATCAAAACCCCCATTGTTACATTTTCTTAGATATACTAAGATCTAGTGGGTTGTTGGGTATAATATTAAAAACCCACCTTGATAGTATCCACGACATCCCAGATCTATAGTTTGGTGAGGATTGGCCACCATTTGATCCCTTCCCCAAGCCAACTTAGCTCCTCCAAGCAAGGGCACACTTCTTGGTGAGGTGAGTTGACCTAGATCTAGTTGATGGGTAGTTGAGATTTCGATTGATTCATGATCTACATGCCCTAAAACCTACCCCTAGACTTTCGCTTTGACAATTTCCACCTTGTGGGCCCTATTCCACGTTTTAAGGGATTTAATCCTCATTTTGAACCACTTGGAATCTTTAAACTCAGATCTAGTAAGATCTAGCCATCGAATTGCCTTGAAATTGTAGATCCACACTCTCACTTGATCAACCTACTTGGATCTAAAATTTGGATGTCATTGGACTTGTCTTGATCTATTTATTCCCACTTTTAGCCTCCTTGGGCAAAGTCGCACTCCCTTGGAGATTGGAGTTGGTCCACTTCTAGGACATGGGTACATGAGATTTTAGAGGATTTGGAATGAGCATATTTCAAAACCTAGGTCTAGTTGGTCACTTCATCAAATCTTGCCTTGGTCATAGCATTCCTTGTTTTAAGGGATTGTGGTCCACTTAGGTCAAATGTTGAATCTCTAGATCTAGACCTATTCATCCATCAAACCTTTAATTTCCCACTTGTCTCATGCAACAGGAGCCATAAACCACAAGTTAATTTCATTTGACTCCATTATCCCAATTCCCAAGGCACTGATCTCTCTCCAAGTCAATTAGACTTTCCTAGATTGTTGGATTAACTTGTGGATTGATCCTTGTTTGGTGGACTAAACCCTTTGATGTCGTCATACTTCATGATCAAGCTTGTCACTTGTACTAGTTAGCCCCAATTCAACCCCTAAACTACCCTACATTGGACACAGTTCCCAAGGTAGTGGATTTTCTCACATTGAACTAGTACTTCAATCCCGGATCCCATTTCAAATATTATAAGTCACTCTCACATCAACAATGAACCAAAGCTATACTCATTGAACCCCTCACTTGTCTTGTGACTTCATCCTTAGGTCTAGGATAAACCATACACCTTACTTCACTTAGAATTAACTTGATTTGGTGTCTTGGTTTTGATCTCTCCTGTCGGGAGTAGATCGGGTTTCCCCCTTTGTTGTCTGGGCTAGATAACATCAAGCGAAGGTTGCCTCAACTGGCGTGAAAACCATCTATTGGAGGTCGAGGTGATCGTGGTTGCACCTTTTGGGTTTCCCTTCCCTATTTCCATCCACTAATGGATACATCCATAGGGGTAACTACAGTTTAGTTGATAACAGTCCCATCTAGTACGAAAAAGGACTGGCTCGGTGGCAGAAATCCTATATTTGTTCTAGGTCCCATCCAATATGAAAAAGGACTGAATCTGTGGTGGAAATCCTAGATTTGTTCTAGGTCCCATCCAGTATGAAAAAGGACTGGCTCTATTGCGAAAATCGTAGATTTGTTCTAGGTCCCATCCAATATGAAAAAGGATTGGCTCTGTGGTGGAAATCCTAGATTTGTTCTAGGTCCCATCCAGTATGAAAAAGGACTCACTCTGTGGCGGAAATCCTAGATTTGTTCTAGGTCCCATCCCGTAAGAAAAAGGACTGGCTCTGTGGCGGAAATCCTAGATTTGTTCTAGGTCCCATCCAGTATGAAAAAGGATAGGCTATGTGGTGGAAATCCTAGATTTGTTCTAGGTCACATCCAACATGAAAAAGGGTTGGCTCTGTGATACATCTAGCATGAAAAAGGGTTGGCTTTGTAGATGATGAAGACCTGCAGGTGGCAGGCCTGTATCCAGTATGAGAAAGGATTGGCTCTGTAGAACTTCTTATGATGAGTAGATCGGAGATTGATTGAGATAGCAGCAGCAGTGATGATGACGATGATCCAGTGACGATGATCTAGAGAAGAAGACTTGTTCTAGCAGATCTATGTCAAGAAATACCTTCCTAGTTAATAGGGAGTGTTGATGCATATGTAACTTCAGAATGTATTTCACCTATGTATATTGTACTCCTATAGAGATGTTATTATTCCTCTATACGGAAGTGTCGTCATTTATATTGTAAGTGTCAAAAATTATACTTGATGGGTTATTAGACCACCTTGATGGGGTTGGCCCTGTATAAGTCATGTGGGTCAAAGGGTTATTAGACCACCCTATTGGGGGTCGGCCCTGTCAACATTATGTTAAGAGGTTAAGTTGAGGCCGACCTAGTAAGGTTATTAGGCAAGTCAAGTCAAGTATAAATAGAGTGCGGGAGGCACTCTATTTTATCATTCTATTCTTCACTCACACACTCATTCGAGAGTGGTGCACTAGTGGAGGAGGAGAAGGTACTGCTAGGAGGACTGTCTCTTGTACTTGGGTTGTATCATTGCCTTATCTATCTCTGAGGAAGTTGTAGGGTTTTTCACCTTCTTGGTTTTCCCCAGTGAAACTATGTGTCTCTTGTGTGATTGCATTATTGTGTCCATGATTGATATGCTGTAGATATGTTGTACATGTTGTTCTCTCAGTTAAGATCCTAGATCAGATTGAAGTAAATTCTGAAAAACTAACAAGTAAACCCAAGACAGGCTCACGATTATTTTCCCTCACAGCATACACCACCAGTATCCCCCATAGAGGCGAAAGGAGGAGTGAAGAAATGAAGAACCCTAAACTTACCTTAAGCAACGAAATCAGACTTGAGTTACTAGTTGGTATCTGGTAGCCATGTAGAAGGAAAACTCCATATGACCACCTACCAAACAAACAACCAACATGAAGTTAAAACCTGGGTTTAGTATCATTACACCCCAATTAATATAGCAGGGATGAAGCGTAAGTTTGAGCCAGGGAAATATTACCTTCAGTCTCCATCTTTGCGTGTAGAGCCATGTAAGGTGCGCTGGCCATGAGCAAGAGCTCAGGCCAGAGCACGAAAACCCCCAAATGCACAAACAACGAAACAAGTGAATCAAACTACTAATTTTACACTTAGTTGGTGAAGAACCTGAGGAGTAAACCCTCAGCGCAACTGGCAGCTTGGCCATGTGCCATGAAGAGCCCCATTCAATGCTACACCAAACTCCAATAAACTCAATTTTAGACCCACTTCTCTATAGTGGTAAGGTCGTGAATGACCAATATCATTTTGTGAATGCCTAAGTATTACAAGACTATAAGTATAGCTTAGTATCAACGACGATAAACACTAAGTCAACAAAGGATTTAAGTTACTTAAGTATTGTAAATCACTCTCAAAGCTTTGAAGGGTGCTAATCTTAAAACCCCTCATACTCTGGGTTTTAGAAGGTGTTAGAACCAGGGAGTAGGTACCTTCGGTGGATGTCGTGGTAGGAGTACCTATAAAATAGATGCAATTGAAGACATTAGCGAATCTCACTAAGTAAGTCAGAAGTTCCATTCTTACACCCTACCTCTCGGTAGCCCTGTCGAGGTACTCTTACCCTTGAAAGATCTAGCAATACATCATGGGTCTCAACCGCCACCATTAGGGGCCCATCCCACCTGAATTACCAGTTAGAGTTTATTACATGTACACACAAACCATTACAGCTATAAGTAGAAGTTTCACATTATTACATTCCAAACATCCGTACACATGTGACAGTTCATACATCTTTTCACTTTAAACGCTTCCGCAAAGCTTTAGAACTTATAATCAACAAACCATGATAATTATGAAACTAAGACACTTCCAAGAGTAGAAATCAAGTACACGTGCAGTAGACACTTACCAGTGTTGAAGTTAATTTACTACCTTTTTACCAGTTTAATTCGGTATTGGAAAATTTTTAAATTTTTACTATTTTTAGAGACATTACATCAGTCTAATTTGGATGATAATGGGCAATGCACATCATTGTAGCTAAAACTTGTCGTGTTTATAAAAAAAATTGAGCACTCAAATTGGAAAACTCAGTTGTTATAACTTAGGCAGGAAATGAAGATAGCACAACGTTCCTCCCAAGATTAGCATGGAACTCTAATTTGCATCAAAATATGTGATATTATCATATTACCATTACTTTTTCATAGGCATGAGGAGATAATACTATGTGTCCCAATTCCCCAAAAGTGCATAGAATCATGCAATCCAATACCATGAAATAAACCAATGTTGAATGTAAGATTTAAGTTTGTAATATGTGCTATATAGATCATTAGTCTTTCACTGCATTGGAACTGGGATGGAAGCCATGCCATACTATTAGAAGATCCATGGTTTGGAGACATAATTATTCCCCAAATTATCACGTGATTCAATGGAATCGCAACAAAGATCTTGTATGAGATTTTGAATGCCTTGCTCTAATGGTTTTAAATAGATGCTTCTGAACTATTTGTACACAAGATAAAGGGATTCAATGTAGGAATTGTAGAATCAACTCACAATTCTGACCAAATCCATTGTTTAAAGTTTTAATGTAGCTTTATGGATGGCCAAGTAGGAACACCATGGAAACATATAATGGAAGTAGAAAGCTAAGGCTAACCTATCAAAAGAAGAGAGATAGCTTGTGATTACCGTGATCCCTTTAGGGCATTACTCACATTCCAAACACAACAACTGTATCAAGAATTAAATATAGAATTAAAATAACATAATGGGACCCATAGTCATTCTAGAAATTCAATTTATCAAGACAAGAGTACAGAAATCTGAAATAATTAGCAACTACTTAATGATTGGGTACAATATCAATAGGACACTAAAATGTAAATATATCTAGAATTAAATACAGACCTCTCAAATCGTGAGGAATTGACCCGTGGAGTCATCCCTGACAACTTTTTCCATCACTACTCCACCATCATCTACGGTAGATAAACCCATGGCTCTGTCATCCATGGCACCATCCACAGAAGTTTCTTGATCACTCCCACCTGATATGAAGACCAGCATAATAAAAGGGCCAGTTCGAGAAAATACAAGTCCCTATATCCCCTCTGAAATAGGCCCAAGGGATATAAATATCGGGAATTCTAACTTAATCCTCAATGTGAAAAATCTTGTACCCCATAAAAAAAATTTCTTGGGATGCCATCTCCGTCCTCTCACATAATCTCTTGACCATTTTCAGAAAACTGAACGAAGAACCTCTGAGATTCTTTCTCTTCCGTGGTTTGTGAATGCTCGCATGGTTCTATGAGTAGCGAGGTCTCGGGTAGAACCACTAACTCCAGCAACCTAACAATGAACCAAAACATAACAATGAGCCACAACAGGAATTTAACTTGGACCGTGATGAATAAATCCGAACCAAGTGAAAACCAAAACTTTGAAAACAAATTAGTCGCTAGTCTGGAAAAATTTAACCCTAATAAAACAAGTCAGGCGACATATCCCAAACAATCACACAATAAATTCGAAACCCTGATGTCCAATAAAGGGGCAGAAAAAATGACTTACAATATCTGTGGGTTGAACCTCGATATTCAAGTGGTTAGCCTTCAAGGTTTTGATGGAAACCGTCATCTTGACGCCCGAATTCAGGTCTCTACAAGCCCTCTGAAATGCAAAAGCCCTCCGCACAACAAGGAAAACAATAACTTCAGGACTGAAATGGACGACAGAGCTTCAAAACGTGGGCTGCACTAGAAGTGGTTGCCGCTCGAATTCAATCTCTACAGGCCCGTGAAATGCGAAAACCCTGCACACAGTAGGCATAAGAGGCCTCCTAAATGCGAAATCCCTCTGCACAGCAAGCAAAACGAGAATTTCGGCAAATAGAGACTACAGGAAGCAACACGCTAGCAGACGGTTCTGTACACTCGTGACAGTTGTCTTTCTCGAACAAATAAACGGTGGAATTCTAACGGATGAGACCAAGGCAGGTGGAGAAATCCAATTAGCCTGAGGTATGAAAAGCTACAGTGATTTTCAAAACGCCCTCCAGAAAAAAACGCCTATCAGCAGCGTAATTATATTTAGACTCCATTACTTAAATGACGTCGGGCTGTTCGTTCGAAAAGTACGATTAGATTGACGAATCTACATGACGAATAGTCGTGTATATTCAATGCATTTATAGAAGTATAAATATATGGAATGTGTGCCAGCCAAACAAATATTTATTCAATGAAACCTTGTGCAGGTTAGACCATATACTATCCCGGTGTCGGGAAGAAAAGTGAAGAGTAAAAGAGTAGAAATCAATGGAGAGTACTCCAAAGAAGAAAACCCTGAAACGAAAAGGTGAGGAAATTGGTAACAATTCCGAAGCAGTGCCAATGGAGGAGAATGACATACCAACATTTGCTCATCAAATTATTAACAAGTCGGAAGCAGAGCCAATGGAGGACAATGAGACACCAACAGAAGAAATTAGTAACGAGTCAGAAGCAGTGCCAATGGAAGACAATGAGACACCATCAACAGCTAATAAAAGCAGTACGTGTAACATCATTCAACTTTAATACATTTTTTTTTCATGGAAATGCCAGTCCTCCTATTTATTTAAGATTGGAATCAAGGACCAACCAATTTTGAACCCTAACGGAAACATTGTTCACCCCCCACCGGTTCACCTGCCTCATTGCGGCTAACTCCATTACATTCTTTTAATACCTGTAACATCATTCAATTCCAATACATTCTTTTAATCGATTGCTTTGTTTGCTTTTGATTTTTCTCAGTAGTTGGCCGCCTGTGCGAAGACATGGTGATGGGTGAAGTGATGCCTCTAATACCATGGTATAACCGGCCGATCATGTATCGATGGTGTGCTAATGCAATGACAAACTCTTTCCCATATTATGCCCGTCTCCAAAACCCCAGTATTCTTTCCAACTGCCTCGTTTTATACCACCCTTGGGGAGGGTCGATATTCCCTGACTATGCAAGACTCTGCCTCTGGGTTTATAGCGAAAACGAAGGCACTCTGTTGAATCTTCCGGTACCTTCTATAACTGTAGATTTAGGTGTTAATGCAAAAATTGTGCGCGATGACAATGGTGAGCGTATATATTGCATCACTCCGAACAATGAAAACGGTAAAAAAATGTACGATGTGAGAGTGGTCGATTTAAGAGAAGGAAACTTTCAGTGGAAGAAACTCCTGCCGTTGCCTGCCTGGGAGGGGCATTCTGTGTTGAGCTGTGCTTCCTTTGACAAGGGCGGGTGTTGTACTACTTATCATATTCTATGGACCAAAAGTCGCAACAACGATCTCGAGGACGATGACGACGGAGTGGATGAGGATTCTTATAATGTGTGGACGCTCAACACAAGAAATGATATAACTGAATTGCAATCTCAATGGCAGCCTGAACTGGGTGCCAGTGCTGATATAATCAACAAATCAATTGAAGCTGCTTTTGGTTTGGGAGAGGAGGCCCCGATATATCTTGAGATTAACATACCGACCGCTACTGGAGCTCATTCTCCGAAAGCTCTTTACAAACTGTGTGAGGACCGCCATTATCGTACACATTACAGCGCCACTTTGGAAGTACCTCAATTTTTGTTGATGCAGTATCATGGTGACGGGCATAATGAGCCTATAAGTTGTATTTTGTATTATATACGTGCTTGTGTAGGGATTGAGTTTCGCGGGTTTCGTCACGTGAAGTTGTACAAGGTTAAGTTGGATGATCAGAACAGCAGGAGGTTAAAAGATGATGAGGACCGCACGAGTCTGGAAGAAAAGACGGAATGGGATGTATTTTGCGATACCTGGAGCCAGACTCTTAGAGGAGACGAGGATACTACGGCAACAAAGGTTTTGTGGAAAAGATTTCCGGAATGGGAGATGAGGACGTTCATCATTGATCAGGTTGTGGCTAACGAGACCATCAGGCCAGCACCAAGGGGCCCTCTCTACGTGTATAATTTAAAGACAGATTTATGGGATTCGTAATTTTTGCCTTTTGATAAAGCTAAATTTCAGTTGGTCGTTAAAAAAAAATCGATGAAAATTATCTTTCCGATTACTTTTCATAACTTACTGACTTTTGATATAGAGTCAATTAAATATTTATTTCCCAACGTTTTGTTGTTCATTATACATATCTAAAAAATTGTTTACACGAAGCATTACTATATTATCCAAAGAAGAATGAGCGTATATAGCTTGAACTTTTTAAACATAATAACGTTTTAATACTTTTAGCTAGAAATTGTTTAACCAACTTATCAAAAAGGGTATTTTAACTTTATATTAGTATCACTATTTGTAAAGGATTAGAGAAATCTTCAATTTTCAAATAATGATGCAAAAGTGGTGATAATGTTGGGATATGCAAGTGGTGCTAAGATTTATGGTGTTAGTGCAAAAGTGGTTTTTGTAACAAAATTGATTTTGGTGTTAAAGCAATATATGCTATATGGTGCAAACCACCAAAACCAATCTTAGGTGGATTGAGATTTTGTGGTACAAAACAGTAAACCCAATTGAGCATGAATTGAGACTTTGTGGTGCAAAAACACCAAAATTATTGTTATTGTTATTGTTATTATTATTATTATTATTCAATATACACAACATTGTATAAGGCTCAAAGCAACATAAAATAACGAGTGGTGCAAAATACCATAAAATAATAAATGGTGCAAAAGAAATATAAATTACATAATACATATGTGTGTGTGTTTTATATTTTTTTTGCAATATATATATATATATATATATTAACAAGGATAAAAGATGTGTATTAAAACATTTTCTTATAATTTATTTGGTTTAAACTATTTGATATAAATTAACCAATGTGAATGTTGCAATTTGATGTACCATATGACAATCATTGCAAACCAACATTACCCTTGGGGAAGTTCCCAATTTGACATAATCATTGACGACTCTATATAATAATCTCACATAAACTAAACAAGGTTATTGTCCCAATGTGACATAGTTATATGTTTCACCTCTAGTTGTTGCAGTGTAACATAATAGCAAAGTCATTCTCTTTGTGTCACATTAAAAAATTATCTAACCATAGTCATTCGCTAAAGTCGTCATGTTAAAGATAACCTTTTAATGTCAACCATGGTCATCCCTCTTACTATCACAATGTGGCATAACCCTTTTTTAATGTTGCAATGTGACATAGTCATGTTTAAGAATGTAACAATTTGACCTAAGTCAATAGAAATTAACTATTCTAGTGTGATGTAACCATAAACTAATATTGCAATCTAGTAAAATGACCAACAACTATGGTTAAAACCATGGTCATCATACATTTTAAACCATATTCTACCATACTCAAACATGGTCACCCATAGTCAAACATGATCAACATCGCCAAGCATAGTCAACCATGGCTACCTAAAGTCAATCATAGAAAACCATGTGATAACTAAGGTCTATGATTGTCAACCATAATCAAGCATGCTTAATGAGATTAAAACACTGCCACACATAATCAAACATGAAAAACCATTGTCAATGAAAGTAATCCATCGTCAACCAAAGTAAACCATACTCAGAAATAATCGACCATGGTCAAACATGTTTTTAACTAGAGTCGAACACAACCACTATTCAACATTGCATTGTGAATCATGTCACAACATCATGCACCCAATCATGGATGTCAATATTTCATATAAGTCAACCAATGCTAACGTCACACTATGATATAATATATGGCAACCATTGCAATCCATCATGTCTCATCTGAAACGATACAATTTGACTTAATTGTTTAGGATTGTAGTAATTTGACATAAATCAAACCATATTAATGTGTCAATGTGGCATAGCCATTTGTTCAAAATCTCATTGTTGCAATGCAATAAAACATTAAAGTATTCATCCTTGTTTCACATTAAATGCAATGTTATTTACATTAACGACTTTAATAATATGATTAATAAAATTAATCATTAGTACCATCAATAACAATAATCGTACATTATTGGTTGACTATAATTACTACTAATTAATTGACTAATAAATAGCACAATATGTTGTCCTTTGCATCACTTATAATGAATAATTAGCCTCGTGGGGTAGTTGAGTTGGTTGGAGATTCCATGGCCAAGCCAACACTAGGTCAAGGTCGAGGGTTCAATTATTTAGGTTCTCTAGGGTTAGGCTCCCAAAACCGATGCTGGCATGGTGAGGCCCCTATGGGTGGGCCCCTTGGAATTAGGGGTTTGTTATAGTCTTGGAATGATTACAAGACATTTTCCAAGTTCAATGGAATTGTGTTATTGATATGAATTATATTCTCTCATTGTAATATCCCGAATTTTGGACTAACAATTTTGTTGTTATATTGGGCCACTGCCCGAGCACCTATGTTTATTTTGAGTATTGGGCATGAGCCCTAGCACCTATGATTCATTATTTTATATATATATACATCGACATATCGGGCATGAACCCTGATTGACTTCTTTATTTGAGTATATACTCAGCGAGGAGGCCCCAATGTTTTAATGATGTTCTTCTTATTTGATATGGGTACAAACCCTAGTATACTGAGATAATCTTTTGTTACTTACTGTGCAGAGTTATGACTTTTACATGATTTGACTTATGAGTGTGTTGAGTGTTGACTCAGAAACACACATATAACCTACGTACTGGGCATAAGCCCGGATGTACCTAGAAGAATGTTTATTGTACTGGAAGTAAGCCCTGAGGTACATTGAGTGTTGGGAAAAACCTGGAGCACTCCAAGCTTGATAAACAAATACCGGATCTGAGGAAACATAAATATTCTAGTTGTGCCTCACAACCACATTCTAGCACTAGTGTTGAGCACGGGCTCTAGAATTGAACTAGAGTAACACCCATGTGAGAGTGTTGAGTTAAAAGGATTTGAAGAGCACTCGGGGTTACTGAGTCTCAAAGTGTTGAGTTGGAAAGACTCTGAAGAACACTTTTATCACATTTATTTAAGTTGATTAAATGATTCATCTTCTTTTTATCCATCATCACCTACTGCGGGACTACCATTTTAAACGAGGGAGTCCGACATGCAAAGAGAGAGACTAGAGGTACCTAACCAAGCTGACCGAGACCTTCCAAAGAATTGGACCTTGTCCTTAAAATTTAAAGAGAAGAAGTGTCATGTGATGACACATAACTAAATAAAAGATAATTATGAGTATTCTTTTATGACTAACATGTATAAAGGCCTCGAGGATAATATTATTATTAAGAGATTTAATAATAATGATGCCATTATTTAATTATGGAATATAATTAGTATATATGATTTATTCATTATTCAATAATATAAATGGTGTATTAATAGTTAAGTGAAATACAATTATTGTTAGAATAATTATTGTTAGTATAATTGTTGTTATTATAATTAGTGTTATTATAATTATTATTGAGGGCATAAATCAAAATCACTTATAGTTAAATAGTTGGAAAAGTCCTAGTTCAAGAGGACTAGATATTTAATTAAATAATATCTTTTATTTATTAATTATTTAATTTAAAGAAACTAATTAATTCAACAATCCTAATTAAAAATACTTCCCTACTTAAAGAGGGCAGATCCCAAGTTAAGGAGCTATCATTCTTGGTCATTATCATTCTCTTATGGTAATCCAAGAAGAGTATTCCGCTCCAAGAAACTGAAGCAACCTTACTTAATAATTCTCAGATCTGAACCAATAGTAGGACCTAGGGCTTCTACCTCTCATTGCATGTTGGAACCAAGCTCGGGGGGATCCAAATAGAACTAGAACGGTTCAAGGGTCAAGGTTGAGAGGAACATGGTAGCCGCAAAGTCATTTTAACAGGTCAACTGAGCTGAGAGAGGTCTACACTAATTATTGTTTGAGTGTGCAGGTTACTTCAGGAAGGGAGTAAGCTACAAAGTAACCAGGTATGAAATGTGAATCTTCCATTTCAAGTTATAATAGAGGTTAGATAAGTAACATAGGATGCTACCGCAACATCATTTGGCCTTGTTTTTATTTCATCCTAAATCATTTAAATATAGACTTTCTGATAGGAACAAAAAAAGGGAATTGCTGTAAGCCAGGATTACGTTAACTTAGAAGCTAGGATCAGTATAATCTCTAGCAGGTCTAGCCAAGCTATAATGTGCTAGACATCCTAGCAAAACCATAACCTAGAAATATGTTCTTAATGTTTAGATACACCTAGATCGCTCCATTTAGAGTAGCATTATTAAATTTATATATATATCCTCTCCATTCTGAAACAGTGTTCGAAATTACGTTTTCCATAATCTGTGTATAGCTAAGATAAGATTGATGTTTGCATTATTACTTTCATAAATTGTCTCAACTAAAGTCGTCTTTCAAATTTACAACATCAACATATCACAAATCTAGCTAGGAATATGTTTGAAACTACTAACCCTTTCAGGAAAATGAATACAGACTTCGAATTAAAAGTACCAAGTAGTGAAGGCATGTACAACATATTCTTTCTCAAAGATTTCCCATATTAAAAAAGTTAATCATCCACTACCACGAAAGCACCACATAAGTTTTCTAAAGGTCGATTATTACCAACAGTCAACTCATCACAAGGAATTAAACGCACCTTCCAGGCATTACAATTCATAAACTTAGTATCAGACATTTTCATTTTGGCAACCTAAACTTTGGAAAAGAAACGCAACGATTATCATTTCAGAAATCAAATAGTCAACAACATACAAAATCGTTAACATATCATGCTATGGGTCCAGGGATCAAACCCTATCCAAAGCTCTACTATCTTACTAGATGCCACTGGTATAGAAAACATACAACAACCCATACCCTCTCAAAGGTCAATTGAAACAGTAGCTAGGGCTACGACTCTTAATTAAAACACAGAAGGGTTACACAACATTCTTCAAAACAACTTTACACGATAACATAAAGAGAAATGTTATTCACAAACGATTGTATAGGGATCGATTCCCACCACCATTACATTTGAGACCCTTTTGTTTTCTACCTACTTCAAATAACCAGAAATGTAGCAGTAAAGACCCAAATATTAGATCATGGCAGGCGTATTATTTTTATCCTCAAGGTTACGATTCATGCCATCAAAACAGTCATAATGACAACCAACATCTTTCGAAAAACCCTTGATACAGACAACATTCATATGAATTAAAAACACAAATATTAAATAGGGTACCAAACCCTTATAAATATTACACAGAAGGACATCCCAGACATCCTAGGGCCCATACAAATACATTTCGCAAACATAGGTTTCTAATGTAAACCCAATTCATTTTGGGCATTATTGCCAACATCGAGAGTTCAACAAAAATCAGACATACAGCCAGATAGTCAAAACCTCGCACTAAAACCCTCTAGGACCTGCAAATGACAATAAATACATATTTTCACAATAGTCCAGCCAAATGGCGACTTCCAGGAACATGAAATTTGTCGCAGTGAACCCAATCAAGTTCGCAAGTTCCTCATAGCAAACACAAGACACTCCACAGAGGAAAGAGGCAAATATAAGTTAATGTGGACTCTGGACTTACCAGTTTCCAACGCCTCCAAGTATAAAGTCTTGATCATCAACCAGTACCCACGCAGACGAAGGGGACCAAACCACTTACCTGTCAAGCAAGTAAAACATTCAGTCAGAAACTATTTCATTATACATTGATAGAGACGATAATGACAGAGGCATCCAACATATAGACAGAGGCAAAATGAACTCTAAGAATTGAAACCCTCGATGGTGTAGTACCCAAGACCAAACCCCTAGCTTAGCTGGTAGATGTTGGCACGTGTATTCGTAGGGTCACTTTAAATGCCACCACCAACCCAAAACATTCACTACAAGTCGTGAATATCTATAGTGGTGAAGGCATTCACAACCAAGAAGTAATTAAAATGCAACGGTGTTACATAGACCCCAAGTATTGTGTAAAGTCAACAAGTAATGGCAAGGTCATTATGTTATGAAAGCTCAACAAGGACTTCCAAACTTCCAACAAAGCATCTCGAAGTGACAACCACCACACATTATAAACAATAGTATTAATTAAGTACTAAAAATTGCAAAGTGGACACCATAAGTAGGATCCTCCGTAAGTAGACCTACATACCAGGAAAAGAAGTGGATGCATTAGCGAAGCGCTAAGTAAGACAAGAGTCTCCATTTGCTTACCCCTACCTCTCGGCAGCTCTGCCAGGGTACCTTGCCCTTTGAAAAGACCAAGCATCACACAATGGACCTCAACCGCCACCAATGAAGGTCCATTCCACTTGAATTACCAGATAGATTTTAATACATATGCATGCAAACCCTTATAACCGTAAGAACGAGATTCCCATCATTACATTCAATAAATTCGTACACATGTGATAGTTCATACATCTATTTAAAATAAGCACTTCCGCAAAAGTTGTAGACTTTATAATTAGCAAACCATGACACTTATAAACTGAGACACTTCAAAGAGTAGAAATCAAATACCGGTACGGTAGGTACTTATCAGTGCTGAAGTTAATTTATGATTCCTCACCTCTTTAATAGTTTAATTTAGTATCGAAAAATTTTCAAATTTTTTTGCTACTTTTAGGGACATTACAAGTGGTATTGAAGGAAATTTTTAGGGATGAAATTTAGCCAAATGGCTATTTTTTGGCCTTTTTTCAAAATATAAATTCGCTATTTAGTGATTTTTAGTCTCTAATAACACCTATATTTACATAAAATATGTTTTTTTATCATAATATTCGCCAAAATTTACAAGTTTAAGTAGTAAATTGTATGTTTCATATTTAATATTCGCCTACTAATCTATATATATGTTTTTTCCAATCCAAAATAATCGCCTAGAATACTACACTTAAGTATATTTGTATAATCCTTAAAAAATACCCTGGTGGTATTAGAGCCCAGTTACAAAACTAAGTGACCTATTCGGCTCATTACAAACATCCATTGTAGATACACAGTAAAAAAAAAATTACATTTAAATTTTATTTTGTTTTATGTGAAAATAAGCTAACATGATTTTCTGCTCTTTATACTTATAAAACATTTTAGGTACAGTCACTGTCTGAAAATGAATGCACAAGGGGGCAACAGCATACATGGAAATCTGAACTCTCCACCATGAGAGCAAGCAATTGTGGTGGAACTCAACTCGGATTTAATGAAATCCATGCAGAATCTATAGGCCGAATTCCAAAGTTTCCGAGACGAAAACATGCAAGAAAGAAGAGAGCAGCAGACCATAAATGAGGCACTGCTTCAGACTTTAACAAAGGAAAAACCTCACGGACAACCCACACTCTCAGTCAAAACTTTTAAAAAGGGAAACAATCACACAAAAAGGACTGCCAGCCATAAAGGAGAAGAGCAGGGAGAACACATACCTGAATCAATGGAAGAAGACTGTAAGAGCTCTTCCAACGATAAAGGTTCGCCACCTCCTTGCAAGAAAAGGAGAAAAAGTGACAACAGTCTGCAAGGGGAATTCCAAAAGATAAAAGCCCCAACATATGACGAAGAAATTAACTCTGGGAAAAAGGCTGAGGAGTGGCTGCTAGGGATGAATAAATACTTTAAATTTCATAATTACTCCACTGAAATGAAAGCCCGACTTGTTAGGATATTCCTATACTCCATCCTAGTCGTACTAGCATTTTCATCCTTTGCATTTTTAGTTATGCATGCACTTTAAATAGGGTTTGCATGCATTATTTAGGGTTTGCATGCATTTGCATGCATCCCAGTCATAATTCCCAGCACCTAGCCCTCAGTTAGCTAGCCCCCAGAGCTTCTTTCCACTCAGTTTTATCCCTCCTAGAGCTTAGTGCACCCTCCTTTCATCTACCAGTTGAGAAAGGTGCCCTTCCTTACCTACGATTCAATTATCTTTAGTTCTTTCCTTGATTTAAGGCTAGACTGACTCTCAACTGACTATATCAATCTGATGGACCTCCAGTGAGACTTGACTGCCCATTCTGACTCCAGTTAGCTCCTCATGCGCCCTCTGCTGAGCCTCCTTCATTCAGTTAGTGTCTCCATTTGCCAGTTACAATCAGTTACACCTACCACACTCAGTTAGACTCAATTTAACTGATGGTTGACAGTTACTTGTGCATTGATGACTCCACCGATGATAAGATAGACTACTAGTTGTGCTCCGATGACACTCCAATGATCTTTTGATCACTCCATGAAGGCTAATTCGAATTGTCACCTTGGCATTCAAATCCTCATGCATTGTACTACTTATTTGTCCATATTGTGATTAATTTAATTAGTGTGTGTTAAGTTATTTTGCTTCTATCCGAGTTCTATTGTATTATTATTTTGTTGCTCATTACAATGCATTGACCACTCTTCTTCTATCTTCCTACTTAATCATAATTACTCTTGTGAGGTATACACCATCTCTTAGATCTTCTGTGAGGATTTTTATATGACTAGCCATATACAACCTGAATGGTAAAGCTTCCAGATGGTGGCGGGACTTGAAACACACCAAAGGACAAGAACTGAGAGACATAACCTGGGATACTTTCAGTAGAATATTCTAGGACAAGTATATGTCTAAAAGATTATTTGACAATAAAATAAAAGAATTCCCTGAGTTAAAAATGGGCTCCCTAACTATGGAAGCATTCATAGACCGATTCTTACACTTGCTGCACTATGTGCCTTACATTAAAGACGAGAAGGTAAAGATTCAGTAGTTCTTGGGAGGGCTGCCACCAAAATTTAGAGAAAAGATAGAGTTTGACATGCCCAAAACCCTTGATATAACCTTACATAAAGCAAGGATGTGTTATGATCATGGACAGCCAAGGAATGACAACAACAACAAAAATAGAGATAGGTTCAGAACCTTCTCGGACAACCGTAGACTGAGTTTTAGACCTCCACCTTATCGAAACGATAACAACAGTTTTCCGCCCAATAGAGGCTTCAACCAACCTCAAGCATGACCAAATGCACCCCCACCACCTGTCAACAAGCCAGTTTTCAACAAAGGGACAAAAGCTATCCCACCAACTGTTTCTTGTTGGAAATGCCAAGGGCCACACTACTACAGAGACTGCCCCAGCAAAACAGATGGATTTTTACATAATGTCCAGGCAGAACCTACCGTAGGAGACATGGAAAAGACACCAAGGATTTATGTTGCTCTCGATGGTCGACAGGAAGATCACCAAGCCACCATGGTGGAAATAGAGGGTAATATTGTTGCACGAAATTGAAAGTAGTCAGTTATCCTAGGTGTATCGTGACAAGGGACTAATCGCCTCTCGTGGAGCCTTGAAATTTGGCGGTGGTGAGTTTACCAATCACTTGCGGGTTTTGGTGTAATGGCAGCCGTACTACCAACAATTGGTATCAGAGCTAGAGGTCACGAGTTCGATACACACTCGGCTCGCGCTGAGGGGGAGATTGCTGCATGAAATTGCAAGTAGTTAGTGCTCCCCGGTGTATCGTGACAAGGGACTAATCGCCTCTCGTGGATGATTGAAATCTGGCGGTGGTGAGTTTACCAATCACCTACGGGTTTTGGTGTAACTACAACCGTACTACCAACAAATATCTCTAACACTGTCATTTCAGTTTTAATAGATCCCGGCGCTTGCCGAAGTGATATCTTCCCTAAGTTAGTAGACACTTGTAAACTGAACCGAGAACCTCATGAGAAACCATGGATGGTACAACTAGGCACCGGTACCAAACGAAAGGTCTCTGAGTTAGTTAAAAGTTGTGAGATAGATTTAAACGGATTCCAAACTAGGTTAGATTTAAACATTCTACCCCTAGGGTCATACAATGTACTCATCGGCATGGATTGGTTGGAAGAACACCATGCCCTACTAGACTACTTTAACAAATCCTTACTCTGCAGGGATGACCAAGGGATTGAGAAGACGATTCAGGGTATCCCTAAGAAAGTGTTGGTAAGACAGATCTCCACCTTACAAGCAAAGAAATGTATCAGAAAGGGTTGCAAACTCTTTGCCGTCAATATCCAAAACATAGAAACTGACAGGGAACAGAAGATCGAAGACTTTCCAGTCCTCGTATAATTCAAAGATGTATTTCTTGAAGAGATACCAGGATTACCACCTAAATGAGACTTAGACTTTTCCATCGAACTAACACCCGGGTCAATACCAACTTCTAAAGCCCCGTACCGCATGAGCACACAAAAATTGGTGGAGCTCAAACTTCAGTTACAAGAACTAATTGAAAAAGGGTACATCCGACCTAGTGTGTCCCCTTGGGGTGCACCGATACTGTTTGTCAAGAATAAAGATGGCACGATGCGGATGTGCATCGATCACCACCAACTCAACAAGATGACCATTAAGAAATGCTACCCACTCCCTAGGATCAATGACTTGTATGATCAAGTTGGAGGGGCAAAGATCTTCTCAAAGATAGATTTATGATCCGGTTACCATCAGGTAAGGATCCGAGATGAGGATATCAACAAGACCGCATTTCAAACCCGTCACGGCCACTACGAATTCGTAGTGATGCCCTTTGGGTTGACGAACGCATTGGCCAACTTTATGTGCATGATGAACAATATCTTTAGTAAATACCTTGATAAATTCGTTCTAGTCTTCATTGATGACATTCTGATCTACTCGAAGAACGAAGTAGAACATGAGGAGCACCTCCAAATTGTTTTACGAATACTAAGGGAACACCAGCTTTACGCCAAGTTTAGTAAGTGTGATTTCTACAAACCCCAGATTCAATACTTAGGACATATCATTTTCGAAAAGGGAATAGCCGTCGACCCCAAAAAATTCAAAGCTATTGAAGAATGGCCCACACCTACTTGAGTATTCGATATAAGATCGTTCTTAGTATTAGCCAGCAACTACCGAAAGTTCATTGAGAAATTTGCATGGATTGCATGTCCCATGACTGCCTTGCAGAAAAAGGCAAACAAGTTTATCTGGATGGATAAGTGCGAAGAAAGATTTCAAAAGCTAAAGCAACTACTGATTAGTGCAATGATTCTGCGTATTGCGGATCCCAATGGGGACTTCGTCATTTGCATGGATGCAATCAAGGAAGGACTCCGGGGAGTCCTTATGCAAGAAAAATTTTCCATATGCTATGAATCGAGGAAATTAAAAGAACATGAATAGAACTACCCTACTCATGACCTCGAACTAGCCGCCACCATCCATGCTCTGAAAATGTGGTGACATTATCTCATGGGAAATAAATTCCTATTGATGACTGATAACATGAGCTTGAAATACCTTTTTGACCAACCCGACCTAAATGTCAGGCAGGCCAGGTGGTTAGCCTTCCTTAGTGAATACCATTTCGAACTAAAGCATATAAAAGACAAGGAAAACAAGATTGTGAATGCCTTGAGAGCCCTCAACCACATCTGTTTTACGAGGTCACGGTGAGCCAAACCAACTCAAACTTACACCACATAATTTGAACGACATGTAAGAGTGACCGTTATTACACGAAAATCCTCGCAAAGATCTAGGAAGGTCGACTTTTCCAACAACAGAAAGAATATAAGATAGACGAATCGGGACTACTGTGGTCGAAAAACTGACTTTATGTCCCAGAGAGTGGAGACATTAGATCAAACATTCTCACCGAGTTTCACCAGAAACCTTATTCAGGGCACCCCGGATATCAAAAGATGATATCGCCTGTAAAGAAACATTACTTTTGGCCTTAGCTGAAAGCTGACATCGCAATGTTCATCGCGAAATGTTAGGAGTGCCAATTGGTCAAAGCAGAAAACCAACACCCCTTCGGAATTCTTCAACCTTTACCCATTCCAGAATGGAAATGGGAGGTAATAAGTATGGACTTCATTACAGGCTTACCCAAGAGTAAGAAACTGAACGACTCCATCTTTGTAGTGGTAGACAAGCTGTCTAAAGCAACCCACTTTATATCAGTGAAATCTACCTACAAAGCAGTTCACATCACGGAAATATTCTTAAAAGAGATCTTTTGATTGCATGGGATACCCAAAGCAATCATTTCCGATCGAAACACGAAGTTCACTAGCAACTTCTGGAGAGCATTGTTCTCTGGTCTGGAAACCCAGTTACAATTCAGTACCGCGTACCACCCCCAGGCCGATGGACAAAGAGAACGAGTAAACCAGATCCTCGAGGACATGTTGAGGATGTATGTAATTAACAACCCCACCAAGTGGGAAGAATATTTGCACCTCACAGAGTTTTCATACAACAACGGTTATCAAACCTCGGCCAAAGTGAGTCCTTTCGAAGTACTCTATGGTAGGAAATGTCGGACCCCCGTAACTTGGGACAGTCCAGTAGACAGACTTATGTTAGGACCTGACCTATTAAAGGACTTGGAACAGCTAGTCTCCAAGGTACAACTGAACTTAAAAGAAGCACAAGACTGCCAAAAGAGTTATGCGGACAAGAAAAGAAAAGACAAGGACTACCAAGTCGGCGAACATGTGTTTCTAAAAATAAAAGCAAAACGAATCTCGTTGAACTTGGGACGTTGCGAGAAACTAGCCCCAAGATTTTGTGGACCTTTTGAAATACTGGCCAAGAAGGGCCCAGTAGCTTATGAGTTGGCCTTACCAGCTCATATAAAAGTTCATAATGTTTTTCATGCTTCACTATTAAAGAAATGTGTATACGATACTAAACATGTTATTGATTGGTCCTTATTATAGGTGGAGCCCGAAGGGGAGTTCACGCCATAACCACTCCACATTCTGGACAAGAGAGAGGTCTAACTTAGGAGGAGGACCATTACATAGCTGAAAGTGCAATGGAGGCACTTTGGACCAGATGAGGCTACTTGGGAGAATGAGGCCACCATGAAAGAGGCATACCTTGCCTTGTTTCATGACTTCATTCCTAGTCCCTAGAAACACCGGGGCGGTGTTGTTCTAAGCGGGGAGGGATGTAATATCCCGAATTTTGGACTAACTATTTTGTTGTTATATTGGGCCACGGCCCCAGCACCTATGTGTATTTTGAGAATTGGGCATGAGCCCTAGCACCTATGATTCATTCTTTTATATATATACATTGACATATCGGGCATGGACCCTGACTGACTTATTTATTTGAGTATATACTAGGCGAGGAGACCCCAATATTTTAATGATGTTCTTCTGATTTGATATGGGTACAAACCCTAATATACTGAGATGATCTTTTGTTACTTACTGTGCAGAGTTATGACTTTTACATGATTTGACTTATGAGTGTGTTGAGCGTGGACTCAGAAACACACATATAACCTACGCACTGGGCATAAGCCTCGAAGTACCTAGAAGAATGTTTATTGTACTGGAGTAATCCCTAAGGTACATTGAGTGTTGGGAAAAACCCTGGAGCACTCCAAGCTTGATAAACAAATACCGGATCCGAGGAAACATAAATATTCTAGATGTGCCCCACAACCACATTCTAGCTCTAGTGTTGAGCAAGGGCTCTGGAATTGCACTAGAGTAACGCCCATGTGAGACTGTTGAGTTAAAAGGCTCTGAAGAGCACTTGGGGTTACTGAGTCTCAAAGTGTTGAGTCGGAAAGACTCTAAAGAGCACTTTTATCACATTTATTTAAGTTGATTAAATGATTCATCTTTTTTTTATCCATCATCACCTACTGCAGGACTACCATGTTAAACAAGGGAATCCGATATGCAAAGAGAGAGACTAGAGGTACCTAACCAAGCTGACTGAGACCTTCCAAGGAATTGAACCTTGTCCTTAAAAGTTAAAGAGAAAAGAAGTGTCATGTAATGACACATAACTAAATAAAAGATAATTACCAGTAGTCTTTTATGACTAACATGTATAAAGGCCTCCAAGATAATATTATTATTAATAGCTTTAATAATAATGATACGATTATTTAATTATGGAATATAATTAGTATATATGATATATTCATTATTTAATAATATATATGGTGTATTAATAGTTAAGTGAAATACAATTATTGTTAGAATAATTATTGTTAGTATAATTGTTGTTATTATAATTTTTGTTATTATAATTACTATTGAGAGCATAAATCAAAATCACTTATAGTTAAACAGTTGGAAAAGTCGTAGTTCAAGAGGACTAGATATTTAATTAAATAATATCTTTTATTTATTAATTATTTAATTTAAAGAAACTAATTAATTCAACAGTCCTAATTAAAAAGACTTCCCTACTTAAAGAGGGTAGATCCCAAGTTAAGGAGCTATCATTCTTGGTCATTATCATTCTCTTATGGTAATCCAAGAAGAGTATTCTGCTCCAAGAAACTAAAGCAGCCTTACTTAATAATTCTCAGATCTGAACCAACAGTAGGACCTAGGGCCTCTACCTCTCATTGCATGTTGGAACCAAGCTCGGGGGGAATCCAGATAGAACCAGAATGGTTCAAGGGTCACTATTGGGAGGAACATGGTAGCCCCAAATTCATTTTAACAGGTCAGCTGAGCTCAGAGGTCTCTACACTAATTATTGTTTGATTGTTCAGGTTACTTTAGGAAGGGAGCAAGCTACAAAGTAACCAGGTATGAAATGTGAATCTTCCATTTCAAGTTATAATAGAGGTTAGATAAGTGACACAGGATGCTACCCCAGCATCATTTGTCCTTGTTTTTCTTTCATCCTAAATTGTTTAAATATAGACTTTCTGATAGAAACAAAAAAAAGGGAATTGATGTAAGCCAGGATTACATTAACTTAGAAGCTAGGATCAGTAGAATGTCTAGCAGGTCTAGCCAAGCTATCCTGTTCTAGACATCCTAGCAAAACCATAACCTAGAAATCTGTTCTTAATATTTAGATACACCTAGATCGCTCCATTTAGATCAGCATTATTAAATTTATATATATATCCTCTCCATTCTGAAACAGTGTTTGAAATTTTGTTTTCCATAATCTGTGTATAGCTAGGATAAGATTGTTGTTCGCATTATTAATTTTATAAATTGTCTCAACTAAAGTCCTCTTTCAAATTTACAACATCAACATATCACAAATCTAGCTAGGAATATGTTCGAAACTACTAACCCTTTCAGGAAAATGAATACAGACTTCGAATTAAAAGGACCAAGTAGTGAAGGCATGTACAGCATATTCTTTCTCAAAGCTTTCCCATATTCAACAAGTTAATCATCCACTACCACGAAAGAACCACATAACTTTTCTAAAGGTCGATTATTACCAACAGTCAACTCATCACAAGGAATTAAACGCATCTTCCAGGCATTACGATTTATAAACTTAGTATCAGACATTTTCATTCTGGCAACCTAAACTTTGGAAAAGAAACTCAACGATTATCATTTCAGAAATCAAATAGTCTACAACATACAAAATCGTTAACATATCATGCTACGGGTCAGGGGTTCAAACCCCATCCAAATCTCTGCTATCTTACTAGACGCCACAGGTATAGCAAACATACAGCAACCCATACCCTCTCAAAGGTCAATTGAAATAGTAGCTAGGGCTACGAGTCTTAATTAAAACGCAGAAGGGTTACACAACATTCTTCAAAACAACTTTACACGATAACATACAAAGAAGCATTATTCACAAACAATGGTATATGGATCGATTCCCACCACCATTTCATTTGAGACCCTTTTATTTTCTTCCTACTTCAAATAACTAGAAATGTAGCAGTAAAGACCCAAATCTTAGATCATGGCAGGCATATTATTTTAGCCTCAAGGTTACGATTCATGCCATCAAAACAGTCATAATGACAACCAACATCTTTCGAAAAACCCTTGATACAGACAACATTCATATGAATTAAAAACACAAATATTAAATAGGGTACCAAACCCTTATAAATATTACACAGAAGGACATCCCAGACATCCTAGGGCCCATACAAATACATTTCGCAAACATAGGTCTCTAATGTAAACCCCAGTTCATTTTGGGCATTATTGCCAACATCGAGAGTTCAACAAAAATCAGAGATAGAGCCAGATATTCAAAACCTCGCAGTAAAATCCTCTAGGGCCAGCAAATGAAAATAAATACATCTTTTCACAACAGTCCAGCCAAATGGCGACTTCCAAAAACTTGAAATTTGTCATTGTCAACCCAATCAAGTTCACAAGTTCCTCATAGAAAACCCAAGACACTCCACATAGGTGAGAGGAGGAGATAAGTTAATGTGGACTCTGGACTTACCAATAGCCAATGCCTCCAAGTCTAAAGTCTTGATCATCAACCAGTACCCACGCAGACGAAGGAGACCAAACCACTTACCTGTCAAGCAAGTAAAACATTCAGTCAGAAACTATTTCATTATCATCTCTATCAATGTAAAATTTGCAAGTAGAACCAGGATGATATTACCTTCAGTGATCGCCATGTCAGCATAGAGAAACCTTTGTGGTGGGCTGACCATGAGACAAGCTTGGGTTAGAACACCAAACCCTCAGATGCATCCAACATACAGAGAGAGGCAAAACTTACTCTAAGAATTGAAACCCTCGATGGTGTAGTACCCAAGACCAAACCCCTAGCTTAGCTCGCAGATGTTGGCATGTGTATTTGCAGGGTCACTTTAAATGCCACCACCAACCCCAAACATTCACTACAAGTCGTGAATCTCTATAGTGGTGAAGGCATTCACAACCAAGAAGTAATTAAAACGCAAGGGTGTTACATAGACCCCAAGTATTGTGTAAAGTAAACAAGTAATGGCAAGTTCATTATGTTATGAAAGCTCAACAAGGACTTCCAAACTTCCAACAAAGCATCTCGAAGTGACAACCACCACACATTATAAACTATAGTATTAATTAAGTACAAAAATTGAAAAATGGACACCGTAAGTAGGAACCTCCATAAGTAGACCTCCAAACCAGGAAAAGAAGTGGATGCATTAGCGAAAGTGCTAAGTAAGACAAGAGTCTCCATTTGCTTACCCCTACCTCTTGGCAACCCTTCCAGGGTACCTTTCCCTTTTAAAAGACCAAGCATCACACAATGGGCCTCAACTGCCACCAATGAAGGTCCATTCCACTTGAATTACCAGATAGATTTTAATACATATGCATGCAAACCCTTACAACCGTAAGAAGGAGATTCCCATCATTACATTCAATACATTCATACACATGCAACAGTTCATACATCTATTTAAAAGAAACACTTCCGCAAAAGCTATAGAGTTTATAATCAACAAACCACGACACTTATAAACTGAGACACTTCAAAGAGTAGAAATCAAATACGGGTACGGTAGGTACTTATCAGTGCTGAAGTTAATTTATTATTCCTCACCTCTTTAATAGTTTAGTTTAGTATCGGAAAATTTTCAATTTTTTTTGCTATTTTTAGGGACATTACACTCATGTTCAATGTATATGAGTGAGTGCAAGCTAATGAAGGTCAATTTTGGCACGTGAGATGCAATACAAAACTGAAAAAGCACGCATCCCTCAACTTGTATTTTTTGAGATACTTACATAAGATATCTTTCATTGAGTAAAAATGATGAAATATTGGAAATTGAATCATGTTTCCGAATATATAATTTTTATGTATTGAAAATTTACATAACTATGTCAAATTTCATCTTTTCTAACAGGCACTTTACTTTTGGTAAATGGTAAGGTATATTCTTTTGTTGGTGCAACCTTTGAGTGAATAAATGATGGTTTCATGCTACAAAAATTTGTAGACATTTAGAGAACACGTAGCACTAGTGCAGCACTATTTTTTGCAAAATTAATTTTTTTTTTAATTATCTAACTAGTCAAACCTCGAGAATGGTATGTCAAATGTGGGTGCAACATTTGAAGGTCTAAATGCAATCATTTCGACTTGGATTTTTTATAGAGCATAGAGGTCGGTGTTTAATAGTGCAGCATACAATTTTTTTTAAAAATGGTTGTGAAATGAAAAAGTTACAAAAGAAAAACTAGCAACAAGTGTTTTGACTTAAGGAGTGATGATACAAGAAAATTAGGAAAAAAATAGAAAAAATAATATTTTTTAAAACAAATCACATATTTGTAATATGCATAAAAAAGTTATATCTATGCCTAAAATTTTGTCAAAAATGGTTGTGTATGTCATGATGTATAGAGTGGTGAAAGAAAAACATATTGAGAAAAATGGTGGAAATTCCCAATTAGCTATGGTTTAGCAAACTCCATAGCACAGGTATGGTATGTATGAACCGACCACATAGGACTGTGGATGACACGCGAGTGCGTGAGGAGGTGTGTTTTAGGCTCTAAGGAACACACTTGCATGTTTTTTTTAAATTCAAATTTGTATTCCCGCGCTTGGTTTATACAAAAACGCTCTAGAGTTTTGTCTCGCGTTTTAGAGAAATAAAATGCCCACGCGTTTTGGAGAAAAAAAACTCTAGAGTGTTTTGGAGTTACAAAACACTATAGATTTATAAACCACATAAAATATGTGTTAAGTGTTGAATGGAGATAAGGGGTGAAAGAGAGAGAGAGAGGGGATACAAGGGGGGAGCAAGGGACATAAATTTATGGAGGTGGAGAGAGTAATGAGGAGGGAGAAAAGTAAATGATTAAACCCACAAGTCCTAAGGTCTAAAAAACATAAATCCCTAAACCCTTAAGCACCTAAGCCCTTAACACATAATAAATTAACACTTTAACCCATTGACACTTAATCCTAACCTTTTATACCTTACCCCACTAATAGTCAATCCCTAAATCAATTAAATTATAAATATCCTAATCCTTAAATCCCTAGTTCGTTAATTAACTCCTTATTTCCCATCCTTGTAGTCCTTATCCTCTAACAGCCTAAGCCCTTAATTGCTTATAATCCCGTAACAATATAACACGTAAGCCCTTAATGCCTAACCCCCTTACCCGAGAGCCCTAAATCTATTTAACCCTAAAGCCCCTAATCCCTAAACCCCTTAAGTACTTTAATTATTTGCCTCTAATCCTTTAACCATTGTCCTCTAAGCTCTAGCTTACCCTATAGAGGTAAAATAATTGTTTACCTCTACACTCTATTTACATGTACGACCTCCCTTGTGCCAGTGCAGTCTACAATTGCTTGTGTGCTCTACTTTTTCATGTGTGCTCTTTGTTTGCATGAGATATCTATTTTTTCTTGATATCTCTCACTTAGGATTGATCGCTACTCTCTTGACTTTGGAATTCTCGCTTGGGCTTCTGCATTAGCCTCTAAGCTCTATTTTGCCCCTTATAAGCCTTTAACCCTTTAACCCCTTTACCGTTAATGCCTAACATCAACACACTAATAAACTAACCATAGAGCACTAAATCCATTAACCCCTAAATCCCATAACTCTTAAACCCCTTAACCAGTTTACCTGTAATCCCACAACCCCTAACCCCTAGGACCTAGTTTACCCCTAACCCATAAACAACCTAACCCATAATACTTAAAACCAAATATCTAAATCGCTAAAGACTTAATCCTTTAAATGCTATAAATAATAAAAACCTTAACTACTTGGTATTTAACCCCTAACCCCTTAAACCCTATCCCCCTAACCATTTATCCCTAAATTCCTTAACCCCTAAATTCCATAACCCATAAAACCCCTTAACCCCCAATCTGCTTAACTCCCTAACCCATAAATATTTAAACTTTATGTTAACCACTTTATGCCTTTACCTCTAAAATATTAACCAATAAACTCTAAGTTCTAGTTAACTCACTAACCCAAAAACCCCAAACCCCTAAATCCCTAGAAACTCCTAATCCCTCAACTCCTAGAATCCATTAAGCCCTTAACCACCAAGCCTTTGATAATTTAACCCCTTGACACTTAACCCTTAACCAAATCAACCCTAACATCCTAACCCTAGATCCATAAATCCATTGTCTCATAAATATGCTAACCCCTAAAGGCCTCACCTCTTACATAACCACCAATACCCTAACCCTTATGTCCTTAACCACTAAGCCCCTAATCCTGCAACACTTAAACCTTTCACCTTTAACATTTAACCTCTCGAACCCTTATCCCCTAACATTGGTTCCCTCAATGACTTAACCCCTAAAGCTCCTAACCCCTTTATCACTAATCACTTAACACCTAACACCTAATCCCTATTTTATCCATAAACACTTAAGCCCTTAATGTCTAACCTCTAAATCCATAACCCCCTAAACCTAGAGCCCTAAATCCATTTTAAGAACTAAATCCATTAACCCCTAAGCCCCTTGACCCCTAACACCTTGACCCCTTTATCTGTTTACCTATAATGCCTCAACCACTAGCCACTAACCCCAAGTTTAAACCCAATAACCTCTTAGCTCGTTAGCCCTCCAACCACATAATCGCTAAAAAACGAAACCCCTTTATCCCTTTAACTCTAATCCCTTAACCCAGAACACCAAATCCTTAGTTAACCTCCTAACCCATACAACATGAAGCCCAAAACCCTTGAAGATAAGGAGGGATAGGGAAATAAATGAAATATTTTCTTGGTAAGGAAATATTAAATAAGGTTTCAATGATAATGTTTTTTGTATAGATATTAAACATAATGCTAGAGCGTTATGTATTTCTATAATGCTCGAGAGTTATAGAAATACATAATGATATAGCATTATGTGTTTCTATAATGCTTGAGTGTTATAGAAATACATAATGCTAGAGTGTCATGTATTTCCATAACACTCAAGCGTTTTTGTTTCATATCCTACGTGTTAAATGGCATGGCAAGCTCAGATCCACCTATGCATAGTTCAAAGAAGCGCTCTAGTGTTTTGGTTTCACTAAACATTCACACGTTTCGCAAAATTAAGATTGGATCTAAAAGATCCCTCAACTTCATGCAAGGGCCCATATGTTTATAATTAGTTTATGGCCCATATGCAAGCTAACCTATGATAATAACATCATTCACTCTAAAATGTTTGAATGATGTTATTCTTGTGAGTTTCATTGGTGTTTCATGTGTACATGACCATGCCTTTTGGCCTCTTTTCCATGAGTCAAACAAAAGCATAACACCTTGCAGGCTTCATGCTTAATATTTATTTATAATTTTAGTATTATTGTGTTGTTAAATTTTAATCATGGCTAAGCTGTATGGCTTGCTGGGGTGAAAGGTTTCGAGCTGGCATAATTCTGAGTGCAAGATTTGAAGTGTAGGTAACTGTTTAGTTTATATTTATTTTTAAACATATATGATGAATCCCTAGAGGCTCTAATTATGCTCTTGCTCATATTTTATATTAAATGTACATGCGTTGAATGGATGGGCAAAGCCCCTTGGTTTTGACCCAAGACTTGTAGACATTTTCATATGCTTTCTGTGTTTTGTCTTATGACATGGTTTGAATAATTGTTTTTTGTATATATTAGGTATGACATTATTTTATATTTGAAAACCATAATATGACCATAAAATATTTAATGAGCTCAATAAATAATTGTATTCAAACTATGCAAAAACACTAATATTTCTGTGATATAAAATATTTATTCATAAAACAAATGATAACTAACCAACTTTGTTTATAACATAGAGGGTTTAAACCTAAAATGAATGATAAATAAAAACTAATTAAAGATTATAAATATAAACATAAACCTAAAAACCAACCTATTATGCTTAATACATTAAGAAGTAAAGCTAACCATGTTTCCACACTTTAATTAAGAGTAGGATACTTCTTCTAAGATCTAATATTCTTAACGAAATATTTGTGATTTCTACAACATAGACCTCTTACCCAATAAAAATTCATAATAGAATTACTTACAAGTATTTTTAATACTGTTAATTAAATAACTAGATATCCCTTTTATTCATTATAACAACAAAATATATAATAGAACAGGTTTAAAACCACTTTCTATTAGAAAACCAAAACAAAGATAGGAAAACTTATCAACATAATGCTTCATGTAATAACCCTAAAAATAGAAAAATCATTTAAAATTTTCCCCTACTGCAATAAAAGCTATTTCCAAGATGAGGATTTGTAAATTAACTTTAGCAATGATAAAAATAAGATATACACCGGTACTTGTTTGCGGCATTCAAGAGTTTAAGATTTCTAAACAGCATAGTCTTGCTTAGTTGTTATTTTATTAGTTCTGTGGAAGAGATGTGTAGGGTAGTATAATAGTAATTCTGTCTCAAGTGTACCAATGCTAGAGTATTATAATAAAAAACTCCTTCTTACTGTTTTATGAAATCATGTGTACATTTATAAAAGTCTATTTGGTAACTTCAGGTGAGATGGATCCTTGTTGATGAAAGTTGAGGCCCATGATGGGAGACTTGTATGTCAAAGGGAAAAGTACCCCTGGCAGAGCTGCCGAGAGGTAAGGTGTAAGTAATGGGACTTCTGACTTACTTAGCGAGTTTCGCTAATGCATTTATTTGTAACTCTATTTTGTAGGTATGCCTATGAAAGCACCTCCCGAGGTTGCCTACTTCCTACTCCTACCAATACTCTTAAGCCTAACTTGTAAGGTGGCTAAGGGTTTCCACTTGATTTAATTGTTGGTTATAACTATTGTAAACAACGATCCTCCACTATAGGGGATAGGGTCAACATTGAAATAGTAATGTGGGGTTGGTAGTAATATTAAATGCAGTAATATGATTTCACATGGCTTTGATGCCAGCTATGCAGGAGGGTTTTACTTGGTTTTTACACCAGTGAAATTCTTTTGGATATGGTATTTTCTTGCTGCTTCTAAGGGGTTTATGCTCTGACCTGAGCTTCGATCGGGGTCAGAGCACCTGTTGATTGCTAGTTTTGAAGTTGCAAGGAAAGGTGAACGCGACAGGTAATGTCGCCCATCTCATTCAAGTTCTTTCCCCATTGATTTTATGCAGCACGAACTCTTATCTCCGTGTTTAACTTCGTGGTAATATTTTTAATGGCAAGTTAATCACATTTCTTCTCTGTGTGGGTTTCTTCCAGGTGGCCAGCACCCTTGGCGTTGGATGGCTTGGGAAAATGGTAAGTTCAGGTTTCCCAAACCCTTGCTCCTGCCTCTCGTATCTCTGGAGGGTGTATTGTTTTGTTGTTAGGGGATTTCATATTTCCTTTTGGATCACTGTATTGTGTTGAGAAATCCAGAGGGGGTCGCCTTTGGATGGACCGGTTAAAGGATGTGTTATTTTCTTTTAAAAGAGAGTAACCCTAGAGGGTTTTCAGTTGGATGTAAAAGGATTTGGATATTCTAGTTATGTGGAAACTCTAAGCCTTTCTAGAGGAGTGATGAACTCATGTTGTATGAATTTGGGGTTTTGGGAAGCAATACAATGACATGCGTTTCTATTGGACTTTGAACTTGTACTAATGAGATGTAAAAGAATGTAGATCTTCTGCATTTTCTCTATGGAGTTTATATGGTTAATAATTATCTGCCCTCTGTGTTTGGCTATCATTGCTCTTGTTCTAAAGATCCTCAGTTAAGTATTTAAATGAACGATCGTATTTTTGCTATATTCATATTGTTTAGCTATTAATACAGAATGTGTTGATGGGAGAATCAAAACCCTTATGCTGGTTTATCTATAAGCCTGAGAAGTTTAGTTTCTGGTTCTTATTGCTTCGTTTTCTGGTGGTTGTAAGAAACAAAAAGGGGTTTAATGAAGAAATAGTAGAGGGAATCGATCCCATGTTCTGCGTTTGTATTTAATGAATGACTGGTTGTTTGTGGATAATGATAACGTGATTTTTTGTTGGATGTGGAGTGTAATACATGCCAGACTTCTTAGTTGGAATTTAGCTTGTAAATACTCTTGCATTGTAAGTGAAGATGTAACCGTAGCTGCTGCTCGTTTTGGTTACTTGAAAGAAAAGAGGGTCTATACTTTAATACTATGTTGTCGGCAATGGTATGTTAGCAGGGTTTTCATGAAAATGTTAATGGGATTTGATCTCTTGACTTGTGTTTCGATGTACTAAAAGAAGTGAAATTAATAATATAAAATACTTCGTTGTTTTGTGGGATTCGATCCATGGAATAGTAAACAAGCTCGTCAAATGATGCATTAGGTAAAAGTCTAAGTCTATTATTTGAAATCGCAATTTCCTTGAAATGCCTGTTGCATTTTTTTTGTAATTGTTTGGCTCTTGGTTGAAATCATAGTTAAGGGTTTCAGAAATTTGTTGATGTATGGAAACTTGACATACTATGTAAGATGTTTTCACTACTATGTAATATATTCGGTATGGCCTTGGGAAGAATACTATGGAACTGAAAACATGAATATATATCTGAAAGCAATTTGATTACATAACCTTGACAAAAGAAATGAACTCTGTTGTCTAACTTGATACAAAAATAACTGTAGGTTTTCGAGTTGCATGGATGTCTAGCACAGGCTAGCTTGGCTAGACTTGCTAGACATTCTACTGGTTCTAAATCACAATTTCTAAATTTAAAGCAGTCCTAGTTACAGGATTTTGCTCCTATCATTAATCTACATTTAAAACAAATCGGGATAAAAACAAAATAGTGTTGGGATAGCAACTTATATTAATTACTTAATTTCTATTATAACTTGAAATGGAAGATTAATAATTTTTACCTGGTTTCCTTGTGACTTGCTCCTCTCCTATAGTAGCTTGCACACTCAAACATTAATTAGTGTAGAAACTTCTGAGCTTAGCTGACCTGTTAGAATGATTCCTTAGATGGATAACTTTGGGGCTATCATGTTCCTCCCAACCATGACCCTTAGACCGTTCTTGGTTCTAACTAGATCCCCCCGAGCTGGTTCCCAACATCCAATAAGAGATAGAAGCCCTAGGTTCACTGTTGGTTCAGATCTGCAATTATTATGTGAGACTGCTTCAGTTTCTTTGAGCATAAAACTTCTCTCTGATTACCATAACAGATTGATAATGAAAAAGAATGATCCCATTCTTGGGATCTGCCCTCTTTATGCAGGGGAGTCTTGAATTATGGATGTTGAATATTTATTTAGTTTCTTTTAAATTAAATAATTAATATTTAAAAGATATTATTTACTAAAGTATCTAGTCCTCTTGAACTAGGACTTTTCATTTGTTTTAACTATAAGTGATTTTTAACTTAATCTTTTTATAATAATAATAATAGCAATAATTATATTTCAACCTGAATACATTATTAACAATATTTAATAATGTGGCAGCCCACTATGCATAAACTATATATAATAAATATATTTATAAATAAATAATAACATCATTATTATTAAAGCTCTTAATAACAATATTTTAGCTTTGAGACCCTTATGTTATTCATGAAAGACTACTCTTAGTCAATCCATACTTTAAGTCAAGGTAATTATCTTTTATTATGTATCTTCACATGATACTTCTTTTAATTTTTAAGGGCAAGGTCCACGTCTTTGGATGGTCTTTCGGTAAGCTAGGATAGGCACCTCTAGTCTCTCTCTTGCATGTTGGATTCCCTTGTTTAACATGGTAGTTCCTGCCAAAAGTGATGATAGATAGAAAAAGATTCATTTAACCAATTTGAATAAATGTGATGAAACATAGAAGTGCTATTAAGAGTCTTCTTGACTCAACACTTTTGAGATCTAGTAACCCCAAGTGCTCTTCAGAGCCTTTTAACTCGACACTTTCACATGTGCGTTACGCTAGTGCAATTCCAGAGCCTCATCTAGAATATTTAAGTTGCCTCGGATCCAGTATTCATTTATCAATCTTGGAGTGCTTCAGGGATTATTCCCAACACTCAATGTCACTCAGGGCTTACTCCCAGTACATAAACATTCTTCTAGCTACATCGGAGCTTATGCCCAGCACGTAGGTTATATGTGTGTTTCTGAGTAAATCATGTAAAATCATGCTCTGCACAGTAAGTAACAAAAGATAAACTCAGTATATTAGGGCTTGTACCCATATCATATGTTAAAGAACATAACCACAACATCAGGGCCTCCTCGCCCAGTATACATTCCATAAATAAGTCAGTCAGGGTCCATGCCTAGTATGTCAATATATATAAAAGAATAAATCATGGGTTCTAGGGCTCATTCCCAATACTCAAAATAAAGCATATGTGCAGGGCCATGACCCAATATAACAACGGAAATAGCTAGTCCAAAATTCGGGATATTACATCCCTCCTCGCTTAGAAACAGCACCGTCCTAGTGTTTCTAGGGACTCGAAATGAGGTCATGAAAGAAGGCGGGGTATGCCTCTTTCATGGTGGTCTCATTCTCCCAAGTAGCCTCATCTGGTCCAAAGTGCCTCCATTGCACTTTCAGCTGAGTGATGGTCCTCCTCCTCAGTTGCACTTCTCTTTTATCCAGGATGTGGAGTGGTTCCGACATGAACTCCCCTTTGGGCTTCACTTGTAATAAGGACCAACCAATAACATGTTTAGTATCGTATACATATTTTTTTAATAATGAAGCATGAAAAACATTATGAACTTTTATATGAGCTAGTAAGGCTAACTCATAAGCCACTGGGGACTTCTTGGCCAGTATTTCAAAATGTCCACAAAACCAGGGGGCTAGTTTCCCGCAGCATCCTAAGCTCAACGAGCATCGTTTTTCCTTTATCTTTAGAAACACATGTTCGCCGACTTAATAGTCTTTGTCCTTTCTTTTCTTGTCTGCATAACTCTTTCGGAGGTCCTGTGCTTCTTTAAGGTTTATTTGTACCTTGGAGACTAATTGTTCCAAGTCTTTTAGTAGGTCGAGTCCTAGCATAAGTCTTTGTCTACTAGACTATCCCAAGTCATGGGTGTTCGACATTTCCTGCCGTAGAGTACCTTGAAAGGGCTCATTTTGGCCGAGGTTTGATAATCGTTGTTGTATGCAAACTCTGCGATGTGCAAATAATCTTCCCACTTAGTGGGGTTGTTCATGTTGTACATTCTCAGCATGTCCTCCAGGATTTCGTTTACTCATTCCGTTTGTCTGTCGGTCTAGGGATGGTACGTGGTACTGAATTGTAACTGGGTCTCCAAATTGGAGAACAATGCTCTCCAGAAGTTGCTAGTGAACTTTGTGTCTTGATAAAAAATGATTTCCTTGGGTATCCCATGCAATCAGAAGATCTCCTTTAAGAACATGTCCGCAATGTGGACTTCTTTGTAGGTAGACTTTACCGCTATGAAATGGGATGCTTTAGATAGCTTGTCCACCACTACAAAGATGGAATCATTATACTTTTAATATTGGGTAAGCCCGTAATGAAGTCCATACTTATTACCTCTCAATTCCATTCCAGAATGGGAAAAGGTTGTAATAAACTGGAGGATTGTTGATGTTTTTCTTTGATCAGTTGGCACTCCTGAAATTTTGCGATGAACATGGCGATGTCAGCTTTCAACTTAGGCCAAAAGTAATGTTTCTTTACTGACGATATCATCTTTTCATATCCGGGGTGCTGTGAATAGAGTTTCTGATGAAATTCGGTGAGAAGGTTTAATCTAATGTCTCCACTCTCTGGGATTTAAAGTCGCTCTTTCGACCACAGTAGTCCCGACTCATCTATCTTATATTCCTTTTGTTGTTGGAATAGTCTGTCTTCCTGGTTCTTTGCAAGAATTTTCGTGTAGTAACGGTCACTCTTACATGCCATTCGAATCCTATGGTGTAAGTATGAGTCGGTTTGACTCATTGTGACCTCGTAAAGCATATGTGCTCACTGGCTCAAGGCGTCCACAATCTTGTTTTCCTTTCCCTTAATGTGCTTTAGTTCGAAATGATACTCACTAAGGAAGGCTAACCATCTGGCCTGCCTAGCATTTAGGTCGGGTTGGTCGAAAAGATACTTCAAACTCATGTTGTCCGTCATTAATAGGAATTTCTTTCCCATAAGGTAATATCGCCACATCTTTAGTGCATGGATGATGGCGGCTAGCTCAAGATCGTGCGTAGGGTAGTTTTTCTCATGTTCTTTTAATTTCCTCGATTTGTAGTAGATGGAAAAGTTATCTTGCATAAGGAATCCCCCAAATTCTTCCTTACTAGAGTCTGTGCAGACGATAAAATCCCCATTGGGATGCGCAATTCATCGAATTGTTACACTAATCAATAGTTGCTTTAGTTTTTGAAATATTTCTTCGCACTTAGCTATCCAGATGAACTTGTTTTCCTTCTTCTACAAGGCAGTCATAGGACATGCAATTCACGATAAGTTCTCAATGAACTTTCGATAGTAGCCGGCTAGACCTAAAAATGATCTTATGTCAAAAATACACGTAGGAGTGGGCCATTCTTCAATAGCCTTGACCTTTTCGGGGTCGACTACTATTCCCTTCTCGGAAGTGATATTCCCTAAGTATTGAATCTGGGGTTTGTAGAAATCACACTTACTAAACTTGGCGTACAATTGGTGTTCTCGTAGTATACGTAAAACAATTCGGAGGTGTTCCTTATGTTCTTCTTCGTTCTTGGAGTAGATCAAGATGTCGTTAATGAAGACTAGAACGAACTTATCAAGGTATTTAATAAAGATGTTGTTCATCATACACATGAAGTTGGCCGGTGCGTTCATCAACCCAAAGGGAATCACTACGAACTTGTAGTGGCTGTAATGGGTCTGAAATGCAGTTTTGTTGATATCCTCATCACGGATTCTCACCTGATGGTATCCAGATCGTAAGTCGATCTTTGAGAAGATATTCGCTCCTCCCACTTGGTAAAACAAGTCATCGATTCTAGGGAGTGGGTAACGGTTCTTAATGGTCATTTTATTCAGTTGGCGGTAGTCGATGCACATCCGCATCATTCCACCTTTCTTTCTGACAAAGAGTATCGGTGCTCCCCAAGGGGACACACTCGGTCAGATGTACCCTTTGTCGATCAGTTTTTGTAACTGAAGTTTGAGCTCCACCAATTCTGGTGTACTCATGCAGTAAGGAGCTTTGGAAGCTGGTACTAACCCAGGTTTTAGTTCAATGGAAAAGTCTAAGTCTCGTTTGGGTGGTAATACTGGTATTTCCTCTGGGAATACATCTTTGAACTCTACAAGGACTGGGAAGTCTTCGATCTTCTGTTCTCTATCAATTTATATGTTTTGGATATTGACGGAGAAGAGTTTACAATCTTTTCTGATACATTTCTTTGCTTGTAAGGCAGAGATCTGTCTTACAGACACTTTCTTAGGGATACCCTAAATCGTCTTTTGATTCCCTTGGGCATCCCTGTAGAGTAAGGACTTGTTTAAGCAGTCAAGTAGGACATCGTGTTCTTCTACCCAATCCACGCCGATAAGTACATCGTACGATCCTAGGGGTAGAATGTTTAATTCTAACCTAGTTGGGAAACCATTCAAATCTATCTCACAAGTCTTAACTAACTCGGAGACCTTTCATTTGGTACCGATGGCTAGTTGTACCAGCCACGGTTTCTCATGGTGCTCTTGGTTTAACTTACAAGTGTCCACTATATTAGGGGAGATATAACTTCAGCATGCGCTGGGATCTATTAGAACTGAAACGGTTGTGTTTGAGATCTTACCCTCAATTTCCACCATGGTTGCTTGGTGGTCTTCCTGTCAGCTGTCAAGAGCGACATAAATCTTGGGTGTTTTTTCCATGTATCCTACGGTAGGTTTTGCTTGGACATTGTGTAAAAATCCATCTGTTTGCTGGGGAAGTCTCAGTAGTAGTGGATCCCTTGACATTTCCAACAAGAAACGGTTGGTGGGATAGATTTTGTCCCTTTGTTGAAAGCTGGCCTGTTGACAGGTGGTGGGGGTGCACTTGGTCGTGCTTGAGGTCGGTTGAAGCCTCTATTGGGTGGAAAATTGTTGTTATGTTTCTGGTAAGGTGGAGGTCTAAAACTCGGTCTGCGGTTGTTCGAGAAGGTTCTGAACCTATCTCTGTTTCTGTTGATGTTATCATTCCTTGGTTGTCCGTGCTCATAACACAGTCTTGCTTTATGTAAAGTCACATCTAGGGTCTTGGGCATGTCAAACTCTATCTTTTCTCTAAAGTTTGGTGCCAGACCTCCCAAGAACTACTGTATCTTGACCTTTTTGTCTCTGATGTATGGAACATAGTGCAGCAAGTCTAAGAATTTGTTTATGAATGCCTCCATGGTTAGGGAGCCCATTTTCAACTCATGAAATTCTGTAATTTTCTTGTCAAAGAATCTCTCAAACATATATTTGTCCTGGAATATTCTGTTGAAAGTATCCCATCTTATGTCTCTCAGTTCTTGTCCTTTGTTGTGTTTCAAGTCCCGCCACCATCTGGTTGCTTTACCATTCAGGTTGTATATGCCTAGCCGGGATTGCATTTCACTGGAGTAATTATGAAATTTGAAATACTTATTCATCCCTAGCAGCCACTCCTCAGCCTTCTCCCTAGAGTTAATCTCTCTGTCATAAGTTGGGGCTCTTATCTTTTTGAATTCTCCTTGCAAATTGTCGTCACTTTTCTTCCTTTTCTTGCAAGGAGGTGGTGAACCGTCATCGTTGGAAGAGCTCTTACTATCCTCTTCCATTGATTCAAGTATGTGTTCTTCTTGTCCTTCTCCCTTAGAGTTGGCAGATTTCTGTGTGTGACTGTTTCCCTTTTCAAAGGTGCTGATTGAGAGGGTGGGATGTCCATGGGGTTTTTCCCCTGTTAAAGTCTGAAGCAGAGCTTAATTTATAGCTTGTTGTTCTTGTATTTCTTGCATGTTATTATCTCTGAAAATTTGGAATTTTGCCTATAGATTTTGCATGGATTTCATTAAATCCAAGTTTAGTTCCACCACAATTTATTGCTCTTGTGGTGGGGAGTTCAGATTTCCATGTATGCTACTACCCCCTTCTCCATTCATTTTCAAACAATGACTGTACCTGCAATGTTTAAATAAGTGTCAAGAACATAAAAATCTGTTAATTCATTTTTTCACATAAATAAAAAGGTTCCTAAATGTATGTTTATGCTTACCATGTATCTGCAGCGGATGTTCTATTTGTAATGATCCCAATAGGTCACTTAGTTTTGTAGCTCGGCTCTGATACCACTTGTAATAACCGTAAAAATAGAAAACAAAAATAGAAAAAAATTCCACTACTGCAATAAAAGCTATTTCCAAGATGAGGATTTGTAAATTAGCTTCAGCACTGATAAAAATAAGATATACACCGGTACTTGTTTGCGGCATTCAAGAGTTTAAGATTTCTAAACAGCATAGTCTCGCTTAGTTGTTATTTTATTATTTCTGCAGAAGCGATGTGTAGGGTAGTATAATAGTAATTCTGTCGCAAGTGTACCAATGCTAGAGTATTATAATAAAGACCTCCTTCTTACTGTTTTATGAAATCTTGTGTATATTTATAAAAGTCTAATTGGTAACTTCAGGTGAGATGGATCCCTGTTGATGAAAGTTGAGGCCCATGATGGGACACTAGTATGTCAAAGGGAAAAAGTACCCCCGACAGAGCTGCCGAGAGGTAAGGTGTAAGTAATGGGAAGTTTCTGACTTAATTAGCGAGTTTCGCTAATGCATTTATTTGTAACTCTGTTTTGAAGGTATGCCTATGAAAGCACCTCCCTAGGTTGCCTACTTCCTAGTCCTAACAATACTCTTAAGCCTAACTTGTAAGGTGGTTAAGGGTTGCCACTTGATCTAATTGTTGGTTATCACTATTGTAAACAACGACCCTCCACTATAGGGGATAGGGTCAACATTGAAATAATAATTTGGGGTTGGTAGTAATATTAAATGTAGTGATACGATTTCACATGGCTTTGAAGCTAGCTATGCAGGAGGGTTCTACCTAGTTTTTACACCAGCGAAATTCATTTTCGAGTTCATTTGGCTATGGTATTTTCTTGTTGCGTCTTAGGGGTCTATGCTCTAACCTGAGCTTCGCTTGGGGTCAGAGCACCTATTTATTTTTGGTTTTGAAGTTGCAAGGAAAGGTGAACATGACAGGTAATGTCACCCATCTCATTCAAGTTCTTTCCCCATTGATTTTATGTAGCACGAACTCTTATCTTCATGTTTAACTTCGTAGTGATGTTTTTAATGGCAGGTTAATCACGTTTCTTCTCTACGTGGGTTGCTTCTAGGTGGCTAGCACCCTTGGCGTTGGATGGCTTGGGAAAATGGTAAGTTCAAGTTTCCCAAACCCTTGATCCTGCCTCTTGTATCTCTAAAGGGTGTACTGTTTTGTTGTTAAGGGATTTCATATTTTTTTTTGGCTCACTGTATTGTGTTGAGAAATCCAGAGGGGGTCGCCTTTGGCTGGATTGGTTAAAGGATGTGTTATTTTCTTTTAAAAGAGAGTAACCCTGGAGGTTTTTCAATTGGATGTAAAAGGATTTGGCCATTCTGGCTAGGTGGAAACACTAAGCCTCTCTAGAGGAGTGATGAACTCATGTTGTATGAATTTGGGGTTTTGGTAAGCAATACAGTGACATGCGTTTTCTATGGGACTTTGAACATGTATTAATGAGATGTAAAAGAATGTAGATCTTCTGTGTTTTCTTTATGGAGTTTATATGCTTAATAATTATCTGTCGTCTGTGTTTGGCTATCGTTGCTCTTGTTTTGAAGATCCTCGGTTAAGTATTTAAATGAACAATCGTAGTTCTGCTATCTTCATATTGTTTAGATGTTCATAAAGAATGTGTTGATAGGAGAATCATAACCCTTATGTTGGTTTATCTATAAGCCTGAGAAGTTTAGTTTTGGTTCTTACTGCTGCATTTTCTAGTGGTTGTGATAAAAAGAAAGTGGTTTAATGCAGAAATAGTAGAGGGATTCGATCCCATGTCCTGCGTTTGTATTTAATGAACGACTGGCTATTTGTGGATAAATGATAACGTGATGTTTTCTTGGATGTGGAGTGTAATACCCGCCAGACTTCTTAGATGGAATTTAGCTTGTAAATACTCCTGTGTTTTAAGTGAAGATGTAACCCTAGTTGCTGTTCATTTTGGTTGCTTAAAAGAAAAGATGGTATGTACGTTAATACTATGTTGTTGGCGATGGTACATTAGCAGGGTTTTCATGACAACTTTAATTGTATTTGATCTCTTGAACTGTGTTTCAATGTACCAAAAGAAGTGAAATTAATAATATAAAATACTTTGTTGTTTTGTGGGATTCGGTCCATGGAATAGCAAACAAGCTCATCGAATGATGTGTTAGGTAAAAGTCTGAGTCTATGATTTGAAATCATAATTTCCTTGAAATGCCCGTTGCGTTTTTGTTGTAATTGTTTGGCTGTTGGTTGAAATCATAGTTAAGGGTTTGATAAATTCATTGATGTATGGAAACTTGACATACTATGCAAGATGTTTTCACTACTGTGTAGTATATTCGGTATGGCTTTGGGAAGAATACTATGGAACTGAAAACATGAATATATATCTGTAAGCAATTTGATAACCTTGACAAAAGAAAAGAACTCTGTTGTCTAAATTGATACAGAAAGAACTCTAGGTTTTCGAGTTGCATGGATGTCTAGCACAAGCTAGCTTGGCTAGACCCGCTAGACATTCTACTGGTTCTAAATCACAATTTCTAAATTTAAAGCAGTAATCTACATAGGATTTTGCTCCTATGAGTAATCTACATTTAAAGAAATCAAGATAAAAACAAAACAGTGCCGAGATAGCAACTTCTATTAATTACTTAACTTCTATTATAACTTGAAATGGAAGATTAATAATTCGTACCTGGTTTTCTTGTGACTTGCTCCTCTCCTGTAGTAGGCTACACACTCAAACAATAATTGGTGTAGAAACTTCTGAGCTTAGCTTACCTGTTAGAATGATTCCTTAGCTGGATAACTTTGGGGGTACCATGTTCCTCCCAACCATGACCCTTAGACCATTCCTGGTTCTAATTGGATCACCCCGAGTTGTTTCCCAACATGCAATAAGAGATAGAGGCCCTAGGTTCACTGCTGGTTTAGATCTGAAATTATTATGTGAGACTGCTTTAGTTTCTTGGAGCAGAAAACTTCTCTTTGATTACCGTAAGAGAATGATAATGAAAAAGAATGATCCCCATTCTTGGGATCTGCCCTCTTCATGTAGGGGAGTCTTGAATTATGACTGTTGAATATTTATTTAGTTTCTTTTAAATTAAATAATTAATATTTAAAAGATATTATTTACTAAAGTATCTAGTCCTCTTGAACTAGGACTTTTCATTTGTTTTAACTATAAGCGATTTTTAACTTAATATTTTTATAATAATAATAATAACAGTAATTATATTTCAACCTGAATACATTATTAACAATATTTAATAATGTGGCAGCCCACTATGCATAAACTATATACAATAAATATATTTATAAATAAATAATAACATCATTATTATTAAAGCTCTTAATAATAATATTTTAGCTTTGAGACCTTTATGTTATTCATGAAAGACTACTCTTAGTCAATCCATACTTTAAGCCAAGGTAATTATCTTTTATTATGTATCTTCGCATGATACTTCTTTTAATTTTTAAGTACAAGGTCCACTTCTTTGGATGGTCTTTCGGTAAGCTAAGATATGCACCTCTAGTCTCTCTCTTTCATGTTGGATTCCCTCGTTTAACATGGTAGTTCCCGTAGTACTTGATGATAGATAAAAAAAGATTCATTTAACCAATTTGAATAAATTGGATCAAACATAGAAGTGCTATTCAGAGTCTTCTTGACTCAACACTTTTGAGATCTAGTAACCCTGAGTGCTCTTCAGATCTTTTTAACTCAACACTTTCACATGGGCATTAGCCTAGTGCAATTCCAGAGCCTCCTACTCAACACTAGTCCTAGAATGTGGTTGTGAGGCACATATAGAATATTTAAGTGGCCTCGGATCCGGTATTCATTTACCAAGCTTGGAGTGCTCCAGGGCTTATGCCCAACACTCAATGTACCTCAAGGCTTACTCCCAGTACATAAACATTCTTCTAGGTACATCGGGGCTTATGCCCAGTGCATAGGTTATATGTGTGTTTCTGAGACCACGCTCAACACACCCATAAGTCAATCATGTAAAATCATAGCTCTTCACAGTAAGTAACAAAAGATCAACTTAGTATATTAAGGATTGTATCCATATCATATGTTAAAGAACATAAGCACAACATTAGGGCCTCCTTGCCTAGTATACATTCAATAAAGAAGTCAATCAGGGTCTATGCCCAGTATGTCAATATATATAAAAGAATAAATCATGGGTGCTAGGGCTCATGCCCAATACTCAAAATAAAACATATGTTATGGGGTCGTGACCTAATATAACAACAGAAATAGTTAGTCCAAAATTCAGGATATTACACGTCCAAATTGTTAGGGAACTTGCACATTCCTCCCAGCCATAGATTTTTGAACTGTTCTACAAGTTCTACTCAACAAATCACCCTTGAGTTGAGCCAATCACACTAGAAGACTAAATACTTATGGATTGTTATCTATCTTTCTTACTATTGTAGAATATTCACAAGGTTTTTTACCATCCCTATGAGTTTCCTTATAAAATCATAACCCAACATAGTCCCTCTTGGACATACCATATTCTTTTTCATGGTCAATGAGTGTTCAAAGAAATGCAACTAAACCCTCCAACAAGTAGGAACTATTACCCCCTACAATGTACTTTCTCCGCAACTTTCATTTTTAGGAGATGATTCATAATCATAATTTTGGTTGTTCTTTCTTAGATAGCATAAGTTTTCTATTTTTTTGTCTCTTTGTCTTCTTTTAATTTCTTTCCTTTTCAAGAAGTAGTTAGGTTTTTATTTGAATGCTCTCCATTTCTTTTTTATTTTTAATATATTAATATCTATTTTTCCTCACGTTGTTCTATTTATTTTTTAACTCTTTTATGTATTATTAGGAAGTCATTCCCCTTCTAGTATGCTTGGCTCCTCTTCATAGCTAGATGTTCCCCAACAAGTTAGAAATATTAAGTAGATAAAATAATATAGATGATCACATCATTAATTCTAGTTGATGCTACAGAGTTTCCAACTCAACATCAAATCAAATGTATCCTAGTATAGTTACCCATGATGCTCTAGATTTCCAAACTCAACATCAGGTCAAATGTATCTAAGTTTACTTATCCTTGATGCCCCAGAGCTCCCAAGTCAACATCACGTCAAATGTATGCAAGTCCTCCAAGAATATATTAACAAGGCATAAAAAACTTGGGATATTACATCCCACCCACCTTAAAAACAACACCACACCAGTGTTGACACATTTTAACTTTAACTTTGAAATAGGGAAGGGTATTCCTCTCTCAGGGCATCTTCCCTTTTCCACGTGGCCTCTTCAGGACTAAAGTGCTTCCATTTGACTTTCAATTGGATGATAGCCTGCTTCTATACTTGTACTTCTGTCGTGTTCATAATTGTAATACCCTTTGGTTCAGTCGCTGGACATATTATTATTGGTTTTATGTTGGACATAGTAGAAAAAGATTCCTGGACTATGGTTTGCACATTATTATTATTTTTATTATGTTGAACTTATAAAATAATTAATAAAATAAAAAAACCAGACAATCGATGCCATGAAAGAGAGTATGATGAGCCATGATGTTACACGCAAGGGGTTGTGGAAAAGCATTTACCTATGTGTGTTTAGCTCATGTTGATGTTGTACACCCTTCTTATGTACTTGATGGACCCTCTTGGTTATGCACCTTGATGTGTTATGTGACTCGGTTTTATTTACCTTGAGATTAATTTTTTATTTGAGGATTGGAGTCCCTCTCTCACCTATTATGCCCCTGTGAGTTGGATTAGTGTGTATCTTGGTGTAGCCACCTAATGTGTAAATCTAGTTTACTATTATGGGAATGTAACTCTCATGCTTGTGTCACACTCTGTCCTAATTCGAATTGCTCATGAAGGAATTTGATTTGCTTGTGTTGGGTAGGCACACTTGTGTGTTGGTTCATGATTTTGATCTTGTGCTTGTGTTTGGCACTTGTGGTTTGATTTTGATGCTCTTGGTATGAGATCCTTATTGGTAATTATGCCCTTGTGGTGCCTGTTGCCAATATGAGTTACTCTAGAGTCATTGGTGTATGCCCTAGAATTGCCTCTGGAGATCTTGGATTGGCAGCATGGGCGAGGTTCACTACCATTGGATTTGAGGTTGGACATAGATATGTATTTCCTCTAGAGATCCTAGTTTGGAAGTAGGGGTGAGGTCCATTTCCTTGGATTTTAGGTTGTCATGTAGCCAATGGAATTTTCCTGGATTGGAAGTGCTACTTGCCATTGGGTTGTGGTTGGACTGTTGTCCTAAAGCTACTAGAATTTGCCTGGAGTGGTAGTAGAGGCCACACTTGCCATTGGGTTGTGGTTGGAATGATTTCTTGAGATAATTTTTGGTTGAATGCGCTCTGTTTTTTGGAATGATTGTTATGGCTCGGGGGTGACCATTGCAAAGTGATTTTTGACTTGCATTGTGTCTACGACTGGGTGGAACGTGGCATGGTCTATTTCAGTTGCGTATTTGGAAAAGATAAGATATTTATCTCATGTTTATTTAATTTATTTGGATTCAATATGATTTATTTATGGATTCACATGAAATATTTGATGAAATTTATGAGCTATTTGTGGAATAAATCTCTCATGGAATTCAATCTATTTATGCAAGTAAAGTTTGTGAAGGAATTGGAAACTAGTTTTGGGATTTTGTGCACAAATTGTTTGAGGAAATGATTCTTTGGAACCTCTACTACAAAATTTATATCTATCCCTATGTTCATTAAATAATGTGTATTTTAATGGTACGGTATCCTTGGAATGGTTTAAGACACTTCTCTTTGATGCTTCTACCTTTTATTTGAAAACTAGTTTTTTGATTGGATTGTTTTGCATAGCTTGGAGACTTGGCACATGAAGTGTTTGTAAAACTTCTCGAGTGTTCTTTTTATTGTTATGTATGATAAATAAACTTGAAATGTGTGTGATAATTTGAGGGGAAAATCTTCTTGATAGTGTTTAATAAATGTCTACTGAAATTCTAGATCAATTTCCAAATTCTAGCTCCAATGAAATTGGTTTAAGTAGATTTGTGACTTTGCATATGAAGAGTTTGAAGAAATATTTGAATGAGTTATACATATGTTATGAATGATAAAACATCTTATTTAGATTTGGAATTCAATTTTAATGATTATATGAGCTGTGGATTTAATTATTCAAGCGATTCCTAGAATTACTAGTCAATTCAGATAAGTAGAATTAGCTAGTTTTGTGAATTTTCCCTTCTCCACATAGATAAAATTAATGTTGAATTTCCCCAATTCATACAGTTCCATAGATATCCACAATTTGTAAATATGATACTCGCGAGATATTTATCATAGGAGGCAGCTAGGTGATACATTTGTTAGTGATTTTAATTAATAAATTTTTATCTTTCTACTGTTGCTTCTCTATCATATGTGGGAGGGCACACAAAGATGATCCCCAAAAGAATTGCAACAGGGCCTCTCTAGCAGGGAAAACCCAAACACGTGCATGCACCTAAGGAATCGTGTACACGCCATTAGGTTCAGTACTGAATTGAGGCGCATGCATGCTTCTGCGTGTGCGTGTGTGCGTTTCTAGCGTGTACGCACTCAAAAGTGCGCACATGCCACTATGAAGATAATAAAAAAACAGGACAAAGGCAATCTATTTCTTTCCATTGTGACCAAGCCTCACTCACTCATTGCGTGCACGGAGCTACAGACCACCATTTTCACCATTTCCACTCAAAAAATCTCTCAATCCATCAACCAAGTGATCATCAAGTGCATTGGATAGGTAAGATCCATGTTTTTTGTCATTTTATTCATTTTGTTTTTAAATTTATTGATTTTTGTTTGTTTATTAAATTTTTAATAATTCCCAAATTAGTAAAATAATAGATAATTTTTCATTTGTAGAGTGTAAACCTATACAATGAATGAACAAAATGTTAACACGGAGTCCAGCGGAACACAAGAAAACACAAATCTTGGAACCAATGAAAACCCTCAACAAAATCAAAATGCCCAAGAAAATAAAAAACCCCAACAAAATTTCGACCAAGAAGACTTGAGCCATTATGTAAATGAAATGAGATTTCACACTCAAGAACTAAAAAACACAGGGGAACCATCTCGAGTGTCCCTTGCCACCTCAATTGAGAGCTCAATTGACTCCCTCATCGATGCACATCGCCAATTGATTGACATGACTAAACATAGAGCTAGGATGCAGGAGTATTATTCCATAGGCATTTCCAAGGAGGAAATAAAATATTTGAATATTACAAAGGCCCAATTATACAGTATGTTCACCGATCCAAGCGCACAACAACCACTAGACATTATAAAGCCACGTGTTTGCATTGATTGGTGTCGTTTCCAACCATGGAGGGACAATTGGATGCATAGGTGGTTCATGGTTTACGATAAAAATCCCTGTAATAATAGGGAGGTTCCACAGTACTTCCTTTGGGAAATGTGGTCTGATTTTGTGCTCAGTTTACATGTCAACTATTTTTACATAACCGATTTCTAGGGTGTTGGGCGTGGCTCTTCCCAATATCCACCTGCTACCAGGAGGAACCCACTAAGAGGGCCACCATCTCCTAGGCACGAGCCCAACCCCTCTCCCCTGCCACCTCAGTTAACCCACAAACTTTATCAGATCGAGGGGGCGATGAGGAGTGTTGCACATGGAATCCTTAGACACACCACCTTTGTAGCAGCAGCTACAGTTGAGAGATAGGTTGACCCTGATAGAGACTCATGTGTAGGGCCTTCATGACAGAACAATGATAGAACTGTGACTGGTGGTAGCCATGCTGGGCCTTCTAGTGACGGTTATAATGCCACATCTTTGTCGCCATTGTGGGAACAATTGCCTTGGCCCGATCGAGGGCTGCTATATGGACCAGGTTAGCACTTTTTTTAATGTGTTTTCAATCATCACTTGATAATTTGTAAAGTAATTTTAAAGTATTTGTGTTTGACTCAAACTATTATTTCAATGTAAAGTTATTTAGAGTTGAGATGCCATCATGGGAGAACGTAGGATCTCCCAACTTGGACGCAACAATGGCCGCTACAACTGAAATTGCGACACCTCACATAGAGGTATTTTCAGTACCTCACACAATATTGTTATTACTTATGGCATTTCTATTATTTATGGTTTTATATTTATGATATACACGATGATAGTTCATACAACATTTTTGAATATTTTTATGGCCTAAATAATTACTTGTTTAATATGTTCATAACATTCATGCATTTTGGTGTCCACGGGTATGCCCAAACTATGATGATCAGCCATCTGCTCTAGGGATCAACAGATCACCATATACATAGGTACAATGTGTAGTTAAAAGAATGCTTTTAATTTTAATTGTTACGACATACTATGGTTTACTAAACTATGATATTACAAATGTGTATGCAGGGGCCACCAATAGCTGCAGGTGGTACAGTTCCCCGTCCCCCATTTAGTCGCATGTTTCCAGCCTCTCCCATGATTTCACCCCCTCACTTCCATCCAGAACCCTCCCTCTATCCACCCCCTCCCTTCCATCCAGAACCCTCCCTCTATCCGCCCCCTCCCTTCCATCCAACCTCCCATCACCGTCCATACTCCCCCTTACATCCATCCTCCCCCCTCCATCCATCCTTCCCCATTCTTCCACACCCCCCATCTATACATCCTCACTCATTCATCCATGCCCCTCGTCTATCCATCCTCCCCCATTCGTCCACTCCCCCGCTTCCATCCATATTCCCCCCATCGTCCACAACCTCCCTTTTATCCATCATCCTCCTTCTATCCAGGACCTCCCTCCCATTAACCATCCCTATGCATTCCCTCTTTCCCTTTTGGGTCAATACACCCTATCGTACAACCAGTAGGGGTTCATCATCCACAATGTTATCCTCCAGCCCATACCACCATATCTTCTCTAGTTCCTTCCACTATTGGGGAAACTACTCTTTAAGCATCCTCCCATGTATCTATAGTGGTTTCACCCATATTTTCCGCAAATACATCTGCACCCTCCCCCATGACTACATCAGAACAGGTTGTCTAGCCAACTGCTCCACCTGCTATCCCTGAAGCCCACTCATGTCCATTGTCAGAGGTGTTCACAGTGAGAATCAAGTTAATTTATGAAAATATTTTGATGCATTAAAAAAAATTAATTTAAGCAATTATTATTTTTCAATGAAATGATTGTCGTAAATGTTGTAGGTTGGAATTGCCGAGACGCTCAGCAGATACATGACACCTGCCTCATGTATCCCACTTGCATTAGCGGTGAGTTATTTAAGATTTGAATTCTACATTCAATTTTATAAATGTGGTAAATGTTACAAATACTTGAAAATGATGGTATCTTATATAATTTATTTCATAGCCTGGAGAGACGGTCTACTCCTAGATGGAAGAAGACCCGAGATACCAGTAGCTCCAAGAAGAGGAAGACCGATTTTGGAGATGCACCTGGGAGTGATGGGGGTGGTCACACTGCTTGACACACCATTTTTTGTACATTAGCCACGATGTGGCACTTTTTGGCACCAGTTTCCATGTACTTGGTATCTACGGCATGAGTTGCCATGTCTTTTGGATCTACGACACAAGTTGATGGATTTTGTACAGGGCACGAGTTTCCATGTATTTTGGATCTGCAACATGAGTTGTCAGATTTTTTATAGGGCACGAGTTGCCATCATATGTACATTGGGAACCATGTTCCACTATTTGATAATAACATTTATATGTTTGTTCGAGTTTTTTAGCCTTGATGTACATGGATTTCTAGTTATGTGATTTATATATCGCTTGTCTATATTTGTATCTTGTTGTCTCATGGTGTGTTAGGGTTTGTTTAAAAACCATTGAGTTATGGTGTTATAAAATGGACAACGTTAGAAACATAAGAATTAAAACAAAGAACATGAAAGAACATGTGTATAATAAATCTAAAACAAAAACATACATAGCCTTATACCTTGGGATCCTTTCTTGTAGGATAAAAGGCATACATATTTAAATGGGCATATGCATAATTTACTAAAGGAGATACACTAATCTATGAATTCATGAGAAGGTGGAAGTCCCATTCATTCATATATTATAAGCATGAACATGTACTAAGGATAATAAGAATAAAATTAATCAATTTAACATATGAAATAAATCCTAAATCACATATGAAGCCTAAATCATTGTATACATCATTGTTGGATATTCTTACTAATTGGTGAAGAATTTCATTTAAATTCAAAGTGAAAATAACCAAATCTATTCTTGAATCCAATCAACCTTGAATATAATACGTTCGCACTTGATTGATCATCTTTCCTATAACACATCTCATATTTCTCATTCCAAAAATGACATTCATATCACATTCCTCATTCCAACAATGGCATTCATCTTCTATGCAAAGGTGAAGTAAAGCATCATGGGGGAAATTTATTTATAGTTACCATTGCATCTACCCTTTGTGGGAAATAATGGGCAATTTCAATTTCCTTTTAACTAAAAGGTTTGGAACCATTGATAAGGCTTGCTAATAAGTAGTGGGACTATCAAATCTACTTTCCATAGAAAATTATGGGTAGCACAAACATATGGGCTATCTCACACTATTCATGGATACACCTTGATTTCCATTATAAACAAGGTACTCATCCTTCATGATGACCAATCAATATTGGTGATCAAAATGGTTCTTCTAATAAAAAAAAGCACATCCAAGGCATCCACCAGCCTATGTGCATGAAGATTAGTCATGGATTATGATTTTATGTTTGGCTGCTCCTAAAATGATGAACAAGGATATGCACCTTGAAAATAATAGACTGAAGTGATTTTTTTGTGTAAAAAGGAAGCACTTGTACATGTTACTTGTTAGTGGACTAACCTACTATGTGACACCCACAAATTAGTATGTGTACATATTCCTCATTCTTAAATATTTCCAATGATTTTTTTTCTCTCAAATTGGTCATATGTAACTCTAGATATGTCTTCTTGATATTGGAGTTACAAATAGAATTGAATGATTTGTGAGTTCAAACTAAATCACCATCGCCATTGAGAGGCATTGGAATCTTTGCAAAAAGCAATGCAATTTCATAATCTTGGATATTCTTGGAGAGATTTCTATTGTGTGATGTTATGAATTGCACAATCCATATATGTTTTCTTTTGGATGATCATTCAAGAGTCTAGATATTGGCATGTGATATGCATAATATGCTTATATGTGTGCTCATACATGGTGCCATCTCAAGAACTAGGGTTTTGCTTAGTGAAGGCCATCACAATATTGATCAAGGGGGTCATTTATGATCCGAAGGCTTCTGGCCATGTGTGGCCATCGTGAACAAATCCACAATGGACACAAGCACGTGTGGGAGATGACAGAACCCAAGTCCGCTTGTCGGTTTGGGTTCTGTGCCCCTGTAGCAAAACCTTAAAGTGTCACTGAATGGCCATGGGGTGCCTGATCAAGATTCCTGTATCACCAAAAATGTGACTCTGATCACGAATCGGTCACTTCCGATGGATCCATGACGTCGGGTTTCAACTAGGGCCCCACCCACAATGTGCCTCCAACGCTCTAAAATGGTGCTATTGTGCCATCTCAGGAACTAGCATTTTAATCAGTGAAGGCCATCGCAATATTTCTCAAGGGGGTCAATTATGATCCGAAGGCTCTCGGGCATGCATGGCCAACACGAACACGTCCACAATGGCCATGTGCACGTGTGGGAGATGACATAACCTAGGTCCGATCCTCGGTTTGGGTTCCACTCCCCCGGAGAAAATCCTCAAAGTGTCCTTGAATGGCCACAGGGTACCTAACCAAGATTCCTATAGCACCAAAATGTGACTGATGAGTCAAGTTTTCAGGTTTTTGATAACCTTTTTTCCAGCAGCCAAACTCAAGCAATGGTGATGAAACATTCTCATTTGTGGGGGAAAAGGTTTTACTTTAATTATTTAATGAAATTGTTTTATGATTATTCATGGATGTTAGAATGCGTATCAAATAAACTAATTATATGGAAATCAAGCATGATTGAGCAGGATCAGGGTCATTCAAGGATGGACATGTAGAAGATTAAAGGATCACCAAGCTTGATGCCCTATTTCCTGATTTATAGAGGATGCACTCCCACTTTCAAGAGGAATCGACATTTAGACAACTAGTTAGGATTAGCACTAAATCATATAAATATGGGCCTCTAGGGTAGCAAGAGGCCCCTGCTGTTATTTTGAGAAAAACATTGTTTTAACGTTTTCTGCCCTATCGATACTGCAAAGTACAGACCTTTGTTTTGACATGGATTCTATATTTTAAATAAGAGATTGATGATTAATTCCAGCCAGCGTTTCTAAGTTTTATTCTCTCCTAAGTATGATTTGGGGAGGGCCCCTCCAACACGTAGGTCAGGAGATTTCTATTTGCAGGTATTTCTTTCAATTATGCATTTTACATTGATGAATTATTATTTCTGTAGTGGTTTATAATACATTATGTAGTACAGCAGAATAGTTTCAGTAGTCCTGTAGGTTCTTTCTTTCAACGCATATTCAAATCAACGATTGCATGTGTATCAGCTTTGCTTTCAATATCATGGTTTATATCTGAGGTTTTTGACTGTTTCTCATCGTGATCAATTTCTTTACTAGTAGATGGATAGCTTGAAACGATTGCACTTCAATTTTAGTCTTGGGATTTAAAATGGTTTAGATCAGAATTCTAGTTTTAGGCATAAAATAACTACAGACCTTGTTTTCCCGAATCTTAGAATAGATCTGTTATGGCATGTTCATTTTTAGATTTATTATTCTGCATTAAGTAATTTTATAAGATCATTCCCTTTACTTTCAGCATTTTAATTATTTAAGATAGATTTACTGCTTTATTTCTTAGAACATATTTACTGCTTTTGGTATCTTTATTTCTTAGAACGGGTTTACTATTTAATTCTTTTAATTAGATTTATTGCTTTCCAGTATTTAATTCCGTAGCATAACCAGTTTACATATTTAGTAGACAACTTTTAGAACATCGATACCGACTTCCAACTGTGACAGAGATTATCGTATAAGAGCATAGATAGTGCATGCATCTCTAAAGTTTGTATGTTCCCCGGGTTGACATTTAAAGTAGGCTCTTGGTATAGTTGCCCTCATTAAGCATCCATATTAGGATGTCACCACTTTTTGGCGCCGTTGCCGGGGAGGTGCTAAATATTTTAGGAGACATCACCTAAAAACCACAAAAGAAAACAAAAATTACATAGAACAAAAACATAAATATCTGTAGCAATGAATGCCTCATCAACAAAGGGATAGATTTGGCCGCTTTCTCCCCAAGAACCCCATGAGCAACAATGGTAATAATAGTTATGACCATTCTCAGTTTGAATTGGTACACTCTGAAGACGAAACTGACCACACATATGACCCAAAAAGAGAAAACTTCACTAACAGTTCTAGCTCAAACACCTCAATGGCAAACGAAGAGGAGGAACCTAGGGAGCTTTTCACTTTTCCCATTAGCATACCTCTCGAAGATGCTAGAATGAAGAACATAAATACTAATAATCTGCCAAACTTTCATGGTTTGACTTCAGAAGATCCGGACACATTCATGTTTGAATTTGAGGTAGTTTGTAGATCATTTGATTACACTACTGATGCACAAAAGCTAACGCTTTTTCCTTCCACACTGAAAGACCCATCACTTCGATGGTTCATGAGCCTTGAAGGAAATAGTATCTTTAGCTGGGATCAAATGAAACAATCATTCTTAGAAAAATATAGGGACTACTGCAAGGCCAAAGATACTAGGGATGAAATCTTTAGGATGTTAAAATTCAATATGCTAAGACAGAAAATAGCAGCATTACATTCCATTTCACAATAATAGCATATACAGGATCACTGAAGAAACAACAAGCACAGCATAAACACAAGAGACAGAGATTTATCCTGGGAAACCCTCATGGGGTAGAAAACCCAGCAAAGCTTCCTCAATATAGATGACCAGCAATATACAAAGATAAAACCCTGAGACATGATCTCCTCCTCCACAATAGCAGACCTCTCCTCCACAAGTGCGCTATCCTCAAGTGTGTGAGTGTATCAAATGAGGAACACACCTCCTCTATTTATACACTACATTGACATGTATTTTACATAGGTACACGTAGGCTCGTATTTAACCAATGGGTTAAATACCCCACTACAACTGACTGGGCCGACCCCTCTAGGGTGGTCTAATAACCCTTTGACCCACATAACACATAAAGGGCCGACCTCCACTAGGGAAGTCTAATAACCCAAGTTACCACATTCTGACGGAGGAATAAACATCTCCGGATATACAATAAGATCTTTACGGAGGAATGAAACATCTCCAGAATAATAAAGTACAATTATAATATTCTTTGAAGTTACAATATCTCAACACTCCCCCTTAACGAAAAGGATATTATAACAACATCTGCACGAGCAAGGAGTCATCAACATCATACATGATACATCTATAAATCATTGGAAGCTTTCTCAACATCATCAGTAACTCAACTAGTTACTGGAACATCTTCAATACTGGAACATCAACATCGTCATCAGCATCGTCATACGATCATTAGCATCGTCATCATACGAACATCATCATCATCGCCACACGATCATCAACATCGTCATCACACGATCATCAGCATCGTCATCACACGATCATTAGCATCGTCATCACACTATCATCGGCATCGTCATCACACGATCATCAGCATCGTCATCACACGATCATCAGTATCGTCATCACACGATCATCAGCATCGTCATCACACGATCATCGTCATCGTCATCACACGATCATCAGCATGATCATCAGCATCGTCATCACACGATCATCAGCATCGTCATCACACGATCATCGTCATCGTCATCACACGATCATCAGCATGATCATCAGCATCGTCATCACACGAACATCGTCATCGTCATTACACGAACATCGTCATCATCAACGAATGATGTAAACCAGTCATGTACCTTTTGAACCGAAGTCCAGGGACGATCCAGTCCTATCATGTTCTCGGAGACCTCACGTCTACGGCTCAGTTTACAGGACCAAAGTCCAAGGATGATCCAATCCTTCACCGTGCTTTTAGGACCTACGTCCAAGGATGACTTAATCCTCAACCGTCCACCAAGGACTTCATTCTCAAAGACATACGTCTACGGCTCTTCTTTCGGACTGAAGTCCAGGAATGATCCAATTCCTTCATCATCGAAGACATACGTCTACGGCTCTTATTTCGGAGTGAAGTCCAGGAATGATCCAATCCCTTCATTATCGAAGACATACGTCTACGGCTCTTCTTTCAGACTGAAGTCCAGGAATGATCCAATCCCTTCATTCTCGAAGACATACGTCTACGGCTCTTCTTTCGGACTGAAGTCCAGGAATGATCCAATCCCTTATTTCTTGAAGACATACGTCTACGGTTCTTCTTTCGGACTGAAGTCTAGGAATGATCCAATCCCTTCATTATCGAAGACATACGTCTACGTCTCTTCTTTCGGACTGAAGTCCAGGAATGATCCAATCCCTTCATTCTCGAAGACATACGTCTACGGCTCTTCTTTCGGACTGAAGTCCAGGAATGATCCAATCCCTTCATTCTCGAAGACATACGTCTACGGCTCTTCTTTCGGACTGAAGTCCAGGAATGATCCAATCCCTTCTTTCTCGAAGACATACGTCTACGGCTCTTCTTTCGGACTGAAGTCCAGGAATGATCCAATCCCTTCATTCTCGAAGACATACGTCTACGGCTCTTCTTTAGGACTGAAAGTCCAGGGATGATCCAATCCCCTCAACTGTCCACTAAGGACTTCATTCTCGGAGACCTCACGTCTACGGCTCTCTTTAGGACTGAAAGTCCAGGAATGATCCAATCCCCTCAACTGTCCACTAAGGACTTCATTCTCGGAGACCTCACGTCTACGGCTCTCTTTAGGACTGAAAGTCCAGGGATGATCCAATCCCCTCAACTGTCCACTAAGGACTTCATTCTCGGAGACCTCACGTCTACGGCTCTCTTTAGGACTAAAAGTCTAGGGATGATCCAATCCCCTCACATGTTCATCAAGAACATGTATCCTCATCATCATAACATGTATCACCACAACATGTATCATCAATATAAAAACATGTATAACCACAACATGTATCATCATCATCAAAACATGTGTAACCACAACATGTAGAACATGTATAACCACAACATGTATCATCAACATCAAAACATGTATAATCACAACATGTATCATCATCATCAAAAACATGTATACATCTATCATCAAAAGCATGTATACATCTAATCATCAAGAGCATCTAACATCAAAAGCATGTATACATCTATCATCAAAAGTATCTAACATCAAAAGCATGTATCCATCTAATCATAAAAATAAAGAATATAAGAGTCCTAAATCTAAATAATTCTAGGTGAGTAAGTGCAAAGAAAAATAAGTAACCTCATCATTGATGAGACAGACTTGTTATCAGATACTATGCTACTCCCCCTTTCGAGGAGGGTCCTTCTGGACTATACCAAGCTTGTCTCGGAAGTATTCAAACTTTACTTGAGACAGAGGTTTAGTCAAGATATTAGCAATCTGATCCTCAGTGCTTATATACTCGAGCTTGATAGCTCCTCTCTGCACCATATCTCGTATATAGAAGTATCGGATCTCTATGTGTTTTGACTTATCATGCAGCTTTGATTATCACACATAATCACAGTGGGGTCCATTTCTAAGTCAAACACTCCAGATAAAAGTTTCCGAAGCCATACTGCTTCACAGCTAGCAGAACAGGCAGCTATATATATTCAGCTTCAACAGTACTGAGGGCCACACTAGATTGTTTCTTGCTAAACCATGAGATCATGGTAGATTCAAGACTATAACATCTACCTGATGTACTCTTTCTGTCTGAGGCACTTCCTGCCCAATCAGAATCTGAGTAACCATGTAAACGGAGTTTAAGACCTCCAAGATAATATAGACCAAAATCTAAAGTACCTTTTAGGTACCTCACTACATGCTTTGTAGCTATTAAGTGAACCTTTCTAGGTTCTACTAGATACTGACTTACGGTATTTACAACAAAGCATATATCTGGCCTAGTATTTGTTAAATACATCATTGGCCCAATGATTTGTCTATATAGGGTTAGGTCCACTGAATCCGATGAGTTATTAACTAATAACTTCAAGTTGGAGTCCATGGGAGTGGCCATGGCTTTACACTCCAACATATCAAATCTTTTTAGAAACTTCACAGCATACTTACCTTGATTTAAAAGATTCCTTTTGGATCATGCCATACTTCTAGACATAAGAAGTAGTGCATTAATCTGAGATCTTTCATTTTTATTTCTGCAGCCATTTTCATGATCTGTTTCTCATTCCTTGTCAGAAAGAGATCATCATCACATAATAATGGTATGATAGGTTTATCATCCACAACCTTTAGGTAAAGGTTAGGATCAGCTTTACTTTTGGTAAAGCCCAAGCTTTGTCATGGAGCTGTCAATTGTCCATTATTCACACTCTGCATTGAGTGATCTTCTGCATATCTATCTGTGCCATCTCTCGTCAGATGGGTCTACTAATATGAGCCTCAAAGTCATTCGAACTCTATGGTGAGTTCCTTCTTGCATCCATGTCATATGTGTATAGAATCCATATTCAACCTTGTAGCAAGGGTTGAGATCCACATCACCCATGATGATCATTAAACTCATCAATTGACTACCGATCCTGGGAACCCATACAGAACCTGATTACATTATTAAGAGAATGGTCAAAACATCTCATCATGATTCTCTTCCTCTTTCTAAGAGAATCTCTTAACCATAAGCTTTCTATAGTGTGTTTGATTTGTAAATCCTTTTGTTGAACATCCATCGCTTGTTCATCATTCATCATGATTTTCCCTACAAATCAAAATTAAGTACAGGATTAGTAATACTTCATAATCATCAAATCATATTGACATAATAACCTATTATGCATACAGATATCATTTACATAGTTATGCAACTAATTTGACCAATACTTTGGCACAACACTTTCCCATATCTTGTATGCATACAGTGGCTATCTAGATGCCTTCCATCTCTACCAGAACATACTATCGAGAGTGTGCACAGCTCTCGGCATGTCAGCAAAGAGGTTTCATTCTAGACAAGCAACAATGGAATGTTTGTCCAACTTACCAATCATATGCACATTAGTAGTATACTGTTCAATGCTCTATGAATGTTTATACTCAGCATTATATATTCTAGGAATACAAATATGCATACAACCTATTACAGGCAATATCATTACTATTTCAAATAACAACTCAAATACTTATCTTTTATGTTTGTGTGGTTGCCTCCCGTTTGATCTTCTGTATGTCTTTTGAACTTCTATTCATTCTGTACCACTGTGCATGCTCAAGAGTCATCCTCATGATCTCATGCACAAACATACACTCATTAGTATATTCTAAATGCTATCAAAACATTATAGTACTAAATAATCTTGAAAATGTATAGTCATGATTATAGTTAATAAACATTAGTATTCAAGATTTCAGGGAAGTCTTCTTTTACTCATGCATATCATCAATCAAGATAAAAGATATAATATGCATAATCCCTTGATTACTAACTTTATGAATAACCATAACCAATCATTCCAAGTATACTTATATGAGGGATCCTAACACAAGGTAAGATTCATGGGAAACATACCTGGATTAGTATACCTACTTGGTTATGTACAACACACCTAAACAATCTCTTCAATGATTTAGAGATCCTGAGCTAGAGCCTGCATGTCTCATAGGTTAAGCATAATATAACAAAGTCATACATACCTCGTAAGTAGAACAAAGATTATGGATGAGTCTTTGTCTTCATGTTTTCATGGTCATGGAACCTGATTTGTCTTTTGTGATGTACCTGTATCTTGTTAGCAGACAACATCATCCTCACACAACATCATAATGCATTAGTACAATCATAAGTGTCAACACCCTAACCAATGAATATCTTCTATCATGCATTCATAATTTTGTTAAGGTTATACGACAAATCTAAAATCAAAATTGTACTAACTGTAATAACCTGAAGACAAACATACCATAAACTTAATCATGGACAAATATCGAAACATACCTCGATGAGTCATACCTGTCGAGATTGCTTGTATTCTTCTTATGTAAGGCCTTATCCTCATCTCTCTCTGAGACAGGAACTTTTTCACTTATGCAGGTGACCAATCCATCTTCTTCTAGGATTAACCCAATCCACTTGATTTGCAAGAACTGGACCTGGAGCTGGATATGGGTTTGTCAGAGAAACCCAAAAAATTCAAACTTTGAATTTCAAACTTCCGAAAGGATAGAAATATGTGCCTTGATGAGCTGATCAAACTGGTATATTCAGAATTTGAAAACTGCAAAGTTTTACTCCTCAATTTTGCCTTTGAAACTTTCGGATTCACTGGACGTGACCCTGAACTGGGGTTTGATGAAGCCCACTCTTTTGCCCCATCAAAAGGTTTGATCCAAAGCTCTAAGCTTCTATTTTTCTGAGGAGCTTCCAGCCGTGGTCACAGATTTCAAAAATTCCCATTTTTACAGAAGCCCTAATTTTCCACTTTTCTGATCAAAGTCCCGAACTAGGGTATAATCAAGCCCGGCCTTCTGCCCAACCAAAAATTCTGATCTTGGTCTCTAAATTTCTATTTTGATGAGTAGCATCCAGCCGTGGTCTCCGATTACAAAAATTCCAACTTTCTTCAAAGCCCTAAATTCTAGAAGCCATGAGTGAAGGTACCAAAAAATAATTCTGTTTTGACAGAAATATGTACCTGATTGTTTCTGGTGTAACTCCAAAATTTTTGATCCACAGGGTCTGAAAAAGTATCTTACGATAGCCTGACCTGTTATCTTTCCATCCTGACAGGTCTGACCTCAATTGGATTCTCTGAGAGAGAGTTATGCCAAATGTCGCAACGTGACCTGTTTATGGGATAATACAGGAGAGTGCACTTGTACGGAGTGCCACGTGTCCCTGGTTCAACTTCGGCCTCTGAAAACGTTTTCTGAGATAGTACAGACTGTGTACTACCTGTCACTTTTTACGAAATTTCATTTGGAGCTTCCTAGCCCAGGATATGACCTTTTTCCCAAGGTCACCTGATTTTGACTCAGATCTGGAAGAGGCAGAAACCCTATATTGTACAGATCATAAATCACAAAGTACAACGAATTAGAGGTTGTCCTTTGGACACAAGGTACCTGGAGATTTAATCTTCGTCCTGTAACAATTTCAGATCCGAAAACTTCACCAAAACGGATTTATAGCGAAAGTTCTACGATGACTGGTTTTTGCTATATAAAACCCTAGCCTTCAAATTGTCGTAAGTAAAGCAAGTGTTGTTAGTGCCATACCTTGTCTTCCTTCAGGTTAGCTCTGATACCATGTTAAAATTCAATATTCTAAGACAAAAAATAGCAGCATTACATTCCATTTCACAATAATAGCATATACAGGATCACTGAAGAAACAACAAGCACAGCATAAACACAAGAGACAGAGATTTATCCTGGGAAACCCTCATGGGGTAGAAAACCCAGCAAAGCTTCCTCAATATAGATGACCAGCAATATACAAAGATAAAACCCTGAGACATGATATCCTCCTCCACAATAGCAGACCTCTCCTCCACAAGTGCGCTATCCTCAAGTGTGTGAGTGTATCAAATGAGGAACACACCTCCTCTATTTATACACTACACTGACATGTATTTTACATAGGTACACGTAGGCTCGTATTTAACCAATGGGTTAAATACCCCACTACAACTGACTGGGCCGACCCCTCTAGGGTGGTCTAATAACCCTTTGACCCACATAACACATAAAGGGCCGACCTCCACTAGGGAAGTCTAATAACCCAAGTTACCACATTCTGACGGAGGAATAAACATCTCCGGATATACAATAAGATCTTTACGGAGGAATGAAACATCTCCGGATATACAATAAGATCTTTACGGAGGAATGAAACATCTCCGGAATAATAAAGTACAATTATAATATTCTTTGAAGTTACAATATCTCAACATAGGATGCAACAAGGAGATAGAGAGTCTGCTGTGAATATTTAATTATTATTATTATTTATATATTAAATAGATTATTAGGTTAATAAGAAAAAGGGTGTAACCATTTGCTATTCTTGCTCAAGCCCTATAAAGGCGAGCTTATTGTAACTTTATCATCATCTATCAATATATTATTATCTTTTATCTTAAATATGGAAGGCGGATTCGCTTCTTAACCCTTAACTGAACACGGTTAACTTAGTGAACGGATAGGGTCACTGCATTTGGTATCAGAGCTAGCTTCTTATCTGACGGTAACCATAATCTGGGAGTTTCTTCTAACCTTGGCTTTTAGCCATAACTTCAAAATTATCTGAACAGGGTTTTTGACCTCCCTCACATCTCTCTTCCGCTGCTACCCCCTACCTAATTCACGCATCTTCTGTAATCTGCTATCTCCCTTCCATGCTCACATTTCACCTTCTCATCTCATACGCCATCCCTTTCCGTGTCTCCTCTGCTACACATTCTGGAATCCTCATCCTCTCACACATCCCCATCTCCCCTGGCATCCACCAACTCCTGCACTCTCACCACCCAATCACTCCTACTCTTCCACCCTTCGTTGTCTCTCCCCGCAAGCGCCCTCTAGCTGGACACCTTCCCCGTCCACCTCCGTTGCCAACGCCCAACCCTCCTCTGCGCTGCTACCTACCATCTCACTTCACACGTCCCTCTACGTGCCTCCCTTCCTCACCTCATCATTTCCCTCTTTCCTCCCCGCTGTTACGTCCTCCTCGTGCCTCCTCCCTCACACCCCGCTCTCCTACGACTCTGCACCATAGCGTCCACGCCCGCTCTTCCTCGCCTGCTGGTCTCTCCCCTCGCCTGTTGGTCTCTCCCCTCCCACCTTCTCGCTCTTCCTTGCGTCGCCTCCCATCCTCCTCCCAAGAGCCACCTTCCAGCATATCACTAGGGTTGAAACCCTAAATAATTTCACATCAAACTATATAAAAAAAATAAAAATTATTATAATAGTTTTATTATTTTAAATAATAATAAATATTATTATAACAATTCAAACCTTATCAATATAATAATTATTATTATATAAATAATAATAAGGTTTTTATATATTGACATTATTATTAAATTTTTATTAATAATAATAATTGTATTATTACAATTGTTAAGTCAAAAGAGATAGTAATAAAAAAAATGAGAGAGAAATAATATTATTATTTTATTAAAATAATAATTACTTAAAAAAAAATAAAAAAAGAAAGAGATAAGAAGTATTGAAGAAGACAAAATCGAGAAAAAGACAAAGAAGACAAAGCGAAGAAAAAAGACAACAAGTGAAGATCTAGCAAAGACTATCCATCATTGGATAAGTCAAGTCAAAGAAAGACGACCAAGTTTAAGAAAGACTCATCAAAGAAATCAAAGAAGATCATCCCACCATCGAAGAAGTCATAAACGATGTAATTATTGATAGGACATTGTTTCAGATTCAACATTATTTGTTGTTTCGATATCTTGATCATTTTTATGAATATTATTCCGCAGGATGTGATTCAGCTCCTCTTGAGCTTTCAGGATTTGTTCGTTTTCTTCCTTAACTGTTTTTATCTCAATCTTTAAATAATTTACAGTCCCTAATAATTCAGATGCATTATCCTTCAATTCAACAAATAAATTTTCTATATTTATGTGTCCTCGTTCATTATTTAGATGTTCATTTTTAAGGGACCTCTCCTCAGCTGACCCTATTGGTCCTTCCATACCTGCAAACTCAAATTATAAATGCTGAAACTAGAACAAAATAAATTAAATCAGTAATTTGTAATTTTGTTATAGAATTTCCTTTGCTCGCATGAGCCACTTTAGGCCTAGTATTTGAACTTGTGCTCTGATGCCACATGTAACATCCCCAAAATTTCACGAAAATTTAAAATTTTTAAATAGCAATATATGCTAGTGTCGCTTGTTAAAGACGTCAACCTCAGCATGACTAAACATTAAACAATGTACTTTAATGATAACAACTCGTAACAACTAAGATTAGTGACTATTAGTTTATTGTACACATAATTCACCCAAAAGTATTAACAACTGTTAATTTAAAGAATGTCTTCAAAAGTCATAAGTTATTATCATCACATAAATGTCGAATGTTGATCTTACTTGTTTGTGTGCATAAAGTCAAATTCGTACTATGTTATGCAATTCAATTCTAGTGACTAATAGATCGTTTTACTGAAATGAAGGGGTTCTTGATGAGCCCTGAGGCTTACTTAGCTATTGCTAGCTAACGCTCCTACCTTTTAATTTCAGACTTACAGGTAAGACCAAGAATTTTAAATGAATAAATGCCAAAGTAATTCCAATATTACTTTATTGTACAAAGTTAGTTTTTTTTTTTTAAAGGAGTTTAAATGTTCTTAGAGTACTACTCTAATCTGCAAACTTCTCAGGTATTAATCATCCTTGGATTTATAAACTATATATAAAGTGATTCCATACTATTCTTTCGTCCCAATTCAGAAAATATGACTATGATCCAAAAAGAATGCTAATACCTACCAAAAACCTGTCTATGGATAACCAATGTTTTGTATTAACTATAGAGTTGATAACGTAATACATTTGAATTATAGATATTTATAATTTCCTTCTATTTATGCAAAGTAGTGGGACACTACTTTTATACTTAAAGTGCATACTAAGCTTTTATTTAAATGTATGGCTAAATGTAATACAATTACATGAAACCCTAGAGAAAGGGGTACAAATGATGAATTATATGCATGCTTTTCATAGTATAGACTATGCATTTGAAACCATTGAATTTACAAACCCTAGTTCTTATACGGGCACAAGTATTGACCTTGATCGAAGGATCGGTGAAATGTAATAATTACATGGTTGAATGATGTAACCTTATCCTATAAGACTCTATGCTAACCATGGAAGAGTCAAGGTTAATCGCTAATATGGTGTGCATTGGCAGGCATTCAAGCCTATGCATTTAATGTTTCCATAAATGATATTGTAGTGGAAGGCTCAGTGATTGCTCACGTGGCTAACTTCACGTGATTCACTTGGATAAAACAGTGATAGTTTTTAACTCATCACTGTAATTGTTTTCGAGTTGTACCCTAGTTGACATGGTAAAGTCCTAGCTGGATCTCTGCGTCGGCATGCTCGTTCAAAAAGGTTGACAGAAGTGATAAATGCAATTGAATGCAATCTTGGTAAATGTATCATCATAAGTTTTGGTGGCTAAATCCTCATCGTGGATCTAAGTGTTCTTGGTTCCTGGTCCTACCCTAACCTTCACCACTACGCTACCATTGACCCTAAGCCTTCAGCATTCATTTGGGAAGAGAGAGTGGAGAAGGAGGCCCACACACTCTCCAATTTTCCAGGGTTTCCAACTTCTTAATTTTTCTTCCTTCCTCGGGTTCGATAGGTTGACTTCTTTACCTACAACTAGTTGTAAGAGTATTGTGACATGAGTATACAGTGCAGAGTTTAACTTAAACTATAATATGTTGAAGTTGTGATACTGTAGCCAGTTGTTGATAGGTATTTTACCAATATTTTCGTCGGTTTCAAAGTTTCTAAAATTTGGTTTTCTAGAAGGAAAACACTGTGGACCTAACTCGTAAAAACCCTGAATGTTTGAAGGTCTCGATGGTTCGGTTGTTCTTCGTCTTATACCAAGAATCGGCGTTGAGCATTTCTGAAGGTTTGAGAGATGCATTCACTTCCTACTATAGATGCCGCGAACGCTTGTGCTAGTAAAATCAATTAGGTAATGTTTCAGTTCCTTCGATTTCGTTTTTACAGTTGTTAAAATGTCATTTTTCCTTTTAGATTTATACTTCAAACTTTGACCCTTCATTACTATTTTGTGGGCAGGTGATACTTGGTGAACGTGATGTTGTCGTTGGTCTTCGAGGTAGAAGGTTTCTTGATAACCGGTCATCCTCAGTGGTACCTCCTCGGCTCTTCACGCTGAAACTTGTTGATGTATATGTAACTTCGGAATGTATTTCACATATATGTATACTGTATTCCTATAGAGATGTTATTATTCCTCTATACGGAAGTGGTTGTATTCCTATAGAGATGTTATTATTCCTCTATATGGAAGTGTCGTCATTTATATTGTAAGTGTCGTAACTTAAACTTGATGGGTTATTAGACCACCTTGTTGGGGTCGGTCCTGTAAAAGTCATGTGGGTCAAAGGGTTATTAGACCACCCTAGTGGGGGTCAGCCCATTCAGCATTATTTTAAGTGCTTAAGTTGAGGCCGACCTAGTTGAGTAAAGGTCAAGTCAAGTTAGTGTATAAATAGAGAGTGTGTCTCTCTCATTTTACACATTCTATTCTCTCACTCACACTTTGGAGAGTGGCACTCTTGTGGAGGAGGAGGCTTTGCTGCTAGGAGAAGACTATCTCTTGTATTCTGGTTGTATCATTGCTCTATCTATCTTTGAGGAAGTTATTGGGGTTTTTCACCTTTATGGTTTTCCCCAAGTAAACTCTGTGTCTCTTGTGTGCTTGCATTATTGTGTCCATGATTGATATGCTATATATTTGTTGTACATGTTGTTCTCTCAGTTAAGATACTAGATCATATTGAAGTAAATTCTGAAAATTTAACATGGTATCAAAGCTATCCTTAAAGAAGGCATGATATGGCATGTATGACAATTGTTGCACCTACGATGCTAGGGCTTGATATAGCAAAAACCAGTCATCGTAGCACTTTCACTATAAATCCGTTTTGGCAAAGTTTTTCAGGTCTGAAGCTTTTACAGGTCGAATACTAGATCCCCATGTACTATGTATCCAAAGGAAAACCTCTAATTCATTGTACATTGTGATTTATGATCTGTACAATATAGGGTTTCTGCCTCTTCCAGATCTGAGTCAAAAACAGGTGACCTTGGAAAAAATGTCATAACTTGGGCTACGAAGCTCCAAATGAAAATTCATAAAATGTGACAGGTAGTACACAAACTGTACTATCTTAGGAAATGTTTTCAGAGGCTGAATTTGAACTAGTGACACGTGGCATGTCGTACATGTTCACTCTCCTGTTTTATCCCATAAACAGTCACCTTGCAACACTTGGCATAACTCTCTCTCAGAGAATCTAATTGAGTTCAAACCTATCGGGATGGAAATATGACAGGTCAGGCTATCTCAAAAAAATGTTTTAGACCCTGTGGATCGAATAGTTTGGAGTTACACCAGAAACAATTAGGTACATATTTCTGTCAAAACAGAATTATTTTTTAGCACCTTCATTCATGGCTTCCAGAATTTAGGGTTCCGGAGAAAGTCGGAATTCTTGTAATCAGAGAACACGACTGAATGCTACTCATCAAAATATAAATTTAGAGACCAAGATCAGAATTTTTGGTTGGGAAGAAGGCCAGGCTTGATCAGACCCTAGTTCGAGACATTGATCAGAAAAGTGGAAAATTAGGGCTTCTGTAAAAATGGGAATTTTTGAAATCTGTGACCACGGTTGGAAGCTCCTCAGAAAAATAGAAGCTTAGAGCTTTGGATCAAACCTTTTGATTGGGCAGAAGAGTGGGCTTCATCAAACCCCAGTTCAGGGTCACGTCGAGTGAATCCGGAAGTTTCAAAGGGAAAATTGAGGAGTGAAACTTTGCAGTTTTCAAATTCTGAATATACCAGCTTGATTAGCTCATGAAGGCGCATATTTCTATCCTTTCAGAAGTTTGAAATTCAAAGTTTGAATTTTTTGGGTTTCTTTGACAAACCCTAATCCAGCTCGAGGTCCAGTTCTTGCAAATCAAATGGATTGGGTTAATCCTAGAAGAAGATGGATTGATCACCTGCAGAAGTGAAGAAGTTCCTGTTTCAGAGGGAGATGAGGCTAAGGCCTTACATAAGAAGATTACAAGCGATCTCGACAGGTATGACTCATCGAGGTATGTTTTGATATTTGTTCATGATTAAGTTTATGGTATGTTTGTCTTCATGTTATTACGGTTAGTACAATCTTGATTTTAGATTTGTCGTATCACCTTAACAAAATTATGAATGCATGATAGAAGATATTCATTGGTTAGGGTGTTGAGACTTATGATTGTACTAATGCATTATGGTGTTGTATGAGGTTTATGTTGTTTGCTAACATAAAAAGGTACACCAAGAAAGACAAATCATGTTCTACTTCAAGAACATATAATCATGGTGACATGAAGACAAAGATTCATCCATTGTCATGGATCACATAGAAGATCTACTTTCAAGGTATGTATAACTTGGTTCTACAATGGTTAACTTATGAGACATGTAGGTTACTAGCACAAGTCACTGAAGAGAACCAGAAGACATTATGCGGGTATGTTAGACATAACTAGCTAGCATGCTAATCCAGGTATGTTTTTCCTATATCAAGCTAGAATCCTACCTTGTGTTAGGATCTTATATTGTTGTGTTGTTGATAATGATTATTCATGAAGTCATAAGTTTGAATAGTCATGGTTGTATGCATATTACGTTTCTTACCATAATTGATGATTTGACTAACCGAAAGAATCATGAAGGTATAGGTTTGAGTAATCACGGGTTTATGCATTGATGATTTAACTAATTAGAAGAGTCCTATGATCAAATACAAATATGCATGAGTAAAAGAAGACTTCTCTAAAACCTTGAATACTAATGTTTATTATCTGTGAATGATCATGACTATACATGTTTAAGATTATTGTGTTTTGATAGTATTCAGATTATACTAATAAATGTGTGATTATGTATGAGACCTCAAGGATAACATAATGATGATACTAATAAGCATGCATAGTGGTTAAGGATGGATATAATTTCAAGAATAGGTAATCCAGAAAGAAAAGATCAAGAGGGAGCACACTCCAGTTGTTCCTGCACGAAAGCAAAGGAGCACACTTCAGTAGTTTCTGCAAGGATGCAGATATTCAGAGGGAGTTGACCACTTCTCGCAATCCACATCAGAATGGAGTTGCAAAGACTCAGAGGGTGTCCACCGAGCAACCATACAAAGATAAGTATTTGGACTGTCATTTCTTACATAATGTTATTCAATGATGTATATGCTTATGTTCCTAGAATTAGGTTGTGTATTATGCATATTAGAATAGTTGCATTGATGAACAGTATACTACTAATATACATGGGTAAGTGGCCTATGGAACTGTACAACATTCCATTGCTACTTATCTAGAATGAAACCTCTTTGCTGACATGTTAAGAGTTGTGCACACTCTTAACAATGTTCTAGTAGAGATTGGAAGGCATCTAGAAAGTTACAGAATATGGATAAATGTTGTATTGAAGCATTGGCTAAGATAATTGCATGATTGTATGACATATGTCTTTATGTGTAAGAATTCGTTCTGAAAACTATGAGATGTTTTCTAATCATGCAATTTAACGTGTTGTGTAGGAAATATCGTATACCATCACCTACAAAAGAAGGACTATAACATTTGTTTAGCAACAAAGTTATTTATTGAAAATATTGAAGATATTGAAGTTCCCAAGATCTGGGAAAAACGCCATGATCGAGGAGTACCAGTTGATCAAAAAGATGTTTGGGATGCAGTCCCAAGACTTGAAGGGGAGTCTGTAGTGACTTCCAAGAGAAGATACAATATCAAGCATGCTGCAGGTGGTAGCATAGAGACTTTTGCTCCTGTAGCCAGATACACTTCCATTAGATCAGTACTTGCTCCGGCTGCAGTGATGATATTGAAGATACACCATATGGATTTCAAGACAACTTTCTGTAGTTGAAGAAGAAGTGTACGTTGTTATAGGTCAAACTTTCACCTCTCCGTCCGTGATCACCTTGAGCTGCTGATCACACAAAAGTACAACTTGGATGGAGGAGCATGTTGACCTAAGATGATACTTTGACTCACTCCATTTCCTGATATTACTGAAAAAATCCAAAAAATATCATTTTGAGATATGAGCGCTACTCTACTTAGAGAGACTAGCGCCCATACGCTACTCGAGTGTATAATAGCAGTGCCCATATCCTAGTATACACTACTCCTTCTCAGCATAGTAGCGCTCAACATTTTAAACTCAATGAGCGCTAGTTGATAAGCACTAAAGCAGCGTACTATACGCTACTTCACTGAACAAGAGTCACGTACATCTTAAAAGATGATTTAAAAATAAATTAATTGCTTGAGGAGGATTAGTTGCTGGTAGTTTCCTAACTCCTCCAACTTCCTCCATAACTATACATCGACATGAACTACTTCTCTAATCTTATAAATACAAAGAAGATTAAAAGAGAAGGGTTAGAAGCTTGAGATAGTGAGATGGATTAATGGAGAAACTTTGAGACAGAAAGAAGCTTGCATTAGGGGAGTTGATACTGAAGATATCCAAGCCAGAGAATATCAAGAGCCCAGAATCAAGTTGCAGGAGCCTGTTCCATGATCAGGTATACTTGTATTTCATTTTACTTTTGACAAATAAAGGTTGAAGTGTCTTTCTTGTTCCAATTTAAATGTGTTATGAAATGGCATCTTAATTTGGATTTGTTTTGGTCAAATATTGAATGTTAAACATTGTTTTTGTTTCTTTCAAGCTTTATATATTGCCCAAAATGCTTTGAGAAAGGTATTGTTATTGCAGGTTACTGAAAGGAAGGTGGATTTGAAGGTTAAGCACAAGATCAAGTCAAGGCTAGGATCAAAATTTGATTGAAAGGTGTGTTCTCAAGATCCACAACTTATTTCTTTTTGTAAATATCTCTGTAATATCGTCAATACACTTGCCTGTCACCCCAACCAAGTTGATAGCATAAGTTTCCTTGCTATAGGGTAGATTTTCCCGCCAACAGAATGGCGACCATACTGGGGAAAGTTGAGTTTTGGCTCTACGAAACCTTGTTCTTGTTTGTCTTCTTAGATTGTTTTGAATTCTTTGATGTGTTGAGAAACCCTGTAGGTATCCCATGCCCGTTTCTTGTTGCTTTCATCAGTCTTTTGGTTTATTTCAAAGTTAGTTTTTTAAGCTTTTGAGATATGAGCGCTACCCTGTTGTACACACAATAGCGCCCATACACTACTGTTCTATACATACAGTAGTGCCCATCTCTAGAGGGGCGTGAGTTTCCCTACTGCATAGTAGGGTACACTTTCTGAAGCATTCTATTTTTTGGTTTGCTTGTTTTTTAGCCTTTTGGTGGTTTGCTGACTTTGCTGTGGGATCTCTTTGAATGTTGTATGAGGTTTTTAACTTTTGGTTAAGTCATAGAACCTTCTCTTTGGATTTTTTCCATCTTTTGAACCGCTTGTTGACCTTTGGAACATTTGGACTATTTATTTGACCTTTTTGGAAGACTAGGTTGTGTTTGGTGTTGAGCACTTCCACTTTTTGGACCCTGACTGCATGTTGCTAGCTTACAAACTTGCATACTCTTGTATCTGCTATTTGTGGCGATGTTTGTCTGCTCTCTACTCCTCCTATCCTTTGTTTTAGGGTTTGGTCCGTTGTAGAGCCTCTAGGGTGTCTTCTATTTTAGTCAATTTCCATTCTTCCTGGACTTATCGTCTTTTGCTGGTTGCAAGTGCATTTAAACAGCTGTAGGCTGAGTCATTTCTCAGTTTCTTTGTGTTAGTAGGGCAGCTTGCTTGTCTACTTTTGCTTGGCATAGTGGTCTTGCTAGGGATAGATACTTTAGGTGAGTCCTTTTGTGTCTTTCTCCTTTGTTTTATTCCACTTTGTTCTCAAGTTTAGAGGCTTTTTCTTTGCAAAAAACCAGTAGATCAAGTCTTTTTCGAGCTAGGGTTTCGACAGCTATAAGCCTAAGAATTTTTTAGCCATACTTACACACATTGCACATAAAGTTTTATTTTGCTTTCCATTTTTATATAGTTCTTTTTCGTTTATAGAAAAACAAAAAAAATTGGTATTTTAAGTTTAAATAAAACTTGTTTTTGTTGTTACAAGATAACTTAGGATATTTTGTGCAATTTCAAAAAGAAAGCAAATTTTTTTTTAAGTAGGTTTGCTTAGATTTTCAGTTTTGGAAAGAAGTAAATAAAAAAAAAATGAAAAGAGCTTTGTTGTAGAAAGTTTTTATTTTTATGCACTTTTGTTTTCTTGTTATAACCACGCCACACAAAAGAACTACCCCTTTTTGAGTAATAACAACCCTAAAATTTGTTAATAAAATAAACTAGAAACATTTTTTCTTTTCAGGGATACACTACACCAACTAGTTTTGGTTAGGATCTTGAGTTTAAATCACCTTAAACCACTCAAGATCACACATTGTGCAAAAATCGTAGTAAGACTATCACAGGTAAACCCACCTCACTCAAAACTTGCCTGGGATCTATGCAGTAGGTCATTGCAAGATCAGATTGTTGGGAATACTCCTCCTACTTTCTGTTCGAGCATATGCCAGGATCGGATTGCGTATTAGGGACTCTTTCGAGTTTTGGGCTTAGCTACCCTGCCCACGCTTTTTGATTCGACCGGTGACTGTTCCCCCAGGAGTTTTCGGTGTCGTGGTATCCTTAGTATCTGACTCTAGGTTCATACACAGGTGACAGCAGAGGGTATATCTACTGTACCTAAGACAGACGTGGGAGGAAATCCCTTGCAGGTCTTTGGGAGGGCGGTTGAGTGATTCCAGCGCTTGCACCCTTAGTCATTGTATTGTGGACCATGGGTAACTATCTTTCTTCCTTCGTTGATCTGTTTTGGGCCCTCATCATCCCAGACTCTTCTCCGGAAGGCATCTTTGTTTGCCTGATTTGTATACTTAGGAATTTTTAGTTGGCGTGTTGTTTGCCCCCTAGTTGTATTGGACACCAGGTTCTAGTCTGTTATTTTATATTTATAATCACGGAGAATCAAGAGCTTCGTAGATCGAGGAGGTTTCAAAACCTTCCACCCCTTAGAACAGAACCTTTAAAGCCAGCTAGACGACAGTGGGTAAACCTCGGTATTTCTTTAGAAATTACTCCTGAAACTGAATTTCCTGAAGAAATTCTTGTAACAGAAAACCTTGAAATAGAGGTTCCTGAGGAACCACTACCAGGTACCACAGATCAACAACACTTTAGTGCAGTTGAGGTTGAAGATCTTACTTCTGCAGAGTATAGCACTCCTTTCAATCCTCCTTTAACCAACACTAGAATTCCGCTTCTGTCACCTATTGGTTTCCAGTAGCCCCATTTCAGTGCAGACAATTCCTTACCTGGACATCTGATGTCTAACTTAGGAGGTGAACAGGGAGTTCCCCAAACTACCACTTTAGGTATGAACACCAACACAGTAAATCCCTCTTTTACTGCTACACCATGTCAGGCACAAAAAATATGTGTCTACTCCATCTTTCAGTTTCAACACTGGTACATTAGGTATGCCTAGTTAGGCAACGATGGCATCTATTCCTACACCTACTGTTGGACCTAGCAGTACAGCTAACTGTGCAGCACCTCCTGCTTCTCAACCATTATATCAGATACCTAGTACTTGTATTTCCACACCTGTTGTAGGACCAAGTGCTTCTGCAAACATTCCAGTCATGGGCACCATGACTGCACTGTCCACATCAGCTTCTACTGGTTTCAATACCTTTGTAGGCCCTAACATGAATCAATGTAGTATGCCTGTAGGTAATGTCCCTTTTTCCTTATTCTCAAGGGGAGGGGGTAATATCATTAACCAACAATATGGCGGGGCTAACACCCAGCCACAGTGGACGAACCCACAAAGCACTAATCCACTTTCATATGGGTGGGGAAATTTTAATAACTCTTTCGTATAACAACAGATGGCGGGGGGTAACCCCTACCAACAAATAGCTGGGGGCAACCCCTACCAACAAGTAACTGGGGGCAACCCCTATCAACAGATGGTAGGTGGCAACTCCTATCAGCATATGGCCGGAAGCAACCCTTATCAACAGATGGTTGGGGGAAACCCCTACCAGCAGACGGCTGGGGGAAACCCCTACCAACAGTTCATGGGTCAAACGATGGGTGGTTCCCCTTATCAAGTACAGTCTTACCGGCCTCGTCTACCATTTCTGACAACTTTAAATTTGCCATATCTTTCCAAATTGACGAACGATCCTGTGTGTTATAATGCTACATGGCTATCAGTTCCCACCAAGTTACCTTCGGACATTACAAAGTTCGAAGGCAAAACAAGTGAAGACCCTGGTGACCATGTCACTACTTTCCACTTATGGTGTTTATCCAATTCATTAAACGAAGATTCCATCAGATTGAGATTGTTCCAAAGGACCTTAACCGGTGCTGCAGCCAAATGGTACATTGAGTTACCTACAGCAACATTCTCTAGTTTTGGAGATCTCACCACAGTCTTTTTGAATCACTTCCAGATTCCTGTTCGGTATGATGCCGGAATAGAACTTTTGTCTACTTTTAGACAAAATAAAGCCACTCACTTATCTGACCACATTCGGTAGTGGCGAAGACGGAAGAGGCTCATTAAGGCCAACATACCTCCGGAGTTCCTTCTTGAGTGGTACTTGAAATCACTCCTTCCTTATATTTCTAAGGAAGTAGCTACATCTGGAGTATCCAATGAGGAAGAAGCCATCTTACGAACTCAGTAGTTAGACCTCGTGTATGCACAATCTGGGTTACGGTATGAGATCATACCCGATGCACCGCAATCGAACACCGATCCAGGTAGACCGAGACCTGGACCACATGCTGACGGCATAGTGGGTTCAGTTGACTCTGCAGCCTTCGAAGCACTGACCAAACAGGTCCATGCCTTAGCTGTCAAACAATCGACTGCAGATATGTCTTCCATCACAACCTCTCCTTCTACTTCTGAGCCTGTCAACCAGGTCCAAAACAATCAAAAGGGCCCTCGGCAACCCAATAACAAAAAGAAGGGAAAGAAAGGAGAGGGGAACCAACAAAAGCCCAAAAAAGACAATGCTGAAGAGGGTAACAAAGAGGAAAAAAAGGTTAAGTTCCCTTGTAAACTTTGCAAGCAGAACCACCTTACTCACCAATGCCCTCTGCTTGACGAAGCCCAGAAGCTCTTAGGAGAAAAGAAGCCTGTCGTCCTGAAAGATCCATTTCCTAAAGGGAAGGGCTCAACTTCTGGCACCTCCAAAACTGGGGGCACTTCACATGCTACGGTTGATCAAACATTTATAAACATGGTTAATTCGGATGCACTCTTGCAAACGAGAACCAAGAACTATACCCCGGACGCACAGAAAAAGGATAAGGAGATTCCAGAATCCTCCACTCCACTTCACATACCTGTGGACCCAATGCCCAAGATTCCGAAAGGTGTCTTGAAGAGGGCATCGCACAATCCCAACACACGGGCTGCTTCTAACTACAATGTGGTTGAAGATTTAGCCCAGACCCCTTGTGCCATGTCTACTTTAGAAGTCTTGCAAAGTTGTCCTTTACAACGGAATGCACTTCTGGCAGCTATTGGGAGTATGGAATCCTCTAATATGTCTGCACGATTTGATATGACTGATGTCAAATACCGATTGCCCTATCACGTTTCCCTTCAGATTGAAGTCGTTCATGGTCCAATGACCATCAGGCGAGCTGTTGTAGATGAGGGCGTGTCGACTTGCGTAATGTCAATTTCCTGTTGGAAAGCTCTAGGTTCTCCTGAGTTAGCCCATTCTAACACACTGCTTACTGCATTTGATGGTAGAACTTTCCCTCCACATGGAGTTTTGCCATCATTTGATGTCACTTTGGCCGGTAAGACAGTTGCTGTTGAAGTAGAAGTTCTGGACGCTCCGCTTGATTACAATATGTTATTGGGCAGGAGTTGGACTTATGCCATGCGAGCCATTGCATCGACAATTTTTCGAGTTGTTATGTTCCCATTTGAAGGTAAGATCGTTATAGTCGATCAAATTTCTTTCACTCAGAGAAACAACTAGACTTCTTCGGAAACCACAGTTCCTTTGATTGATCAAACCACCCCGGTTGGAGAGAGTTTAGGAGCAGGACTTTACGGATCACTAATTGGCACTTTTGACCTACCCGCTCCTACTTTATTTGTTGGTACTTAGGGATGTTCATCGCCTGAAACTCCCATGGTTAGTTTAACAACTGAGGCTAAGTTTCTCCCAACTAATACAAACCCCTCCATACCCACCCCTGTTGTAGAAGCTACCCACTTGGATTCTTATCAAAATACAACAGAACATATGTTGACTCCATTGGTGTCTGTCGAGTCAAACATAGATTGTGCCACTACTCAGACACCAGACCCGATCCACTCTCTTGATAGTTCAGATACTACTTTACCTTCTGAAGAGAAAATTTTAGAAGCCATGACCGATCCGGACCACCCTCGTGAACATATAGATCCTAGTTCCTTATTGGTTCCTGTTCTTAACTTGATAGAGAGAGGTGAATTTTGTTCACCACCCGATGAAAATACTGATTTCACTTCTTCACAAGTTGGTGTCGTTGAAGCAAATAGATTACATACCTCGCTGGTGAACATTTTCACTGGGGTCAACGGAAACATTTTCTTTGAAACGGGCTGTTATCTCGATGAGATCATTCCGTATACCAACCTTTTCCGTGATTTCCATAACACCTTTGCCCGGCCTCATGAGGAGGATCTAGGCATTGACCCTACCTGAAGAAGTACTACGCCTAGTCTGAAATACTTTTCTTGTAACATAGTTGTATATTTTTGTAAAGCTAGTTTTGTTATGTTTGATTAGGTAATCTTATGTGTGTTTCTCATTTCATGTACCAGATGTCAACCGAACACTTCTTAGGATTTGCTGATGGCACCAGTCTCCACACCTGTCTGTTGGCTGCAGCAGCTTGGGTCATTTATTCACCCGCTGGCCAACTTGTCTCTTCGGGGGGGGTTTGTTTGGGTCCTACCATGAATAATGTGGTTGAATACAGTGCAGTTATAGAACTTCTCCGAGATGCTCTCAGTCATGGCATTTCACATTTGGAGGTAAGGCTTGCCTCACAATTAATTGTATTTCAGTTAACATGTGTCTATCAGATTAGGGATCCTGGATTGCTACGTCAGTTTCTACGAGTTAGACTATTGGAAAGACAATTTCATTCTATCATATATGAACACATTCCAAGAAGTTTAAACACATTAGCTGATTCATTAGTAAATTATGTGTTAGACTGGAATTTGCATCATACATTGTCATAAACAACATTGCACACATAAAATTTAAACACATACACATGTAAATAACCGATACTGTTTATAGCCGATACCGTATCAAAAAATATATGAGTTTTGAGTCACGAGTCTATCAAGTCAAGTCATAAAAGTACAAAAGATGGGCATAGTAGCCTCAAAAATATATACATAGAATGTATCTCTCTCCTATGGAGAAGGAGGGACATCATCATCATCTACTGCATGGCGATATCATATGACAAGCCTAGCTATCTTCTGCAGCACCCTAAGCCATGCTGGGGGCACCCCAACAACATCTTCCTGCATATCAACAGGTATCTGATCCATACGGCATGCAGGAACTTCGTGAGTCAACCGACTTATTTTTCTCTCCAGGGTTCCCAACATAGCATCTGTTGCAGTAATATCAGCTGGCCTCACATAGATGGTAGGATGTCCCTCAGGATGAACAGGCCCAACATCTGCATATGACACTTGATTAGAACTTCAAAACTCATTCATAAAAATAAAATACTTGAAAAAGTTTGAAAAAATCAAATAATCCTCAAAATTTTAAACATACCAATATCTCCCCAGGCTCCACTTGGAGGAAGCACCAGTTCTGGATCATGACGAAAATCCAATCCAGCATATGGAAACTGCTTGAAAGTGGGCACTTGCCTCTCCCACAACCCCCAGAAATCATCAGTATGATAACAATAGTGACTTTCCCCACCACCCTGGCGGAGGAATATGTCACCCCAACAGCCTAGTCTAGGCTCACGGGGGTTAACCTGAGGTAGAGGCATCCCCAAACTGATAGCAAGCATCCTCTCAAAGAAGAAAGTACACAAAATGCTACCGTACCCAAAATTCTTCATTGTGCCGGATTTGCAACCTGTCAATTGAGATTTCATGTTTGCCAATAAACTAGTACACCAATCATAGACATGACCGTGTAAGCATTGTACACCAATATGCATAGAGTGCCTGGAAGCTAAGTGTTGTGAAGCACTACCTGCCACTCGGTTGATCATGCTCACTATCACTTTCAAAGGGAGACCATCAATAGTTGAAATCAAGACTTGGCTTCCCGATTTCTCATCTTCGGCAACACAATATGTATTTACATACTCTTGCACAGATCTTACACCCACACGAGAAGACCCTTTCAGATTGATTACATCTCCTCTCCTTGAGAGACCAGTAATGAAATATATGTCATCAACTGTAAGCTCCAATGTTTTCCCACGGATGACAAAGGTATTAGTATCCACATCCCAATACTGAATAAGTCTTCAAAACAGTTTGTTTAAGGCCCTCATGTTTACGGTTCGATAAAACTTCAACAAACCGCATCTTCGGAGAGCGTGGAGGGTGGCCGGATCTTGCATGGCCAACCTATCCATGTCCTCATGCTCCCTCTCCCTCCATTGAAGGACCATCCTGCACAAAAAACCAAAAAATTTTTGAGTCTCGACGCTTGTAGGTAGGTTTTCAAGAGTGTAAGCTACTGTGTATACTACACAGTCGCGTATAGGCGCTACTCTGCTTCAGCACAGTAGCGCCCATCGCGTTTATACGCTACTGTTGTGGTTACACAGTAGCGCCCGCGCAGCAACACTTGTGAGCATCACGTTGCAAGCCATTTTTTGCTCAAAAAATGAAAAATAAACCATGAAATTGCAAGTTGGGTGAATTTTAACTTACTTGGCGGAGGAATAACAGCGTTTGGATGCTTGTTTCGATCGCAATGGAGATTTGAAATTTGAAAAAGGTTGCCCCAATCTTTGCCCTACAAAACAAAATTGAAAATTGATTTTTTTTAAATGAAATTATATATAAATTGGATTTTGATTTTTACCCACATTTGTTAATTTTCTATAGTTTCAAAATTTTCAAAAAATCCCCAATTAATCAATTGAAACACACAATATGGCACAATACTAATCCAAGTTCAATTTTCATTTAATTTTTGTCGGATTCATCTCCTAAGTTTAAAAATTCTTGATGATAGCCCTTGTCGACTAGCTAAATATTTCAAATTCATATATCATTCGAGATTTTTGCTGCATCGACTAATCTTTTGTTGAAGACCTAGTTTTGGCAGAGTATGAAGCTATGATCCTAGAAGCTAACCTTTAAGTCATTTTAAGATCTTGTTTGGACTATCTAAACCTAAACAAGATTGTCGAGTAAGCTTGTCCTCTTCGAGCTCGTTAAAGTAATCGAGGCTCATCCACTCAGGTATAGAATTACCCCTTTTCCGGGCCAAGGTGGATTAACTATGGAAAAGGTATACTCTAGGTATACTCCTGTATGCGCTGGAAGAGTTCTCTTTTCATTGTTTTATAATTTTTCGGGGGAGGAGACTAACTGCACGAAAAATGACCTTTTGGAGCCTTTCTTTAGGGTTTTCAGGCTCTCTAAACATGAAAATACCAAGCGAGCATTCACCTACTCGGGCTCGATGTGAAATCCATGAGAGGGTAAGTAGAGGACTATTTAAGTTTTTCAACTCTATAAAAAAGAAAACACCGCCGAGCACAGACCAATCCGGGCTCGATATAAAATCCACGGATAGGTGAAAAGAGGATTGTTTAAGTTTTTTCAGACTCTATAAATAGGAAAACACCAGCGAGCATTAATCTTCTTGGGCTCGATATTAAAATCCACGAGCAGATATATGGAGTTATTGTTTAAGTTTTTCAAACTCCTTAAAATTGAAAACACCGGCAAGCAAGAACAGATCTCGGCTCGATATTAAAATCCAGAGATCAGTAAATATAGAGTAATCTTCTATCTCTTCTTCGAACTCTATAAACAATGAAGAAGGTCTTGAGTCTTCCTCCCATGGGCTCGTTAAACTTTTTACATGGTTGGATCTATTGAGTTTTCATTCTTTCTTGGACTCATTAAAACAACAAGAAGGGTATTCTTTTATCTAAAAAGAATAAGGGACGGGAAAGACATATCATATCTTCATTGTCAAAGGTAGTTCAGTTAGTTCTATCCTTGAACACAGCACCTACTTGAGTTTATCTTGTCGGTTGGGTTTTAGTTTTTGACCTCAGGGTGAACCTTTCCTCCGAGTTATTTACTCCCCCGGTTGGTTATTCTTCCAACCATATGGAGGGTTTGCTAATGTCTCTTACATTTCAGACTTATTATTTACCCCATTATGTCAGAAACTGCTTGAGTCACTTTGTGTCATGCTCAATGTTCAAGGATATACCCTGTGTCGGCCATTCTGCAGTTTACTTTGACCTCATGTGTCGGCCGTCCTAGTGTCAGTTTTGTTACATATTATTCCATATCAGCTCTTACCAGTTGAGTGTTCCTCGAGTTGGATGATGGAGGATGCCTTAAGGCCTCCCTTCCAACGGACTTCTTCCCATCGACATCAACTCATTATTCTAGGAATGAAGTTTAGAGTTTCGGTTAGTACCTTGGATATTGCAGTCACCAGTGGCAATTTTCCTCGCTGTTGAATGATGAGAATACATCAACGTCTCTTCTTCGACAGGATTCCAAAGTGTTCGACTTCAAGTCCATTTATTCACACTTGGTGGATCGTACTTGGTACCTTGGACCCCATCATCATTTTCAGTGGAAGTCCTCGCGTTTGTTAACGGTATACATCAATGACCGGTAATCAAACGATACCCCCCATGTTCGACTGTCAGCTCATCTATTCACATGGTTAGGGTTTGTACCTATAGTTGTTTTGGATGAAGACCTTGGGATTTTGGATGACATTACCTTATTTCGTTATCACCCAAGTTGCGCAAGACTGAGCCTCACTTATATTCGGCTCTCCATGAGACATAGATCCAGTTTGTTGTTATGGCTATGATCTCTCAGTTTGACATGGATCCACACTTGTATTCCAAGTGGCCATGCTTTATATACATCTCCTTGTTATGTATCATAGATCATTTTGTATCACACTGCACATCTATATGATGTCAAAAAATGTAATTGCTCGCTGACCTTGATCTTTTTTGCAGGTTTCTTGTGACTTGATTTTTGCGGTTCTTTGCTCCTCCTCTGGCTTTGGATTATAATGTATTTCGGCCATCGTTTCCCTCTGACCTCACACATTAGGGGGTATCTGTTATAGGTCAAACTTGCACCTCTCCATCTGTGATCACCTTGAGCTGCTGATCACACAAAAGGACAACTTGGATGGATGAGCATGTTGACCTAAGATGATACTTTGACTCACTCCATTTCTTGATATTACTGGAAAAACCCAAAAAATATCATTTTGAGATATGAGCGCTACTCTACCTAGAGAGACTAGCGCCCATATGCTACTCCAGTGTATAATAGTAGCGCCCATATCCTAGTATACGCTACTCCTTCTCAGCATAGTAGCGCTCAACATTTTAAACTCGATGAGCGCTAGTTGATAAGCACTAAAGTAGCGTCCTATAGGCTACTCCACTGAACAAGAGTCACGTACATCTTAAAAGATGATTTAAAAATAAATTAATTGCTCGAGGAGGATTAGTTTCTGGTAGTTTCCTAACTCCTCCAACTTCCTCCATAACTATACATCGACCTGAACTACTTCTCTAATCTTATAAATACAAATAAGATTAAAAGAGAAGGGTTAGAAGCTTGAGATAGTGAGATGGATTAATGGAGAAACTTTGAGACATAGAAAGAAGCTTGCATTAGAGGAGTTGATACTGAAGATATCCAAGCCAGAGAAGAGCAAGAGCCCAGAATCAAGTTGCAGGAGCCTGTTCCATGATCAGGTATACTTGTACTTCATTTTACTTTTGACAAATAAAGGTTGAAGTGTCTTTCTTGTTCCAATTTAAATGTGTTATGAAATGGCATCTTAATTTGGATCTGTTTTGGTCAAATATTGAATGTTAAACATTGTTTTTGTTTCTTTCAAGCTTTATTTATTGCCCAAAACGCTTTGAGAAAGGTATTGTTATTGCAGGTTACTGAAAGGAAGGTGGATTTGAAGGTTGAGCACAAGATCAAGTCAAGGCTAGGATCAAACTTCGATTGAAAGGTGTGTTCTCAAGATCCACAACTTATTTCTTTTTGTAAATATCTCTGTAATATCATCAATACACTTACCTATCACCCCAACCAAGTTGATAGCATAAGTTTCCTTGCTATAGGGTAGATTTTCCCGCCAACATACGTGGAGCAGCCACTTGGTTCTGAGACACATGACAAGGAGTCATATATTTGCAGAACTTGGTATGGTAGGATAGACAGCTTTCTATCCAGTTTAGGCTTTACCAAGAGTAAAGTGGATTCCAACCTTCACTACAAGGTTGAGGAAGGAAATCCAGTGATACTACTATGTGGATGACCTGTTTGTAACAGGTGAGGATAAATTGATTACCGACACGCAGAGGAAGTTTGCTGCCGAGTTCGAGATGAAGAACTTTGGGATGATGCACTATTTGTTTTTGGCATGGAGGTGCGGCAGAGTGCAGATGGAATCTTCCTTGGACAAGGGAAGTATGTAGTAGAGATCTTGAAGAGGTTCGGGATGATGAACTGCAAGGATATGGCCACACCTATGGCATTGAACCTGAAGCTTCTATGTGATGCTTCATCTGATCCGATTGATGTCACGATGTATCATCAGATGATTGGGTCCTCTATGTACCTGATGAACACGAGACCAGATATTTGCTTTATGGTGAACACATTGAGCTAGTTCCTAATGAATCCGAGAGATGTTCACCTAGTTGTTGTAAAGCATATTCTGAGGTACCTAAAGGGTATGGTTGATTATGGGCTCAAGTATGATGCGAATCAAAAGTTTAACCTACAGGGTTATGTTGATTCAGATTGGGCAGGAAGTGCTGCAGATAGGAAGAGTACATCTGGGTGCTGCTTTAGTATGGGATCAAGTGTGATCTCTTGGTTTAGCAGGAAGCAGTCCTGCGTAGCAATGAGTACAGCCGAAGCAGAGTATGTTGCGACAGATGAGCAGGTTGCAGATGTATTGACCAAGCCGTTGGCCAGAGTGTAGTTTGAGTACTTCAGAGAGAGGCTTGGTGCACTTCAGATCGAGGTTCCTTCCAAAGGGAAGTGATGAGTCCGGAAGATGCAGATGCACATGAGCTTTTTTGACATGGTTGATGTCTTCTCCCTTGGTCATGATGTAATTGCTGATCCATTTTTTCACATGGTGGTAGATGTGTTCTCCCATGGTGAAAACATAAGGGCTGGAGCCTTCCCCGAATGGTGGTAGATGTGTTCTCCCATGTCGGCTGTGTAAGTGCTGGATGATGTGCATCTGGGTTGTGCTTCATGGACGATGAGATGATCTGAAGAGGACGATGCTATGATGATCAGGAGGATCATGGATGATGAGCATCAGGACGATGCTCCAGTTACTACTCTGTATATGTCTATATGCATCATGTTGGATGCTTATTATGATCAGTTGGATCATTTATATATATATGCATCATGTTGGATGCTGGATATGATCAGTTGAATCAGTTATGTATGCATGCATCATGTTGGATGTTGGATATGATCATTTGGATCATTTGTATGTATTTTGTATATGCATCATGTTGGATGCTTGGACCATGTATCTGTATATGTATTAGGTGGATACTGAGATCATGTATGTTGATATGTATCAGGTGGATACACTGTATGATCAGGTAGATCATGTATGATGATATGTATCAGGTAGATACTTGGTATGCATCAGGTGGATGCATTGTATGGTCAGGATGATCGTGGATGACGAGCTTCTTCAGATGACATGCATCAAGATGATGCAGTGATGATGATAAGGATGATCATGTGTACATTAGGATGATGTATGGTGAGTATCAGGATGATACTTTATGGCCGTGGATCAGGTTGTGCAGATGAGCATGTCTGGGAGATCCTGTAGGTCGGAGTTGTGTACTCGTAACAGCCTGGGATGCTCTTTCAAGACATTGCTCTGGGAGGACATGTAATTTGTGCCCTAGGAGATCTTCAGGTTGGAGTTGTATACCCGTAACATCCTGAGATGCTCTCGCGAGGTTTTGTCCTATGGCATGTAATTTTCTCCTGGGAGATCTGGACAGGATGAAAAAGGCCTCAGATGCTTCAGCCGTGTTTTTCCATGACCACATGTAATTTTCTCCCGGGAGATCTGGACAAGATGAAAAAGGCCTCAGATGCTTCAGCCAGGTTTTGTGGTGGACCACATGTAATGTGCTCCTAGGAGATCCAACAGGTAGAGCTATGTGCTCGTAACATCCTGGGATGCTTCAGCCAGGTTTTGTGGTGATATCACATGTAATGTGCTCCTAAGAGATCCAACAGGTAGAGATGTGTGCTCGTAATATCCTGGGATGCTTCAGCCAAGTTTTGTGATGGGTCACATGTAATGTGCTCCTGGGAGATCCGACAGGTAGAGCTGTGTGCTCATAATAGCCTAGGATGCTGCAGCCAGGTTTTGTGACACACGTAATAAGTCCTGAGGATTCCACAGTATGGCCAGTGATGATCAAGACCTGCAGGTGGTGGGCCTACATCCGGTATGAAAAAGGATTGGCTCTGTAGAACTTCCTATGATGAGTAGATTCAAAGATTGATTGAGATAGCAGCAGCAGTGACAATGATGATGACTCGATGATGATTATCCAGTGACGATGATCCAGAGAAGATTACTTGTGCTAGAAGACCTGTGTCGAGAAATACCTTCCTAGTTAAGAGGGAGTGTTGATGTATATGTAACTTCGGAATGTATTTCACATATATGTATATTGTATTCCTATAGAGATGTTATTATTCCTCTATACGGAAGTGGTTGTATTCCTATAGAGATGTTATTATTCCTCTATACGGAAGTGTCGTCATTTATATTGTAAGTGTCGTAACTTAAACTTGATGGGTTAGTATGCCACCTTGTTGGGGTCAGCCCTATATAAGTCATGTGGGTCAAAGGGTTATTAGACCACCCTAGTGGGGATCAGCCCAGTCAGCATTATGTTAAGTGGTTAAGTTGAGGCCGACCTAGTTGAGCAAAGGTCAAGTCAAGTTAGTGTATAAATAGAGAGTGTGTCTCTCTCATTTTACACATTCTATTCTCTCACTCACACTTTGGAGAGTGGCGCTCTTGTGGAGGAGGAGCCTCTGCTGCTAGGAGAAGACTATCTCTTGTATTCTGGTTGTATCATTGCTCTATCTATCTTTGAGGAAGTTATTGGGGTTTTTCACCTTTATGGTTTTCCCCAAGTAAACTCTGTGTCTCTTGTGTGCTTGCATTATTGTTTCCATGATTGATATGCTATAGATTTGTTGTACATGTTGTTCTCTCAGTTAAGATCCTAGATCATATTGAAGTAAATTCTGAAAATTTAACAAAACTATGATGATGGATATTTTTGAAGCAGAAAAGTTTGTTTGTAAATTCTTAGTGGTTTTGGTTTGGAAATATATATATAAGTCGATACTTTTGTTGAATATGCTACACATGAAGATGGTGCCGAAGGAAAGCTTTGATTGGGAGGCTTTCTCTCCCGAGCCTCATGGCTCTCGTTGGTTTCACAATGATTTACTTTTGCTCTGTTGGTTGTGTAATTATAAAATTTAATGGATTCGAACATTTTCAAACAAATTCGCAAGGCATGGCTTAGTTTTTTGTTTAAGCGGAAAATTAGAGCATCGCCCAATAAATAAAGATATAATATTTTTGTTTTTATAATGTGAACAAATGGGAAAAGTTGCAAGTCTAGGTATTTAAACCTTGCTATGTTTGACTGCAATTTTCATGTTTATGGTTTAGGGTTTATGTGGAGGATCAAACCCTAATCCTCTTCCAAGATACAGTGTTTGTAAAGAATTGTCGTAAGGATGCTTTTACTTCCTATGTTAAGTTATGAGAAAGCAGAACCTGTGGATTTCCTCTTAGGCATCTTCGGTGAAGTAATGATATGAAAAACATCTTACTTGTTTGATAAATAAACTATGCAATGTCTAAATGATAACAGTAGGTGAATGACTCATTTGGCTTCAAGCCTGGTTTATTCTAAGTTGTAATATGAGTTCTGATTATATGGTAATACTTGTGTGATATCTTGTATTTGTAAATAGTGATAATATTGTTAGTTTTGTAAAATGTTTCTCATATGTATGAGTGTTATTTATACATTTGCAATTAAGACTTGGTTTTGATTTCAAAAGATTACTTAAGCATTGATGGTATATATTTATATAATCAATGTTTAGTCTATATTTGTTTAATTATAATATATATAATGATGCATGAATTCGTCAATGATTATACAGTAAGTATAAACAACTTTCGTATAAATAATCTTGATTTTAGGATGACTAAGTTTACTATTGTTTAAATATTCAATAGAAAGTATAAAAGAGTGATAGTCAGAAGTGCGTAAGAATTAGATGAATACTATTTATAACCCTAAATAGATTCTCTGTAAGGAAAATAAAACAATAGTACAGTACCTAAATTTTATGGAAATTATTCATGGAATATATCATTTTGATTTCATTCATAAAATCTCATCATCTAAATCTACTCTAATCTCATCTTCCTTGTACTAGAGTACGGCATTTAAACCATGTGTGGAAAAATGCACGGAATGATTTTATTTCATTCATTCATTTACGATTTTAACATAGGAAACTATAAGACCTTCAACAAGGATAAATTGTAGAATAAATAATTGTTAACCAATTAAACTATTTAAGAAAATGTAGGAAACTGACAGCATAATAATATCAAAATTGAAATAACAAGTTTGATTGAAGTAAAATAAGATAACACAAATTGAACCTCAAATATGTAGAAGAAGAAACAAATAGCCAAAGGAGCCCATTCCACCCAACCAACTCTTAAATACAGGCAAGATACTTGCCTTAGGACCCCCTAGCTTGTTCACTGAACCACTAGGACGAAGATGTTGTGGGGAATAATGGAATAAATTCCCTTGCAACTCAACAGTAATACTTAGCAGTAGTACTTCCCGCCTTTAGCAACATTGAACTCAGCAATGTGGATTCACTATTTCAGAATGCAGTCTTAATTCACTCAATCACTTCTAACTTTCCCCTCATCAAATCTTTTGTGCTCAGAAATTATCACAAGGTAAGAATGAATAGCCTCCTGCTGAATTTTATGGATAGATAAATAACATGCCTAGCTCTTTTTGTCGGTTTATTTTAGTAAATGAGCCACCTGTTCAGTTCCACTTTCTTGGGGAATATGACCAAAAAAGTAGGGAAGTTTCCCCCTGCAACAGTTAGAAGTGAGTTGAGGATGCTGTGAAGTGTCAATCTGCTCTCCACCACAATCCATTCCCCCTAGTGGGTCAGTGAACACTCATTCAATAGTCTCCTTTGGATATTTGTCTCCACGTAATTAATTACAGTCATTCATGACCCCACTTGGTCAATAGTCATAAAACTTTACAATAAAAATAAAACATAATATTTTCTCAATAAAATAAAATGTCTAGAACTTGGGTATGTGACAACGTCGGTAGTCTGAAACGGAAACCAGAGGTTTTCAGTAGAGGTTCCCCGGTCTTTTGGTAGGTTTGTTTTTTTTTCCTGTTCCACAGGTACACGTCGGCAAAGATCTTATGAAAGCATGGATTTATGTTTGGAATTTTGACAAAATTTGTACTTCATTCAGAGGTAGAAAAACCTAAGGTCAAAGCGAGAAAGAAATTTTAATTGGCTAGTTTTCATCCCAAAAACAAATACCTTCCTCCTCACCACAATCATCAATTTATTTCAAAGGGTGGATGCAAATCTACAGGCATATCGAGTCCTTAGTCAAAAACTGCAATGAGTTTTAAATCTTTATTTGTATATTATTGTTGTAGCTGTTGTTTTCATTTTATATTGAACTTGACCTTTTTATAAATCTTTAGATCTAGTTATAAATTAATACCAATTTTCTCCAACCTAAATAAGGTAGGTCACATAATTTAGCTGTTCAATCAATCTTCAGGTAAAGGAGAAATGAGATCTTCTTGATCTCAACAGACCCACCCAATATGGATATCTATTAAATAGCTATCTCATGGAATACCAACTACATTATATGGATTTAAAAAAAATCACTTTTTGCTAATCCCAGCATTTCGCACACTCGTTAGTCTCTGTTCCACACAATTTGGGTAGTAATTCCTTCGAGTGCTGCATGGTTTGCATAGGTTTCTTTTGCACATATTCTCAATTCGTGATCTATACCTGATAAAGATCAGTGTTGCATAAATAGATCCTAGATTATATGCTTATGCAAAACGCAAATTTTGCTTCTGTCCACGGTTCATAGTTTATATTGAACAAAGATTAGGGTTTACAAAACTAAAGAACTCTGGTATTGACTTCCTTGAAAATATAACAAAAAAGGCCTATATTAACACTGTTATGTAGTGATACATTACATAACCGCCGAAGATATAATAGTAAAGCATTTAATTACTGTCATGTTGTTTATGGTCTCTCAGGATTAAGTTAAATTATGAATAGTATACTCGAATCTGTTATGCATTCATTCTCTAAAATATCAGTGGATATTTGATAACAAATAGAAAGAACAACTTCTTAGCACATCAATAAGCATTGAACGTGCAACAACTACGGACACAACGAGTTGGCTAGTGCAAATATCCTTACTACTGAAATAGATAGGAGAGGACCACTGATATGATTGGAACTCCTTCCATTCCGGAAGGTATAAACCTGTTTTAACTTGCAGATATTTGACAGAGATTAAACTTTTAGAAAACTTGCCGTGAACTTCTTGTGCTATAAACAATTTTCACAATACAATCTCTTTATTTCTTAGACTAGATTGTAATATCTTTATATATTAACCCTAAACACAGAATATAACTACATATTTTAGCATTGGTACAAGGTAATAAAATCAGGTGTAGCTATGCTCGCAACATCCCATCTACCGTAGCATAAGCATAACATGTACTAAACAATATGATAATCATCAATAACCAACGATTCGTGAGAATTAAACTTAGCCCAACGGAACCTATCTACACAAAACTTTAGCCACCACTCCAGTTCGACATTTTCATAGCCATTAAGAAAATGTCGACGAAGGAAACTATGTCCCACACAATTTGCATCTTTCTACCAGCCACTATGAGTGTACAGACTGGATTTCGAAGCATGGATGAGGGCATATGCAATGGTATGATCAGCCTAGAAGGTCGCCCTCAACAGTTGTAATCATCGATGGTTCTATGTGCATTTGTTGGTGTTTGTTATCTGCATATTCTTTAATTTTATATCGCTAAAACTTGATGATGTGAAAGAAAGAGGAGGACCATCCATTCATCTACAAGACATGCTACAATGAAGACATATCATTGAATCAATGTAATGTTGGATCATCCATAGAAATTATGAATGAATGCAACTTTAGATGTGTAATAGCAGTTTTAGATGAATGAATGCAGTTTTTAGATGTGTAATGTTGGATCATCCAATTTCTCATCATTAGTAAAACTGAACTCGAAATTGTTCAGAATATTAGCCATCGGTGATTGTTAGGTGAACGACGGTTAGATGATGGTTTTCAATCTCTATTCTAGCTTGTAATTTGTAACCTCTATGGTTCATACCCAAGGCTACAAGATAAGTTTAAGAAGCAACATTCTGGAAATGCGGGCCTCTGGAATCAAAAGTTTCTTTAGCACAGAAATATTTAAGAGATGGTATGAAAGAGATGGGATGCAAGAAAATGATTGGCTATCACTGGTTGCTGTACATAGTGATTCCTGGATACTTATCATTTCTGTCTATTTTGGTGCACGATCTGGTTTTGACAAAAATGATCAATACATTTACCTGTCTCTAATATCTTTCTTTAGCATGAAGATTGTTTCTGTGGATAATTTGCTGATAGTATTCTCGATGAGCTTTTTTTTATGCCCTCCTGATCAAAATGAGAGGAGGCTCTTTACTGTATTTGATACCAAAATGAAATTATTTGTCTATGCTTGTTGGCTTGATCTCTATACTATCATAGAATCATTTGATTTGTTTGTTGTGAATTATGAATGTATTAAGCACAACTGGTGGGAACATTTTATGATTACATTTTTGGTTGAGTCAGTATAGAATCTCCTGAATTTTGGGTAATTTATGCCTATGTCTACCTGATTACGAAAACCCAAGGTGGCCATATTTGTTCAGTTATTTCCTCTGGCATTTCCATGGTTCCAATTAAATTCTAGTTTTAGGGTAGAATCTTGAACTCTAAACAACTTACAATTTTTAATGGGATTTTGAACATCTTGTTGACTTTTGTGTTATTTGGAAAAATAATGTTAGCAAGCATTCATTATAATTGTTTGGAAATGTGTTTATACTATTATAAGTTGTGTTGGAAAGGCCCATTAATGTTCTTTCATATGTTTTCAGATTATGATTTTCTGCAATTACATATTTAAGGGGTTGTTAACCAAGTGCATGCATTTTGGGAGGCATGATTCTCATCAAATGACGCAAAAGATTTTTGTTAGGATAACCATGTCTTGACTCAGATACAGGTTATCCTATACCCCTAAACATTTTCTTATCCAAATATCGGGTCATTAATCCAGGGTGACCGCTTAAATCCTCGTATTAAACAATAAGGTTGAAGAAGTTAGCTACTTGTTCTAGGACATTAAGAAATTTATCATCTTAATTCTTCCGCATTATGGACTGGTATCGTATTGATTTAAGAGGTATTATACTGGAAATCATAAAAACACAATTTGATGTTTTGGAAATAAATATACTTCACCTATACTTAACCTATTAAGGTCCTACATACAGAAAACAACTACCCTAGTAACTCGTTCTTGCATCTCTGGCACGCGACGAGCTTATAATAGATGATATTTCGTGGAGAAATCACCACCTATCTACTTATGCTTCTATCACTAGGAGAGGGGTTAAATGACCAAGATTCCCATTGATGCACCACTATCAGCACTGCAATTTACTAGGTACAACTTCAGTCTTAAAGTTATTCTACCATTTTGTTGTGTTTGCTACAGAAAGTATAGAACCTTTGCCACTTGTATTTGTTTCAATCATCTTTAAATCTGTTGAACCCAAACGCTGTGCAACAATGACCATAGTAGCAGCCTTGCATAGTGCATGCCTACAAACCCTTTAGAGGATAGAAATTTTCATGTACTGAGACACATAAAACCAAAAAAATGCCAAACCTGAAGTGTAATACCATGCAAAACCAAAAAAATGCCAAACCTGAAGTGTAATACCATGCAAACCTGCAGCATAAAAACATGAAATATGTAAAGAATTATCTGTATGGAAAATTGAATTTAATTATTTAAGTTAGCTGATTAGTTTGCAGTGCTTCCCCTATATGATTTTATTGGTATTCAGGAAAATAATGTTTTGCAAACCTATATTCTTTAATGTTGATTTCTGGATTTGAAACTGTTGTTTCAAGTCTCAACATCTAAACCCTTGATCATTTCCAATTATGTAGTGCATGCCTACAAACCATTTAAGTTGACATTGTTATCTATTTTCAATTTTGCAATCTTGAAAACATTGGGCATCATCCACAATCTGGTGATTTGGATTTTTTAAGCCAACTTATACATTTGAAAACATGGAAAACTGCCATTAAATGTTTAGACTAAAAAAGAAAAAAGAAAAATGCATGCACTTGGGCTGTTACCCAAGTGCATGCGTTTTGGGAGGCATGATTCTCATCAAATGACGCACAAGCTTTTTGTTAGGATGACCATATCCTGACTCTTATATAGGTTATCGTGACAATTTACTGTGTACACCTTCAAACTTAAAGTTATTCTACTATTTTTTGTGTTTGCTATAGAAAGTATAGAACCTTTGCCGCTTGTATTTATTTCAATCATTTTTAAATCTGTTGAACTCAAAAGCTATGCAACAATGACCATAGCAGCAGCCTTACATAGTCCATTCCTACGAACCCTTTAGAGGATAGAAATTTTCATGTGGTGAGAGACAAAAAATTAAATAAATATCAAACCTGAAGTGAAATACCATGCAAACCTGCAGCATAAAAACATGAAATATGTACAACAATTATATGTATGGAAAATTGAATTTAAGTTAGCATTGCAGTGCTTGTATGATTTTATTGGTATTCAAGAAAAAATCTTTTGCAAACCTTTATTCTTTAATGTTGATTTCTGCATTTGAAACTGTTATGTCTCAAGTCTCAACACATGTCTCAAGTCTCAACACATAAACCCTTGATCATTTCCCATTATGTAGTGCATGCCTACAAACCATTTAAGGTGACATTGTTATCTGTTTTCAATTTTGCAATCTAGAAAACATTGGGCATCATACACAATATGGTGACGTGGATTTTTTACCTAGCTACATTTGAAAACATGGAAAAATTCCATTAAATGTTTAAACTAAAAAAATGAAAAAAAAAAAATCAATCCTAACATGAATTCTTCATGCAAACTGAACTATGGAACTAGAGAGCTCGAAGAAGAACATAAAATATTTTGCCAAATTAAACAGAGAGCAACATTTAAATTAGGTTAGCAAAATAGTCTGCAATTATTTGTGTAAACATCAACCAGATGCAGGGTGATGGCTGTTGATGGCTGAAGGTGCACTAAATGAGTTTGCAAAAAAAAGGAAGATGAATTCTAAAGGTTGGACAAAGATTTAGATGAATTTTTCCATAAGTTTATTTGAAGTCTAAAGGATGAATGAAATTCCAACAATATATGAGGTTGTTACTTGGACTGCAAAGAATCAAATAAAAGAAAGATCTAAAGTCACCAACAACAACAGTAGCAAAACCAAGTCAAGAGGGAAAGTGGTGAGTTCTCATCAACAAGTACATTTTTTTTCAATTACAATTTAAATGGGACTGATGATGATCTTTTATATTGTCTCAAGGTATTTTCTATAGGTTTTAAGATGTACAATATGCTCATATACTTATTTAATTTTTGTTTCAATTACGGTCATCTGAATCTCAACCAAAAATGTCAAAGTTACTGCTATCCAAGGATGAGGAAGACATCTTATATGAAGAGGAGGATGATGAACATGGGGAGACACTATGTGGATCTTGTGGTGGATTTTATTCCTCTACAACAACAAAATTTTGGATTGCATGTGATATGTTCTAGAATTGGTTCCATGGAAAATGTGTGAATATCAATCCTGCAAGAGATGAACACATTAAAAAATCTAAGAGATGGGATGCCCTCTCTTGTAATGTGGGCCTTCATTAATTTAAGTTCCACCAAGGTTTGTGGATAGGGGATGAGATACATGGATGGTGAAGAGGTCTGCATCACTTAAAAGCACATACATTTGTACATTTATAGTGAAAATTACATAATGATTCAATATACTTGAAATAGGTGAAACATTGCTTTTCTCATAAGAGGTTACTAGAATTCAATTACGCCAAAGAAGGTAGACATACCAGCATGAACTTCCCTTTGAGGGTACTGTCATGAAGAGGTTTTGATTGTAGAAGTATCCAGTGCAAGACTCTGTTGTTGAAAATCAACAAGATGGATACATTGCTTGCTTCAACAATGATTATCCCTATGATGTACAAGAGAAATTTATCTTATTTGAAAGTTTTAACGGGAAAAATCATAATTCAGAGGTACATATTTGAACTGAACTTACTATACAACTACATTCTTGATTTTTGAGAGATGTTGGCAAAAGAAGGTTATCATTAACATGACCCTTTTTGGTGAATATTGGGTAATCTTTGTTTCTTACCTAGGTATGTGACCATTTTCCAGAATTTGGAAAGATGGTGTTAAGTGTTGGAAATTTTATTCTCATATCAGTCCATAAGGAATTATATTTAAGGGTGCTAGCTCAATGATAGAGCGCCTGCCTTACAAGCAGGAGGTTGGGGGTTTGATTTCTCCATGCCCTATATATATTCTCAAACCACTAAAAAGAGATAAATGACTAAAACAATCACCAAATTTGCATATAAACGACCACCAGTACAAAATGAGAGATAAGTGACCAAAAAAATGACCAAAATATGCATATAAATGACCATGTTTGAGTTGGTGATTGCTGGTAGAAAATTAGCGGTCATTTATCACGTGACAAAAAATATGGTCATAAATTTGATCATTAATTGTGACAATTAATGACCAAATATATGACCAAATTAATGACCAAATATATGACCACAAGATAAGCTATAAATGACCAAGTTAAATATGACCACATTTTTGGTCGCATGATAAATGACAGCTAATTTGCTACCAGTGGTCACCAACTCAAAAGTGGTCATTTACATGTGGATTTTGGTCATTTATCTCTCATTTTGTACTAGTGGGTGGTAGCCCCCTAGTCTCATGGAACACTTCTATGTATGCCTGTAAAAGTTTCTCCAACGGGTGTTTCTACTCTTCAGTACATCCCTCTAGATATGTCTTTACGTGTACCGATTCACTTTGCTATTGATTAAGTCTTAATAAAATAAAAACAAACTTCCTACTTGAAGTGATCATCTTTTCTCTTGGTTGGTACATACTAGAGAGATCTTTAGTTTTCCCTTGTGCACATTGATGATGAAAGATATCCCTTCCTTGATGAAACAGTATTGGTTTTCTCTCCTCATGAAGATAATATGCCTCTTATACATGTAGGGGATTCCAAACACTACATCACAAACATCAAGGGGTACTATGTCTACCTCAACTTCATTAATGTAATGTCCAAAAAAAATACAAAAAAAAAAAATTCCTACCAATATAATAATAGATATTCCAAAGGCGGTGGTTTATAATTTAACTTCAGCACTAAATACAATATGATGTACATCAATTCTTAATTTCCTGAATAAAAAATTTCAAGTTTTCCTAAGCAATCATAGTCTTTCCGACTAACAATTCCTGCGGCTGGGGAAGCGGAAGCGATGTGTAGAGTAGATTTCCATATCCCTATTCCAAGTTTGCACATGTTAGAGTATTTATAAAAGCTGCTTCTATGTATTGTTCGGAGTTTTGAGTACAAATTTATAAATGTCTAAATGTTATCTTCAGGTGAGATGGAACTTGATGAGGAAAAATGTGAGACCCATGAGGGAACCTTGTTGTTTCGGAATGGGGAAAATACCCCTCGTAGAGTTGTCGAGAGGTAAGGTGCAAGTGTTGGGGATTTCTCGCTTACTTAGCAAGTTTCGATAATGCATTGAATTGGAAATGTGGTTTTGCAGGTGTTCCCATGAAGGCATACCCCTATGCTATGTCTTGCCTATCCCCACTTAAGTCATGATGCAAAGAACTAAAGGTTTGGCACCTTGAGACCCTTTTTAATTAAAGCTATCACCAACAACAATCCTCTACTATAGAAAACAGGGTTTGAGATCAAAGTAATTGTATGGTTGGTGGATCATTGAATGCAACATACGATTCTGCACATGGCATTGGTTGCCAGCTATACCGATATTTTTGTAGTAACTACTATCGTTTTTCGTGGTCATTTGGATTGTTCACTGTTGATGCATTTGGGGCTCTATGCTCTGATCCGAGCCTTGCTCGTGGTGGTAGCACCAGTTAGCTAATGGTATGGGACTTCCACGGAAAGGCACATGCGACAGGTAAAGTTCGCATTTTTGTATAAGCTCAATTCCTCAATGTGTTGTTTCAACTCGATTTCTTATTTCAAATATTTAACTTCGATTTGGTGGTTTTGGCGTTAGGTTTGGTGTTTCTCCTCCTCTGCGTGGACTGATACCAGGTGATCAACACCCTCGTCGTTGGATGGCAGGGGAAATAGTAAGTCCAAATATCCCCAAACCCTCGCTCTTGCCTCTCGCATCTCTGGGAGTGTAATGTTTAGTTGCAAAGGGGTTTTCAGGTGGCCTTTGGCTCACAGGTTTGCTTGAGTAACCCTTGAGGAGGTCGCCTTTGGCTGGAACAGGAAATTTAAACAATGTTGTAATTAATATTTCAGATGGGTGAACTTCTATATTTTCCTTACTTACAGTAGAGTTCCAATGCTTGTCTTGGATAGTTTCAATGGTATTGGTTACTGTGATAAGAATGGATGTGGAGAAGATATTTATCCTGTATTTACTTGTGAAACTTGTTTGGATAATGACAAAGTGAAATGGGTTCATCTTTTCTCATTTCTATGAGACCCAAATGTTTACATACAGGAGTTATGATTATTGTATTTCTTAAATGGTATTCCTGTTACTCTGAATCGTTGATGGCAAGTCATTTTAATCATTTCACAGGGTCCTTGATAATCATGAGACTCGCCTTAGCTTTGCTCTGCGTTTTCTTTTTTTTGTGGTATGAGAGAAATTATAGACGTTTTATGCTATTTGTGCTTCCAATACTGAAGATAGTTCGATTTACTTTTCTGCATGGGTAGATTGGTTAAATGTTGCCGCCATGGATACTTCTGTCTCTTTTCTAAATTATTAAATGCGATCTGGGTTCTTGAGTTGCTACCGGGTTTCGATACCTGACCTGGGGCTTCTGAGACGCCTGTTGTTTTTATGGTGGGACTCGCTCCTTGAGTCTACCAGGGTTTTAAGGTAGAAATGTAACTTATAATTCCTTGTTTTTAGTTGTGTGAAGTGGCAACTTTGTTTATCTACTATATCCTTATTATGGATCTAAGGGGAAGATAAGTCGTGGTCTCTGTATCTTGTATGTGTAATTTTTCAATGTTTGGCTCCTGGTATTTTATTCGAAGGAGATGGTAGTGATTCGATCCCATGACGTGTATTTCAATTTAATAAAAGAAATGTTGTTGAAGTCCATACACTGATTCCTTGATAATGAAAAAGCTTTGAGATCATACCATAACGTGCTTTTACTGTTTGGTACTATAATTCGATTCTAGTTTTTCTTTTGGTAACTGCCGGTTAGAAGATGATGTGTAAGTTCTACGATTTTAATTATGTAGGTAGGAGGTAATAACATAATTTATCTTGAGTATCCAAAACTTGATGCATGAACTACTAAGTGTTTTCAAAGTCTGAAGTCGTTTTCATGTAAGGGTTAGTAGTTTCAAAAATCTTCTTGGTCAGATTTGAGATACATTAATGTTTTAAACCTGAGAGAGGGTTTTAGTGGAAATAAATATACACAATAATGTGAACAACATCCCTATCCTACCTATACAAAGATTCAGGAAATAAAACATAATAATCACATACAGCTTCAGAAATGAGAACATAATAACGCTGCTCTGAAGGAGTGTTCTAAGTGTATCTAAACATGAAGAGCAGATATCTAAGTTTATGAGTTCGCTAGGATGTCTAGCACAGGAACCTGCTAGACATTCTATTAATCCTAGCTTCTAAGTTAACGTCAACCAATGCTCTTTGTTTGTCCCTATTAGAAAGTCTATAATTAAATCATCTTAGGATGAAAGAGAAACCAGGCCAATGATGCTAGGGTAGCACCCTGTATTACTTATCTAAACTCTATTATAACTTAAATTGAAAGATTCACATTTCATACCTGATTATTTTGTGTCTTCCTCCCTTCCTGAAGTAACCTGCACACTCAAACAATGATTAGTGTAGAGCCCTCTTAGCTCAGTTGGCTTGTTACAATGACTTTGGGGCTACCACGTTCCTCCCAACCTTGACCCTTGGACCGTTGTGGTTCTATCTGGATCCCCCTGAGCTTGGCTCCAGCATGCAATGAGAGAAAGAGGCCCTACATCCACTACTGGTTTAGTTCTGAGAATTTTCTAGGTAGGCCTGCTTCAGCTTCTTGGAGCATAATACTTTTTCTTTGACTACCATAAGAGAATGATAATAACCAAGAATGATAGATGATCCCCAAAACTTGGGATCTGCCCTCTTTAAATAGGGAAGTCCTGAATTAAGACTGTTGAAGTAATTAGTTTCTTTAAATTCAATAATTAATAATTAAAAGATATTATTTAATTAAATATCTAGTCCTCTTGAACTAGGACTTTTCCAACTTTTTGACTATAAGTCATTTTGATTTATGCTCTTAATAATAACAATAATTATACTAATAATTATTCTTATATTAAATATATTTCACTTAACTATTAATACATCATTTAAAATATTAAATAATGCATAAATCAGATATACTAATTATATCCCATAATTAAATAATAACACCATTATCATTTAAAGCTCCTAATAATAATAATAATAATAATATTAATATTGATAATAACTTGGGGGCCTTTAATCAGGTTAGTCATAAAAGACTACTGGTAATTATCTTTTATTTAGTTATGTGTCATCACATGACACTCTTTTCTCTTTAACGTTTAGGGACACGGTCCACTTCTTTTGGACGGTTGTGGTTAGCTTGGTTAGGTACCTCTAGTCTCTCTCTTTGCATGTCGGATTCCCTCGTTTAACATGGTAGCTCTTGCAGTAGGTGATGATGGATAAAAAGATGAATCATTTAGTCAATTAAATAAATGTGATAAAAGTGCTCTTCAGAGTCTTCCGACTCAACACTTTGAAACTTTGTAACCCCGAGTGCTCTTCAGAGCCATTTAACTCAACACTCTCACATGGGCATTACTCTAGTGCAATTCCAGAGTCCCTGCTCAACACTAGTGCTAGCATGTGGTTGTGAGGCACATCTAGAATATTTAAGTTGCCTTGGATCCGGTATTCATTTATCAAGCTTGGAGTGCTCTAGGGCTTATGCCCAACACTCAATGTACATTAGGGCTTACTCCCAGTACATCATATTTCCTCTAGGTACATCGGGGATTTTTCCCAGTACGTAGGTAATCTGTGTTTTTCTGAGTCCATGCTCAACACACCATATAAGTCAATTATGTTATTCACATCACTGCACAGTATGTAAGAAAAGGTCATCTTAGTATATTAGGGTTTTGTACCCACATCATATGGTAAAAACATAAATCAAAACATTGGGGCTTCCTTGCCCAGTATATAATCAAATAATGAAATTCAATCAGGGTCCATGCCCAATATGTCAGTCTACAAAAGAATAAATCATAAGTGCTGGGGCCATGGCCTAATATAACATCATAAAATAGTCAGTCCAAAATTCGGGATATTACATCCCTCCCCGCTTAGAACAACATTGTCTCGGTGTTTCTAGGGACTAGGAATGAGGTCATGAAACAAGGCGGGGTATGCATCTTTCATGGTGGCCTCATTCTCCCAAGTAGCCTCATCTGGTCCAAAGTGCCTCCATTGCACTTTCAGCTGAGTAATGGTCCTGCTCCTAAGCTGGACCTCTCTCTTGTCCATAATGTGGAGTGGTTCTCGCATGAACTCCCCTTCGGGCTCCACCTCTAATAAGGACCACTCAGTAAGATGTTTAGTATCGTATACATATTTCTTTAATAATGAAGCACGAAAAACATTATAAACTTTTATATCTACTGGTAAGGCCAACTCATAAGCTACTGGGCCCTTCTTGGCCAGTATTTCAAAAGGTCCACAAAATCTTGGGGCTAGTTTCCCGCAATGTCCCAAGCTCAATGAGCTTCGTTTTGCTTTTATTTTTAGGAACACATATTTGCCGACTTGATAGTCATTGTCCTTTCTTTTCTTGTCCTCATAACTCTTTTGGCGGTCTTGTGCTTCTTTTAAGTTTAGTTGTACCTTGGAGACTAGTTGTTCCAAGTCCTTTAATAGGTCGGGTCCTAAAATAAGTCTGTCTACTGGACTATCCCAAGTCACAGGGGTCCAACATTTCTTGCCGTAGAGTACTTCGAAAGGACTCATTTTGTATGAGGTTTGATAACAGTTGTTGTATGTGAACTCTGCTAGGTGAAAAAAATCTTCCCACTTGGTGGGGTTATTCATGACATACATCCTCAACATGTCCTCGAGGATATGGTTTACTCGTTCTATTTGTCCATCGGTCTAGGGGTAGTATGCGGTACTGAATTGTAACTGGGTTTCTAGATCGGAGAATAATGCTCTCCAAAAGTTGCTAGAGAACTTCGTGTCTCGATCGGAAATGATTGCTTTGGGTATCCCGTGCAATCGAAAGATATTTTTTAAGAATATTTCCGCAATGTGAACTGCTTTGTAGGTGGATTTCACCTGTATAAAGTGGGATGCTTTAGACAGCTTGTCTACCACTATGAATATGGAGTCATTCAGTTTCTTACTCTTGGGTAAGCCTATAATGAAGTCCATACTTATTACCTCCCATTTCCATTCTAGAATCGGTAAAGGTTGAAGTAATCCGGAGTGGTGTTGGTGTTCTGCTTTGACCAATTGGCATTCCTGACATTTCGCGATGGACATTGCGATGTTAGCTTTTAGTTTAGGCGAAAAGTAATGTTTCTTTACAGCTGAAATCATCTTTTGATATTCGGGGTGTCTTGAATAAGGTTTCTGGTGAAATTCAGTGAGAATATTTGATCTAATGTCTCCACTCTCTAGGACGTAAAGTCGGTATTTCGACCACAGTAGTCCCGTTTTGTCTATCTTATATTCCTTCTGTTGTTGGAAAAGTCTGTCTTCCTGGATTTTTGCGAGGATTTCCGTATATAATGGTCACTCTTACATGCTGTTTGAATTCTATGGTGTAAGTTGGAATCGATTTGGCTTACTGTGACCTCGTAAAGCATATGTGCTTGACGGCTTGAGGCATCCGTAATCTTTTTTTCCTTTCCTTTTAAATGCTTTAGTTCGAAATGGTATTCACTAAGGAAGGCTAACCACCTGGCCTTCCTGGAATTTAGGTCGGGTTTGTCAAAAAGGTATTTCAAGTTCATGTTATCAGTCATCAATAGAAATTTCTTTCCCATGAGATAATGTCGCCACATCTTCAGAGCATGGATGATGGCGGCTAGTTCGAGGTCATGAGTAGGGTAGTTCTGCTCATGTTCTTTTAGTTTCATCAATTCGTAGCATATGGAAAAATTATCTTGCATAAGGACTCCCCCAAGTCCTTCCTTGCTTGCATATGTGCAAATGATGAAGTCCCCATTGGGATACACAATACATAGAATCGGTGCACTAATCAGTAGTTGTTTCAGCTTTTGAAAGCTCTCTTCGTACTTATCCGTCCAGATAAACTTGTTTTCCTTTTTCTGCATGGCGGTAATGTGACATGCGATCCATGAGAAGTTCTCAATGAACTTCCGATAGTAGCTGGATAATCCTAGGAATGACCTTATGTCAAATACGCAAGTAGGTGTGGGCCATTCTTCGATAGCTTTGACCTTTTCGAGGTTGATGGCTATTCCGTTCTCGGAAATGATATGTCCTAAGTATTCAATCTGGGGTCTGTAGGAATCGCACATACTAAACTTGGCGTAAAGCTCGTGTTCCCTTAGTATCCATAAAACCATTTGGAGGTGCTCCTCATGTTCTACTTCATTCTTGGAGTAGATTAGAATGTCGTCAATAAAGACTAGAATGAATTTATTGAGGTAATTACTAAAGATACTGTTCATCATCCAGATAAAGTTGGCTGGTGCGTTTGTCAACCCAAAGGGAATCACTATGAACTCGTAGTGGCTGTAACCGGTTCGAAATGCAGTCTTGTTGATATCCTCATCACGGATCCTTACTAATGGTATCCGAATCATAAGTTGATCTTCGAGAAAATCTTTGCGCCTCTGACTTGGTCAAACAAGTCGTCGATCCTAGGGAGTGGGTAGCGGTTCTTAATGGTCATCTTGTTGAGTTGGCGGTAATCAATGCACATCCGCATCGTGCCGTATTTCTTCTTGACGAAGAGTATCAGTGCACCCCAAGGGGACATACTAGGTCGGATGTACCCTTTGTCAATTAGTTCTTGTAACTACAGTTTGAGCTCCACCAATTCTGGTGTGCTCATGCGGTACGAGGCTTTAGAAGCTGGTAGTGACCCAAGTGTCAGTTTGATAGAAAAGTCTTAGTCTTGTTTAGGTGGTAATCCTAGTTTTTCTTCGAGAAATACATCCTTGAATTCTACGAGGACTAGAAAGTCTTCGATCTTCTATTCCCTATCAGTTTCTATGTTTTGAATATTGATGACAAAGAGTTTGCAACCCTTTCTGATACATTTCTTTGCTTGTAAGGCAGAGATCTGTCGTACCGACACTTTCTTAGGGATACCCTGAATCATCTTTTGAATCCCTTGGTCATCCCTACAAATCAAGGATTTGTTTAAGCAGTCTAGGACGACATGGTTTTCTTCCAACCAATCCATGCCGATGAGTACATCGTACAACCCTAGGGGTAGAATGTTTAAATCTAACCTAGTTTGAAATCTGTTTAAGTTTATCTCGAAAGTTTTAACTAACTCAGAGAACTTTCATTTCGTACCGGTGGCTAGTTGTACTAGCCACGGTTTCTTGTGAGATTCTTGGTTCAATTTACAAGTGTCCACTAACTTAGGGGAGATATAACTTCGGCAAGCGCCGACATCTATTAAAACTGAAACTGTATTGTTCGAGATCTTACCCTCTAATTCCACCATGGTGGCTTGGTGATCTTCCTATCAACCGTCGAGAGAGGCATATATCCTTGGTGTATTTTCCATGTCTCCTACGGTAGTATTTGTTTTGATGTTGTGAAAAAATCCATCCGTTTTGCTGGGGAAGTCTCTGTAGTAGTGGGGCCCTTGGCATTTCCAACAAGAAATGGTGGGTGGGACAGCTTTGGTCCCTTTGTTGAATGTTGGACTGTTGACAGGAGGTGTGGGTGCACTTGGTCGTGCTTGGGGTCAGTTGGAGTCTCTATTAGGCGGAAAACTGTTGTTATGTTTCCGATAAGGTGGGGGCCTAAAACACGGTCTGCAGTTGTCTGAGAAGGTTCTGAACCTATCTCTATTTCTGTTGATGTTGTCATTCCTTGGCTTCCCATGTTCATAACACATCCTTGCTTTATGTAAGGTTATATCAAAGGTTTTGGGCATGTCGAACTCTATCGTTTCCCTAAAGTTTGGTGGCAACCCTCCCAAGAACTGTTGAATCTTTACCTTCTCGTCTTTAATATAAGGCACATAGTGCAGCAAGTCTAAGAATCGGTTTATGAATTCTTCCATACTCAGGGAGCCCATTTTTAACTCACGAAATTTCTTTATTTTCTTGTCAAAGAATCTTTCAGACATATACTTGTCCTAGAATATTTTGCTGAAAGTATCCCAGGTTATGTCCCTCAGCTCTTGTCCTTTGGTGTGCTTCAAGTCCCACCACCATCTTGCAACTTTACCATTTAGGTTGTATATGGCTAAACGGGCTTGCATTTCACTGGAGTAATTGTGAACTTTGAAGTATTTATTCATCCCTAGCAGCCACTCCTCAGCCTTTTCCCCAGATTTAATCTCTTCGTCATATGTTGGGGCTATTATCTTTCAGAATTCCCCTTGCAGATTGTCGTCACTTTTTCTCCTTTTCTTGCAAGGAGGTGGTGAACCTTTATCGTTGGAAGATCTCTTACCATCCTCTTCCATTGATTCCGGTATGTGCTCTCCCTGTTCTTCTCCTTTAGGGATGGGAGTCCTTTTTGTGTGAGTGTTTCCATTTTTGGGGGTGTTGACTGAGAGTGTGGGCTGTCCGAGAGGGTTAGCCTTTGTTAAGGTTTGAAGCAGTGCCTCATTTATGGCTTGCTGTTCTCTTATTTCCTGCATTTTTTCATCTCGGAACCTTTGGAACTCTGCCTACAGGTTTTGCATAGACTGTCTCCAATCCGATTTTAGTTCGACCACCACCTCCTACTCTCGTGGTGGTGAGTCCAGATTCCCATGAATGCTGCTGCCCTATTCTGTATTCATTTTTTAGATAGTATTTGTACCTGAAATGTTTATAAGTATAGAGGACAGAAAATCATGTTAGTTTATTCTCACATAAAACAAAATAAAATGTAAATATATGTTTATGTTTATTGTGTATCTGCAACAGATGTTTGTAATGAGCCCAATAGGTCACTTAGTTTTGTAATTGGGCTCTGATACCACTTGTAATGTCCCAAAAAAAATACAAATAAAAAAAAAAATTTCTACCAATATAATAATAGATATTCCAAAGGCGGTGGTTTATAATTTAACTTCAGCACTGAATACAATATGATGTACATCGATTCTTACTTTCCTGAATAAAAAATTTCAAGTTTTCCTAAGCAATCATAGTCTTGCCGACTAACAATTTTTGCGGCTCTGGAAGCGATGTGTAGAGTAGATTTCCATAACTCTATTCCAAGTTTGCACATGTTAGACTATTTATAAAAGCTCCTTCTATGTATTGTTCGGAGTTTTGACTACAAATTTATAAATGTCTAAATTTTATCTTCAGGAGAGATGGAACTTGATGAGGAAAAATATGAGACCCATGAGGGAACCTTGTTGTTTCAGAATGGGGAAAATACCCCTCGCATAGTTGTCGAGGGGTAAGGTGCAAGTTTTGGGGCTTTTGGCTTACATAACTAGTTTTGCTAATGCATTGAATTGGAAATTTGGTTTTGTAGGTGTGCCCATGAAGGCACCCCCCTATGGTATCTCTTTCCTATCCCCACTTAAGTCATGATGCAAAGAACTAAAGGTTTGGCACCTTCAGACCCTTTTTAATGCCTGTCGTTTATCATCATCTTCCGGGCAGATTCTAGGGGGTCCATTGGATGTCTTGCTATCCAATCATCGTCCAAACAAGCTTTGGGTGAAGGAAATATGTAGGCCGCAGCGACATGTTCGGGAGCGAAAGATGCCAGACTCAACCCATTTTTATCATTCATGAGCCTCATGTCGGTCCGGATTTGTGGAATTAGCCATCCAATAACTTCGGAACAAGGGAACAATTCGGACTGAGTTGTTTCCTTATGAAAACAAGACCTTCTGATGTTGGCATACACCAGAGCATCCTCTATGGAGGCTGTTGTGTTGTCCTGATCCATAATGAACCTGTACAGATCGCCCCATTGAAATTCAGGGGCATAGCTCCCAGGGGGAACACCAGTGGTAGCTTGCATGTCAGCAAACATCGTCTCAAGGGAAGTATCTAATAGGATTTCCACATCTGAGTTTGAGGTTATTTTATGCGTTGCCTTCTTCTTTGCTGACCTCCTATGCATGGTAATCCTGCGATGAGAAAGGTAATGTCAATAAGGAGCATGCATACGTTCAGCCAACTATTAAATGCAAAGTGACAGCAAAACTGACAGAGCTGGCTTTAGCGAGATGATCTTTTAACCATGTGCAATAGTCATGTCAAGATTCAGAATATCATAATAAAAAACATCACAATTTCATCTATCAATTCGCAGTTGAAGAACATGAGAAAATGTCACTAAGCTACACAAGCCACTGTTATTTCATGAATCAGACAATTTGAAACATAGCTTAGAATCACAACCAATTTGACTTTATGTTTCTAAGGCTTATCGCAATCAGGCTAGTTTATAATAGTAAGCAGGGTATCAACATGGTGGAGGGGAGAGGCAAGCTAATCTTTTATTTTCACCACTCGTTCTACAGTGCACAAGTGGCTTCTAAATTCCCACACAAACTTACTGGGAAGAAAGGTACCGGACAACAATGGCGCAAAGATAATGACAAGGATGTGCGAGCCTAAAGATAATTTATGCGCTGCGCCTAAAATTATTTATGCGCCAAGGCGTAAATCCTTAACATGCACTAGCCAAAAATATTTCGTGCACCAACGCTAAAAAGAGCTACACGTGCCATCCTAATGCTACTGTTGTGCCAGTGCCTAAACATTTTATGCAGTATTTATGTGCGCCAGTGTTTAAACATTCTATGCGTTGACATTTGATAGTGGAGTTCGCGCAAAGTTGAGGAGAACTACATAGTTGCTAGCCTCTATGGGTTAAACCTCCGGGCTAGATTATCAAGTTCCCACGTTGCCGTGGTAAGTTGTTTCTACATATCTCAAGCTAGTTTCGGCCGAGCATGAGTTTTACGCACCCTGGGCGTGAAAGGACAAAATATTTCGCTTAGCTTTGGTGTCCAGATTGCAGCATCAGACGAATGACCAAGTGACTTAAGCCATCCTTTTAACGCTGGTTCAGACCACAAACTTCATGGCCAGAGCAGGGCAAGCAAATCATACTTTTTAGAAAATAGAACCCTACCCATGGAAGAAAATTCAAACAGAAACAAGCTATCATGCGTTCAAAAAAAATCATAGAAAAACTTTCAACTGCGGCTGTGGGGAGACGCAGGTTTTTATTGGCAATGAATTTGTCATTCAGGGGTGCGGGGAAGTGGGGCTTGAGCTTGGAACGAGAGCTCTGCGAGGAAAACCTGGGATGCCGAAAACGCGACAGAGGGAAAAGCCTCATGCGCCTGTGGGATAGAGCCATCCATGCTTTGGTTGGCATGCGGCGGCCTCGTATCTTCATCGCTTCAGAGTAAGAGGGTGAGAGCCTAGGCTGTGTTCCCAAGAATCCTTTATAGAGTATGAAAGATGGAAAACGTTCTATTTAACTGAGTAGAAACCTCGGAAACAATGAGAGGAATAGGGATAAGAGCCTACCTGTCAGACTGACAGATTTTCAGAAGACTAGCATTTGTTCCAAAATAAGTGATGGCTTTTGCAGGTGTTCAGCGAATGGTAGCAACTTTCAAAATGTGGGTCTCGAGCAGTGAGTGCAAATGATACGGTGAGTTCCGAAACCTCTCGGATACGTTAAATAGGGTGGCAATTAATGACACGTATGTCCAAAGCTGGAGGGGTTATGAAGCACAGGGCTCAAGAAATATGCCATTAAAAGCGGCACATGGCCTTATTAAATACCCTACCAACTCCATCGATGCACAAGGATAGAGGAGATCTTTTCATGCCAAGCATCGAGTATTTGTTTTAACTTTTGTGCTAAGGCGACGAGCGTAATCTTTGCGCTGTGAGCTAAGTGCACATTCAAAAAAATAAACCTTGCACTCAAGTGGCGATCCTGGCATTACGGTTGTGCTCATAAAACTGCGCCAAACTTGGGCTATCGAGAAACACAAAGCACATATTTGAAAGCAGGAGGGATAAATATAGCTTCTATGCTGGTGGCACCGATTCTATTATCACGATTTGCACTGAGAGAGATGTGCCAGCTCTTAATTCTTCCGAGAAGCTGAAACACAGCTCCAAGGCGGGGAAGATAAGGATAGTTCTTGTGCCTTTGGCGGCCAAGGAATGGTTATGTCTTGCGCTAACGATGGCCGGCTTATTGTTAAAAAATGCGGGCCAAAAAAAGACTTGAGACTTATCAAAAAGGGGCGGCTGAGTTAGAGCCAAAGTATGCATCAGGCGGAGGACTTATGGTTACAGTTTGCGCTGAGCGGGGAACTTATCTTTTGGAGGCACGCCAAAGCGGCAGAGGACTTAAGGATAGAACTTGCACTACAACAGGTGAATTAAGACTAAAATTTGTGCTGAAGAGAAAAGACTGCTTTTGCCTCAGAAAAAATTAATGAGAAAACTCTTTGGGAAGCAGGTGATGAAATTCTGCCGAGTTAGAGAAAGAAATAAACTCGAGTGACAAAGGAAAAACTTGCTACAAAAGTATTGAAAGGAGGGGCCCCGAACACCTTCAAAATTTTGGTGAGGGATGTTGTATCAACAATAGGTAACAAAGAGAAGAAAAAGGTTAAGTTTCCTTGCGAGCTTTGCAATTAGGATCACCTCACTCACCAATGCCCTCTAATCGAAGAAGCCCAAAAGCTGCTTCAAGAAAAGAAACCTGCAGTCCTGAAAGATCCATTTCCCAAAGGACAGGGCTCAGTTTCTGGCACCTCCAATGTTGGGGGCACCACCCATGATTGAGTTGATCAAACTTTTATTAATATGGTTAACTCGGATTCACTTTTACAAATGCGTGCAAGAAACTATACCCATGATCCACAACATAAGGATAAAGATATTCCTGAGTCTTCCACTCCTCTCCACATACCAGTGGATTCACTGCCCAAGATCCCAAAAGGTGTCTTGAAATGGGATTCACACAATCCCAATGCACGGGCTGCTTCCAGCTACAATGTGGTTGAATATCTAGCCCAAACCCCTTGTGCTATGTCCACCTTAGAGGTTTCACAAAGTTGTCCGTTACAACGAAATGCACTTTTGGCAGCGATTGGAAGTATGGAATCATCCAACATGACTGCGCGTTTTGATCTATCTGATATCAAATATCGGTTTTCGTATCACGTTTCTCTTTAGATAGAGATAGTCCATGGTCCTATGACCATTGGACGAGTTGTCGTAGATGAGGGCACATCTACATGCGTAATGTCAATTTATTGTTGGAAAGATTTGGGTTCTCCCGAGTTAGCCCCCTCTAACACACTGCTTACTACCTTTGATGGCAGGACTTTCCGTCCACATAGAGTTCTACCAATGTTTGAAGTTGCACTTGCCAGTAAGACTATTGCTGTAGAGTTTGAAGTTCTGGACGCTCCTCTTGATTACAATATGTTATTAGGCAAGAGATGGACATATGCCATGCGAGCCATTGCATCGATAGTTTTCTGAGTTGTGATGTTCCCCCACGAAGGCAAGATCGTCACGGTCGATCAACTTTCGTTCTCTCGGAGAAACAACCAGACTTCTTCGGAATCCGCAATTCCTTTAGTTGATAAATCTTCCCTAGCAAGTGAGAGTTTAGGAGTAGGGCTTTATGGGTCATTAATAGGCACTTTTGACCTACCTGCTCCTGTTCTTTTCATGCGTTCTAATGAAGGTACATTTACTGAAACTTTCACAGTCAGTTTAAGGACTGATCCATGGATCCTTCTAACTGTATTAGAACCATTAGTTCCTTTAACCATTGTAGAAGTAGCATACATGAAAGCACAACATGCTTCGACGGAACATGTTGTGACTCTGCCAGTCTCTGCTGAGTCGGATATAGATTATGATCGTGCATGGTCCATGGACTCTACCCATTATTTCAATTGTTTAGACATGGTTTTTCCTTCTGATGAAGCCATTTTGGAAGCCATGATGGGCCTGGACCATCCATGGGAACACATGCACCACCCATCTTACCTGCTTCCAGATCTAGACAGGATTGAAAGAGGAGAGTTCTCTATGAGACCTGGTGGAAATGTTGATTTGTCCTCTATCCCTTCCACTTCAAGGGTTGTTTATGCTGAAGGGAATATGGATAATATATCGAGAACCATCCCGATTAACATTTCCACCAAACCCGAGGTTGCGGAAAACACCTTGATTGGAGTAGACTGTTCTCCAGAAGAGATCGCTCTGTACACCAAACTTTTTAAAGAATTCCATGATATTTTTTCCTGGTCTTATGAGGAGATGCTAAGCATCGATCCAACCATTGTTGAGCATGTCATCACAACGTACCCTAACGGAAAACCTGTGAGACAGAAGCTCCGTCCAATGAATCCTCAAAAAGCGGACACCATCAAGGCGGAGGTTGAAAAATTGCTTAAAGCTGAATTTATCTATCCGATCGACATGACAGAATGGGTACCATTCGAGTCTATTTTGAATTTCAGGATATGAACAAAGCTTGTCCGAAAGATAAATACCCCACACCATTGATTGATCAGATCATAGATGTGTGTGCAGGACACGAGATGTTTTCTTTTATGGATGGATTTTTGGGATATAATCAAATTCAAATCAAACTCGAAGATCAACAAAAAACAACATTTATTTTCTCGTGGGGAACCTTTGCCTATCGGAAGATGTCGTTTGGATTAAAGAATGATAGAGCTACTTTCCAGCGAGCAATGAATTTCACTTTTCATGATATCAAGCACATAGTTGAACCCTACCCTACTTGGATGACCTCCCGGTGCGATCTCACAAGAGACGGGACCATCCAGCTCATTTAAGACTTTTGTTTGAACGGTGCAGACAATACAAGATTCGACTGAATCCTAATAAGTGTGTATTCTGTGTCGAATCAGGATGTTTACTGGGACATATTGTATCCAGTCATGGCATAATGGTCGACCCGTTAAAGGTCAAGGCGATTGTAAATCTGCCTCCTCCTCACACCTTGCGACAACTCCAAAGTCTGCAAGGAATTTCTAACTTATTGCGACGTTTTATCATAAACTATGCTAAAATTACAAAAGGTTTCATGAGACTACTTAAACAAGATACCTACCTCTTGTGGGATGAGGCTGGTCAAGCATCGTTTGAAGCCTTGAAAAAGGCATTACTGTCAGCCCCCTTATTAAGCCCGCCTGATTATACAAAGGACTTCCTTTTATATCTGGCGGCATCCATATACACAATCAGCATAGAACTAGTTCAGGAGGACGATATGCTCCAAGAGCATGTCATTTATTATCTCTCGCGTGCATTGATAGCTCCTGAGATTAAGTATTCACACATTGAGAAGTTAGGACTAGCTGCGGTCTATGCGGTGCAGAGGATTCATCACTACATCCTTTTACAAACCACTACTGTGATTGCAGAGGTCAATCCTTTCCAATATGTTCTCACTAGATGCATCATCAGTGGGAAATATAATAAATGGATTGTAATCCTGCAAGAGTTTGACTTGGTTTTTCAGTCTGCCAAGTCGAAGAAATCACTAGTGTTCACTGAATTAATTTCAGAATTTCTGAGTGACTTAGTGCATATTGAGGAAGAGTCATCATTCCCGGATGAACATATCTTCCTTATTGCCTCCTTTGACCCATGGTATGGGGATATTTTAGTATATCTCCAGACTTTGAGGTGTCCTACAAATTTTTCTAGAGAGAACGACGCAAATTGAAAAGTCATTCGAAAAACTATCTCATCATTTATGATACTTTGTACAGACATGGGATAGACTCCATCTTACGATGTTGTTTGACTTTAGAAGAAGCAGAATCAGTATTGAATGATGCTCACAGTGGAGCTTTTGTGGGTCATCTTTCTGGGTTGGCAACAGCTCAGAAAATACCACGTGCCGGGTATTTTTGGCCTACAATATTTAAAGATTTTGTGGAAGCTGTGAAACGTTGCTGTCCGTGTCAGTTTTTCACCAGAAAAATGAGAGCACATCCAGCTCCTCTTCATCCTGTGATCACTGTAGGTCCCTTCACCAAATGGGGGGTTGACTATATGACTTGTAACCCAGTTTTGGCTGGAGGCCATCGTTATATCATCATTGTCGTCGACTACTTCACCAAGTGGGCCGAGGCAATGCCTACTGTTAGGGAGGATGGAGAAACCGCCGCTAATTTTGTATTCAATCAAATTATCGCAAGGTTTGGCATACCCAAAGTGATCGTGACTAATCACGGTCATCGTTTTCAAAACAACATGATGACCGAGCTTTATACCATGCTAGGTTTTCGTTAGGAGCATTCGTCTTCATTCTACCCATAGGATAATGGTCAGGTCGAAGCAGTTAACAAAACCTTGAAGACAATTCTACAAAGAACAGTTAATGCCAGTCGGAGTAACTGGAACATCATGTTGTATCCTGCTCTTTGGGATTATCAAGCAAATGTATAGAATGCTACCGGGTTCTCTCCCTTCCAACTTGTGCATGCAATAGAAGCAGTCATTCCGATTAATTGCGAGATTCCCTCATTAAAGTTGGCTATCGAACTGTTACCAGAAACTTCAGCACTAGAAGAACATTTGCTGCATTTAGAGCATTTAGATTAGCATCGCCGAGATGCGCTCACAACAAATGAGATCCATAAGAAACGAGTCAAAGGACAGTACGATAAGTCTGTCAGACCTAGGGTATTTCTTGAAGGAGACCTGGTTCTACTTTGGGATAAGGACAAAGAACCTTTAGGGGCTGGCAAGTTCAAGTCCATGTGGCTTGGTCCCTATATAATCTCAAAGGTACTGAAGAAAGGTGCTTATGAGCTAACAGACTACAAGGGTAATAAGATGCCTGAGCCTAGAAATGGGATCTACCTGAAGAAGTACTACGCTTAGGCATCTGTGCTTTTTCATGTATTATAGTTGTACATTTTGTAGAACTAGTTTTGCTTGTGATCGTTAGCTAACCGTATGTGTATTTTCTCGCTTCGTGTTTCAGATGTCGACTGAACACTTTTTAGGATTTGCCGAAGGCACCAGTCGCCACACTCAACAGTTGGCTTCAGCAGCTTGGTTAATTTACTCACCGACTGACCAATTGGTTTCTTCAGGGTGGTTTGTTTGGGCACCACAACGAATAGCGTAGCTGAGTACATTGTGGTCATAGAACTTCTCCTAGATGCTCTTGTTTAGGGCATTTCACATTTGGAGGTAATACTTGATTTGAAACTAGTTGTATTTCAGTTTATGGGTGTTTATCAGGTTAGAGATCCTATTTTGCTACGACTTTTTTGTGAGTTAAATTATTGGAAAGACAGTTTGACTCCATCATATATCAACATATTCCAAGAAATTTGAATGCATTAGCTGATTCATTTGCAAATTTTTTTTAGATTGGCATTTGTATCATACACACCCATAAATAAATATTACACATAAAGTTAAACACACACATGTAAATATAAGCCAATACTGTATATATATCCGATACTGTATCAAATAATAGTATGATTTTGGAACATAAGTCTAGAACAGAGTCATAAGATACAAAATTGGGCTCGATGGCCTAAAAAATATACATAAAATATCCTTCTCCTATGGAGAAGGTGGGGCCTCATCAGCATCCACTGCCTCATGCTAACATATGACTAGCCTAGCTACTTTCAGCAGCAATCTAATCCAAGCCAGGGGCACACCAACTACATCCTCCTGCATGTCAACATGCATCTGCTCAATACGCTATGTTGGAATGTCATGCGTCAACCGACTCATCTTCCTCTCTATAGCCCCTAGTGTAGCATCGGCTGCACCCGCATCAATTGGCCTCAAAAAGTAGTAGGATGTCCCTCGAGACGAACTGGTCCAACATCTGCATATGACACTTTGTTTTAGTATTTCAAACTCATCATAAAAATCATATACTTTTAAAATTGAAAAAAAAAAATTAAATAATTTTCAAAAACATAAACATACCTATATCTCCCTAGGAATCACCTGGAGGAAGTACCAGCTTTGGATCACGATGGAAGTCTAAACCAGCATATGGAAACTGCTCAAATGCTAGCACCTGCCTCTCCCACCATCCCCAGAAATCATCAGTATGATAGCAAAAGTGGCTTTCACCACCACCCTGGCGGAGGAAAATGTCACCCCAATGGTTCAATCTTAGCTCACGAGGGTTAACTGGTGGAAAAGGCATGCCCAAACTAAGAGTAGGTACCCTCTTGAAGAAGAAGGTACAAAGGATGCTTCCATATCCAAAGTTCTTCATTCTCCTGGTCTTACACCCTGAGAGTTGAAGCTTCATGTTTGCTAACAGACTAGTAGACCAGTCGTAGACATGACCTTGCAAGCATTCAATACCAATGTGCATGTAGTGTTTTGAGGCTAAGTGTTGTGTGGCACTCCCTCCCATTCGGTTCAACATACTTATAATAACCTTTAGAGGGAAGCTCATAAGAGTAGAGATGAGAATCTGACTACCACACTTCTCAGTACCCTCCACATAGTATGCATTCACATAATCTTGTATAGACATGGCACCGACATTGCGTGAGGACCCTTTCAGGTTTACAGGATCTCCCCTCCCAGAGAGCCCTGTAATGAAGTATATGTCATCAATAGTGAGATCCACGGTCTCTCCCCGGATATTAAACACATTGGCATCGACATCCCAATACTGAATGAGTCTTTGAAGTAAGCGGTTGAGTGCCCTCATGTTTACGGTTCAGTAGAATTTCAATAAACCACACCTTCTAAGCAAATGAAGAGTGGTAGGATCTTGCATAGCCATCCTATCCATGTCTTCATGCTCCCGTTCCCTCCAAATAAGTGCCATCCTGCCATGAAAACATCCAATTTTTAGTTCTTGACCCCTTTTTAGCCATGTTCAGGGGTAAACACTACTCTACAAAGCATATGGTCACGTTTGGACGCTACTGTCCTTGAGGAACAGTAGCGTACACCTCCAAAAATATCCTACTTCACCTCTTAGATAGCAGCGTACATGTTTTTCACGATTTGAGCATGGCTAGAAATTGAACTTTAAGCATGAAAATTGACAAATGAACCATCAAAATGCAAGTTGGGATGAAAATAACTTACTTGGAAGAAGAGTGAAGTCAATGGTTTCCTGATTTGATCGCTATGAATGGTTGAAGATCAAGGGTTTGCTCCAAAAACTTGCCCTACAATTTCCAAATGTGATATTTGAGTTTTCAAGTTGAAATTACATATATGAATTTGAATTTGATTTTTTACCCACTTTTGTAAAAAGTCTATAGTTTCAAATTGCATAAACAATTATCTATTTAATCATTAAATACCTACAAATGTTGGTGAGATGATTTTAACCTATATCTCTCAAATTTTCACTAGATTTTCGTAGCATCAAACTATTATGACTAAATTTCTTTACTGATGACCATTTTTAGTACTTTATAGTTAAAATTTTATGTCATTAAATATTTTTTGTCATTAATACTAACTCGGTTGTTGAGATCCTAGTCTTTAGCAAATCATGAGTTGTGATCCTAGAAGCTGTCATTTAAAGTCATTTTAAGCTCCTATTTCGACTATTGAAACCTAAACAAGATTGCTAAGCTGACTTGTCCTCTTCAAGCTCATTAAAGGAATTGAAGGCTCATCCACTTAAGTATAAGTTTAACCATTTTCCAGACTTTTGTGGATTACTTACGAAAAAGGAATACTCTAGTCATCCATGGCTAGAAGAGTTCTTCTTCCATTGTCTTATACTTTTTTCGGGGGAGGAGACTAACTTTACAAAAAAGGACCTTTTGGAGCCTTCTTTAGGGTTTTCAGGCTCTTGAAACATGAAAACAGCAAGCGAGCATTAACCTACTCAGGCTCGATGTGAAATCCACGAGAGGGTAAATAGAGGATTGTTTAAGTTTTTCAGACTCTATAAATAGGAAAACACTGACGAGCATTAACCTACTTGGGCTCGATATTAAAATCCACGAGTAGATTTATGGAGTTATTGTTTAAGTTTTTCAGACTCCTTAAAATTGAAAGCACTGGCGAGCAAGAAGATATCTCGGCTCGATATTAAAATCCAGAGATCAGTATTATAGAGTATTCTTCTATCTCTTCTTCGAACTCTGTAAACAATGAAGAAGGTCCTGAGTCTTCCTCCCATGGGATCATTAAGTTGTTTACATGGTTGGATCTATTGAGTTTTCATTCTCTCTTGGACTCATTAAAACAACAAGAAAGGTATTCTTTTATCTAAAAAGAATAAGGGATAAGAAGGGTATATCACATCTTACAGTTTCAAAGGTAGTTCATTCAGTCAAGTCCTTGAACACAACACCTACTTGAGTCTATCATTTCAGTTGGGTTTAGTTTTTGGCCTTTGGGTGAACCTGATCTCCGAGTTATTACTCTCCGGGTTGTTTATTCTTCCAACCATATGGAGGGTCTATTATGTCTCCTACATCACAAACTTATATCATTTCCCCTCATGTTGAAAACTGCCTAAGTCACTTTGTGTCGTGCTCACTATTCAACGATATAGCCTGTCTCAGCCATTCTGCAGTTTACCTTGACTTCATGTGTCAGCCATCTTGGTGTCAGTTTGTTTCATCTTGTTACTCGTCCTACTCTACATCAGCTCATACCAGTTGATTGTTCCCCATGTTGGATGATGGAGGATTCCTTAAGGCATCCCTTCGAATGGACTTCCTTCCATCGACATCAACTCATTTTTCTCTAGGAACGAAGTTTATAGTTTTCGGTTAGTACCTTGGGGATTGCAGTCATCAGTGGTAGTTTCCCTCGTCGTTGGATAATGAGAATACATCAATGTCTCTTATTCGACGGGTTCCTCAGGTGTTTGACTTCAAGTCCACTTATTCACACTTGTTGGATCGTACTAGGTACCTTGGGCACCATTATCATTATCGGTGGAAGCCCTCATGTTTGTTAACAGTATACATCAATGACCGGTAATCAAACGATACCCCCCATGTTCGACTTCAGCTCATTTATTCACATGGTTAGGGTTTGTACCTTGGGTTGTTTTGGATGAAGATCTTAGGACATTGATGCCATTATCTCATTATGTTATCACCCAAGTTGCACAAGATTGAGCCTCACTCATTTTGGCTCTCCATGAGACATAGATCCAGTTTGTTGTTATGGCTATGATCTCTCATTTTCACATGAATCCACGTTTGTATTTTAGTGGCCATGCTATATATACATCTTGTAGTTATGTATTGGAGATCATTTTGTATCATGCTACACATCTATATGATGTCAAGATTGTAATTGCTCACTGACCTTGATCATTATTTCAGGTACTTTTGTGACTTGGTTCTATGGTTTCTTGCTCCTCCGCTGACTTGGAGTTATAATGTATGCAGGACATCATTTCCCTCTGACCTCACACATTAGGGGGCATCTGTTAGAGGTAAAATATGAACTTCTTCATCCGTGATGACATATAGTTGTTCATCACACAAAAGGACAACTTGGATTGAAGAGCATGATTACCTTGGATGATGTATGGACTAGACTTACACCTCTGCAGCTGCTAAAACATTTTTTTTTCATACATTTTCGACATGAACGCTACTCCATAGGCATAAGAGCAGTGTTTGCCTACTAAAATATGCAGGTCTGCTTCAATAGAGTAGCGTTCACCTTCTAAAATATGCAGCTCTGCTTCAATAGAGTAGCGTACACCCTCAGAAACCTTGCAACGCTGGTTGTAAGCATGAAAGTTGCATATTGTGCACTACTCCACTTGAGAAAACTAACATTCACCTTAAAATTTAATCAAAAATATATTAATTTGACGAATTGGGATTAGTTGAAGTTGGTTTGCAACTTCCCCAACCTCCCAATCCAACCACCTCTCGGTTACAATTGCCAACCTTGTCCCATAAATACAAGGAGGATCCATCAGAGGGGTTACTTAGAATTCATAGGATAAGAAACTATGCATTAAGGGTTGTTATGCCGAAGGAATTCCAAAGTTAGTGTGAAGAGTAGGAGCCCAGAATCCAGTTTCACAAGCACTCTGAATGATCAGGTATAATTGTACTAATTATTTGCTTTTGACAATAAAGGTTGAAATACCCTTCCCGTCCCAATCAAATGTCTAATGGATTTCATATTTGTTTGGATTAAATGCTTGAATGTATTTGATGTCTAAATTGCATTTCAATTTCATCATTGTTATATCAGTCAAGATACGCTGAGGAAGGTATCTTTTGTATTGCAGGTTCGTCGAACGAAAGATCAAGTAGAGGATTGATCGAAGGAGCAAGCGAAAGCTAGGATCGAACATCGTTAATAAGGTATGCCTTCAAGAACCTTGATCTCTTTCCTTTTGTAGAAGTCTATGTGATATTTATGTATCACCCCAGAAGTTGGTAGTATCCATCTCCTCGCTATAGGGTAGAATTCTTGAACAACATAGTCTATCTCCATTTATGATATTTTTTTTTGTAGGTTATTATCAAGATTTCAAGTGCAGTAGTTGCAGTAGTTTCTGCCCTTTTGCAGCAGTAGCAATTGCATACATTTTCTCGTTTTTTTGTAGGTCTTCTGAAACAGCTTCCATGAATTTGGAAGAAATTACTCCTCTTTCTCCATTCAAGTATGATGAATGGAAACCAAAGATGATAGCACATTTGAAGAGACATGGTCTCTTTGATTATTGTTTTGAAAGAGAGTTCGAATCCTCTGAAGAAGAGAATGACTGGTTAAATGAGGGTGACAGAGCCTATGCAGCCATGTTGTTTGCTATGTCTCATTGCATGGTACACCACTTCCTTTCTGCTGAATCTCCAAAAGAGCTATGCGCCCATCTGGATGAAAAATTTGGCAAACAGAATGAAGGGATTGGTCCAAACCATTTTGAGAGCAATCCCACTATTGCATTCGCCCTCCTTGATGGTCTCCCTGATCATGAATCAGTATCAAACATATCTCATATTGAAGTTGTCCACAAAGAAGAAGAACTTGCAAGTTCTACAATCATGCTCCAAATTAATTCTATTTTGAATTATGTGCCAGCTCACACTCTAGAAACTGCAGAGGTTCTTAAATCCTCTCTTGCACAAGAGTCGGTTGGTTTGCATCATGATCTATTAAATGTTTCGGAAGTCAAATAAGCAATTGGAGGTAATGCATTCACCCTCCTTGATGGTCTCCCTGATCATGAATAAGTATCAAACATATCTCATATTGAAGTTGTCCATAAAGAAGAAGAACTTGCAAGTTCTACACTCATGCTCCAAATTTATTCTATTTCAAATTATGTGCCAGCTCACACTCTACAAACTGCAGAGGTTCTTAAATCCTCTCTTGCACAAGAGTTGGTTGGTTTGCATCATGATCTATTAAATGTTTCAGAAGTCAAATAAGCAATTGGAGGTAATGCATTCGCTCTCCTTGATGACTCACCTCTTATGTACTACTATATGATCATTTGTACATGCTTTTAGAAGTTTATTGAAGATGAAGGCCATTGCCATTCACTTGGGATAATTTCTCATGCGTTTCATGGTTTAGATCTCATCTCTAATGGTTCAAAGGAGATCTCAAGAAACCATTCATTAAGTCTTGGAGCTGATTTAAAATCCAAGCAATCACTACTTGGGATAATTTCTCATGCATATCATGGTTTTGATCTCACCTCTAATGGTTCAAAGGAGATCTCAATAAACCCTTCTTCAATTCTTGGATCTGATTTGGATTCAAAGCATTCACTATCATGTGATGGTTCTTTTGGGCATAATCTCACCTATGATGGTTCGAAGGAGAAAGCAAAAGACTATCTACACATTCATGGATTTGATCCTACCTCAGCTGATTCGAATCACAGGTTCCAGGATCATCCTCATACTTTTGGATTTCTTCTCATCACATTCGATTTGAAGAGCAAGTACAAGCACATGCTTTTTGAGCATGAACCACTTCTTCCCAAGAAGAAGATACCTCCAGACATATGACCAAGCATCACACCTACTTGAGTTTCGAGCATTTATTTTTGGTGTTCCTTACAATCTATTTTTTGGGGGGGGGTATTTTTCCCATGAGTTTTTCCCCATTTCCTCAGTTTATTAACTGTTATTATTATTCATTGTATTGGGTGACCTTTGGTATTAGTTACTAGGGCTCGAGATGGATTAAGGGGGGTGTTGGGATATTCCTATACTCCATCCCAGTCCTAACAATATTTTCCATTTTTCCATTTTCATTCATGCATGCAGTCATGATTTTGCATGCATGCATGCAATTGCATGCATCCCAGTCATCAGTCCCAGCACCTAGCCCTCAATTAGCTATCCCTGGAGCTTCATTCTGATGAGTTTTAGTCCTCCTCGTGCTTAGTGCACCCTCCTTTCACCTACCACTTGTGAAAGGCACCCTCTCTCACCTACCACTCAGTTGCACTTCAATTAGTTGAGTTATCTTTAGATCTTTCCTTGATTGAAGGATATATTGACTCTCAACTAACTGTATCACTCCGATGGACCTCCAGTGAGACTAGACTGCCTATTCTGACTCCAGTTAGCTCCTCATGCGCCCTACACTGAGCTTCCTTCATTCAGTTAGTGCCTCCATGTGCCAGTTACACCTACCACACTCAGTTAAACTCAGTTTGACACCTAGTTGAATGCTACTTGTTCTTTGATGACACTCCATTGATCTGATTATCACTCCATGAAGGATAATTCGAGTTGCCACCTTGGCATTCGAATCCTCACCATTGTATTATTTATTTGTCCATATTGTGATTAATGAATCAATGTGTGATGTTATTTTGCTTCTATTCGAGTTCTACTGTATCATAATTATGTTGCTCCTTTACACTGCATTGACCACTCTTCTTCTATTTTCTTGCTTAATCTTAATCTTTCTTGTGAGGTATACATCAGCTCTTAGATCTGCTGTGAGGATTTTCACACTTGCTGCACCCACATTAAATCACAATTTCAAAATATTTGATACAATAATGACTTTCCTAATTTTTTAACTTATCACAATTATGGGGGATTTAGGAATACATCTCTTAAAGGTTTTCAGGTATATAAAAAAATTTCTAAAGAAAACCAAGTGACTCTTATGTTTTTAAGGTCGATAAACCAAAGTTGGTCTAAATAAAAAATAATAACCATCAACATAGTTATCATGTATAATTGTTACCAATTTTATTTTAGTTGAAAAGAAGATATACCAACAAATAAGAGAAAAACTATAATCAATTTATGAAGAAACTATGTTTTTTAATATAACATAAACAATGCAAAGAGCAGATTGGGAAAATATAATAGAGAAAGTTGGTATTGGACTTAAAAAAAAAGGAAGCAGAAATATTTGAAAATGTGGCTAGTTAGACAAACAAAGTATTTTTGGGTATTGTATTAACACTATTAAAGATTGCACTCCAAAGAATATTTCAGTGTGTATGAGAGAATATACAAGGTAAATGGCATCAATATTTGCATTGGCAAATTAGTATTGTAAATCCAACTAGTTAAAGGAAATAGCTACATGATTAAGCATAATGAAAGAGAATACATTTTTCACATTGTAATCTTTATTTGCTAAAGTATAAAGTTTTTTTTAAAAGGCTCAGGGTTGTATTATACTATTAAAAGGAGGAAAAGTACATAACAAAGTTCAGGTAGCCCTAAGAAAAAGGTGATTAGCTAACAAAGATGTGCCAAGGAACCAGAGATTGAAAGTATCTATGAGATGTTTTTGAGCTACAAATTAACTACTGAAAATTAAGGTAGAAATTGTGTGATCCCCCACAGGCCGGGGGTTATGATCCATTAAAATCAAAATATGGAAATTGGTGTTCATGTTAAAAAAGATAGAGTTTTCATGAAAACATAAAGAAACCCTAGTCATCATCAAAGATACTAATTAGAGATGGACCAGCACCTAGAATTTCATGTTTGATTACAAGCTTGACTTTCTCGAGGTAGCGATGGCAGTTCTGGTGCGACGAAGCAGGGTTGGCAGGAGAAGGATAGTTGAAACACTTTGGGTTTGCCTAACCCATTAGTCATCCTCCATGTAATTTTCATCATGCAAACCATGCTACTGTCGTGACCAAGGGACCAGACTACATACCCACATCTATCCACATAGAAGCCAAATTTGTGAGAGGCCAGAACAAAGCAAGCTTTAGAGCTAAGGTGACGAGCAACCTTGGTGATGTGATTGTAGGGAGAACACTAGCCAAAGCGCTCCCAAATAAGAAACATTATTTATTTTCTATAGGCAGTTCCATCATGAGGAGTGGCAGGTGCGAGAGGGGTCGTTTACAACCCTGGAGGTAACAAGCTATTCCAGTACGCATGGGGATTAGGAAGGAAAACTAACAACCAAGATGAATGGGCAAGACTTCTCTGGGGGTTGAAATAATGGTGTCCATGCACATAGAACAATATTTTGTCTTTGGAGACTCTAATATTGTTATTCAAAAAATGATAAACATTCAAAAAGGACATGATAAGAATCTGAATAGAATTCAAAAAAGAATTGTTTCAATCATCCACGATATATCCATGATCTAGTTCTTTCACATCCGAAGGCACAATAATGTGGAGGTTGATACCATGGAATTTTCAAGGAGCTAGGATAAAAGAAGGTTTCATTGTCTTGAATCAAGACCCCGCACATATCAAATGGTCCCCTTCTTTTTCAACCTTCTTTCTACCCATTCTATGGGGGCGAACATGCATCGACACCCTCACATTATCCGTATAGGTGGATTCCATAATAGATCAGGCTTTAAAGGCGACCCTCTGGCATTCCTCTCTCACATTAATGGAGGTAGTTGTGGCATGAAAATGGAAACATGTGAAGTTATGTCGTTCCCTCGAGGTTCTCGTTCACATGACTCTTATCTAGCAGAAAGGACATTGTTTTATATGATTGTGTATGGTATCGAAGCCTTCACTTGAGACGCGTTGTATTTCAAAACCGGCTTGCGTATTCCTCTCTCATCTCTCTCAGCTAACAGGAGAATGAATATGGACAATATGTTGAAGGAGCTTCGAGAGATCAAGGTGGTGCACTAGGACATCAGGAAGCACAGGGTCTTCACTCAATAAACCACTATCATAGCACGTTTGTTCGTGGCATATGAAACAATACCGCTAATTTCACTAAATATTGGAAAATAACTTCCAAAATCATTTTTTTTAACCCCTCCGAATATGCCTTCCCAATTTAAAAAAAACGCCTATTTTCACTAGATATTGTATGTATCAATTTTTTCTTTAACATTTTTTATACCCCTTTATATTTCTACCTAGTATATTGATATGATACCACTCTTATGACCCCACATGCATTCTACAATGCACCTTGCTTCTTTCGATGTATATTGTGGATGCACATTACTTCACCCACAATGCAATTACTTAGCCACATATCATTATGATTTGCAACATCTAATGGTCTAAGGAAGAGATAGGAGATCACTTCTTGTATGTCACTAGAGCCAGTGCACATAGTACAACATTTAGATTGCGTGTTGCAGTTCCCCAATCGCTGACTAAGCCTTTTGTGGGATAGGTATCCAAGCCCCCAGGGCCTGTAACAAGCTCTAGGAGGCTGAATAAACCTCCCAAGTCCTGTAATAGGCACGATTGGTTGGGTATTCAAGCCCCTAAGGCCTATCGAGGGCCTATAACAGGCCCTGGAGGCTTAGAGCCTTCCAAGGCTATTGGTAACAACTGGTTGAGTGCTATTGGTAACAATTGGCTGTCAATGACCACTTTATCTCAACTATGATCGACTGCAAACCCACTTCAACATGAAACCCCTGGCCTCAAGCATGCCTCAAGACATGATTTCCTTGTAACTAGTAAGCCCGATCGTTGCTTCAACCCGATTTCTCATCCTGTCGTGATCTTGCCATCTCCATTTGGCGAATATTTGTGAGCCCGTCCATATAAAAAAGACCCCAAAGTATTTTTGTATTGTTAAATTAAATAAAAAAAACCTTTTGCCCCTTACTATATAAGCAATATAATTTTTAGGTTTTCATGAATATTTAATACTACAATATGAATGAACGTGATATTATATTTCTTGCTAGTGAAGCCCTCATGTCACAAAGAACGCGTGCAATGCCTTTGAAGCCTCCAAAGCTGCTGTGGATGGATTCTAGACTGGAGGATGTGGAAACTAATGTCCGTGTCCATGTCAGTTAAGCTTGAACAATTGCAGAAATAAGTCAAGGGTATAAATGACCACCAGCAAGCCAACTTTGAAGGTGTTAAGCATTTCTTGCTCACATTGAAAGGGTTGTTATTTGAGACTTTGCAAAGTGGAAATGACAAGATTGAGGCTCGAAGAAATCGGGAAGCAAAAAGACAACTCCCTCATGAAAGACGACTCACTCATGCATGATCAAATTCAAGAATGAAGATGCATTCTCTCCCTGTTTTGTTTTGTTAGATGTTTTTCTGAGTTTAAATTTATATTAAATATTTATATCATTTTTTCTTTACATCTATAAATATACTTATATTTATTTATATCTATTAAATAAATTAAAATAATGATAAAATATTAGATAAATAAATATTTTGCAATGTGAACTTTAAGTTGAAGTTTTTATATATATATATATAACTAACTAAAATAATGAATCAAACTTGAATACTTTTTGTTTTTGTTTGGGAAAATTTTAGTTTGTCTCTCATTGTTCTATTTGTTTTTAAAAAGTCATATACATTATGAAATGTATTCATAGATATGGCTTCAAACTATTTGGAGTTTGGCTATATAATTGATATTTATATTAGAAATATCATGCACTCAAAGAAATCAAATTCATAGAAGTGCAAACTGTCCTTAAGTTTTTACAATCTAAAACAAATTTACATGATAATATATATTTGATCTCCCTATCTAAAACAAATTTACATGATAATATATATTTGATCTCCCTCGTAAAATGGACTTATAATGGTAGATAAAACATTTTGTCGATGTGCTTTGGGGTAGATAATAACAACTTTTTTAGTGTACAGTGCTTTTTGGAAAAGCTTACCCATTTAAAGATTTAATTCCTCTAAAGTTTATGATAAATCAAACGTTGAGATAAATTAATACTAATAAATAAATTTAAATTTACACATAAAAAAGTAAAATGATTAAATATCGTTAATTAATTTTAATATATATTCGTTTGATTCATGAGAATAGGTGTCAGAGCTTAGACTAGTTGAATATTCGTTTTCTTAACCTCGTGCGACCCGTTACTAAAGTTTTGATAATCACATCCGATCTCTCGATTAGTCTCACAAACAGGGTTTAATGAACTAGGTCGGACCGATTAGTTAAACAGGGTTTAATGAAGTGGGTCCGAGGAAGGGAGAAAGAATAAATATTCGAGGAGTAAGTTAAACGATAGATCAATTGTTTTTTTTTTAATTTGGTAATGTCATTTAGTTTATATCTTTTTTGTTAAAATGGTTATTTTTATATTTAAAATATTTTGATTATGAAAATAGATTGAAATATTTTAAATATATAATTCCAACCAGTTTAAACTACAATTTTCTCAATTTCAATAAAATTTTAACTAAAACTACAATTTTATCAATTTCAATAAAATTTTAACCATAAACAAATAGTTTAGACGTCCATTAGTTAACCGTCGTGCTGTTAACTCGGAAAAGTAGTATTAGATTGACGAATCTACACGACGAAGTGTCATGTTTATTCGAACGCATTGATAGAAGTATAAATATATGGAATGTGTGGAAGCCCAAAGAAAGATATTTATTGAAAGCCTGTGCAGGTTAGACCATACCATATCTCGCTCTCGGGAATAAAGCCCTAAAACGAAAAAGCTGAGGTAATTAGTACTACTGAGAAGAAAACCCTAAAACGAAAAGCTGAGGAAATTAGTAACGAGTCCGAAGCAGTGCGAATGGAGCACACGAAGATACTGAAAGCTGAGAAAATTAGTAACAAGTCGGACGCAGTGCCAATGGAGAACAATGAGACACCAACAGTAGCTGATAACAGCAGTACGTGTAACATCATTCAACTGCAATTAATGCACTGTTTTAACTGATTGCTTTGTGACATTAGAGTTCTAAATTTTGTTGCATTTTTAATTTTGATTTTTCTCAGTCGTTGGCCGCCTGTGCTAAGACATGGTGATGGGGGAAGTGATGCCTCTAATACCATGGTATAACCGGCCGATCATGAATCGATGGTGTGCTGATGCAATGACACACTCTTTCCCATATTATGCCCGTCTCCAAAACCCCCGTATTCTTTCCAACTGCCTCGTTTTACACCACCCTCTGGCAGGCTCGGGAAACCCTAATTATAACAGTCTCTGTATTTGGGTTTATAGTGAGAACGAGGGCACTCTGTTGAGTCTTCCAGTACCTGCTATCCCTCAAGATTTAGGTATTGATGCAAAATTTGTGCGTGATGACAATGGCGAGCGTATATATTCCTTCACTCCGATCAAAGAAAACGGTCAAGAAATGTACGATGTGAGAGTGGTCGATTTAAGGGAAGGAAACATTCGGTGGAAGAAACTCCCGCCGTTGCCTGCATGGGAGGAGCATTCTGTGTGGAGCTGTGTTTCCTTTGACAACGGGGGGTGTTGTACTAGTTATCATATTCTATGGACCGAGGACGAGGAAGACGATTATGTGTCGACGCTAAACACAAGAAACGATATAACTGAATCGCAATCCCAATGGCAACCTGAACTTGGTGCCAGTGCCAGTTGTGCTGTAATCTTCAAATCAATGAAAGTTTTTGGTTGGGGGAAGGAGCAGGTCCCGATATATCTTGAGATTAACATACCGTCCCGTACTGGAGCTCATTCTCCGAAAGCTCTTTACAAGTTCTGTGCGGACCGCCATTATTCTACAGATTACAGCGACACTTTGGAAATGCCTGACTTTTTGTTGATGCAGTATCATAGTGACGGGTATAATGAGGCTAGTTGTATTTTGTATTATATACGTTCTTTTGGAGGGAATGGGTTTCGTAAAGTGGACTTCTACAAGGTTAATTTGGATAGTGAGAACAGCAGGAGGTTAGAAGATGAAGGCGGCTCGGAATGGCAAGTATTTTTGGAGACGTGGTGGCACAATCTTAGAGCAGACGAGGAAATTACAGCAACAAAGGTTTTGTGGAAAAGATTTCCGGAATGGTATCTGAGGACGTTCAACATTGACGAGGTTGTGGATACCGACGCCATCAAGATAGCGCCAAGGGGCCCTCTCTACGTGTATCGTTTTAAGACAGCTAGATCGGATCCCACAATTTTTGACTAATTTTGACAAAGCTATATCCGTTGGTCATAAAAAAAAATTAAAAACTCGGTGAAACATTACTCTTTCATAACTTTTCATCAAGTTAATAACATTACTATGTAGTTATTACCCAAAGAAGAGGAGATTATATAGCTTAATTTTTTTTTAAATAAGAACTTTTTTGTGCTATAGGTATTGCAAATGGTCAAAGATAGGTAGAATTAAGAAAAAATCATTTGATTTGTCCCTCTGTATTGGAATATTTCTAAATGAGTAAATAAGGTTTTGAAAGGCAATGATTTCAAAGTTCAAGATCATGTCTCAACAATATTGATATTATGTATGTTATGTTCAATACAATATTGAGATAATGATAGCTGCCTATTTCGTCAATGTAGTTTTGTCCAAGTATTATGTTTATTTTTTAATATCATTGCCTTTTAAAATCATATTATGAATACATTTCAAAATGGTTATTTTTTCTTATTCAATATTTCTTTTACTATAATTTGATTGTTTTCACACTATTTGATTATTGTTAGCAAGGTGTCTACCCACTTTGTACTCAAGATGCAACGATCATCTCCTAAAGACATAAAACTCCATAAATTCTAGAAGCCTTATCTCATCTACAAGAAATTAATTTTCTATTGGTGGAAATCTAAAATTCAATGGCTGGAAGGAGAACACAAGTCCAAGCATGCATGCATTTTGTAATACATACAATGAATGTGGATCTTACAATGCCATCACGAGAATGATTAGGGTAGATGGATTAGTGGTAAGGGAAAACCACCAACAATGAAATTCTTTGAGAACCACCTTGCAAAACAAGGGGAGGAGGTAGACTGTGCCACCTTTGCTACCTTTTTTGGAATCCACTCTAATGATAATAGATCATTGAAAAACTAGGTAGTGAATATTTGCTATGAATATACATGTAGATGTCCTTTCAAAACAATTTAAGACTACCCTATGCTTTTCCAGCCAATCCATTCTTATTAGAACATCATAAGACCCTAATGGTAATACATTCAGCTTTACTTGTGTCTTTAACTAACTCATAAGAAAATCACAATTTTTAACAAAATCAACTACCTTCCTTTTGGTTCCTGTAGCTAACTGAACCATCCAAGACTTTTCAAACTTTTATACTTTCAATTTATAGTTTTTTACTATATCAAGTGATCCATAACTCAAACTAGCACCTGGGTCAATTAACATAGAGATGGGTTTGTTCTGTAGGATACCTTCGATTTCAACCATTGAAGTTTGATGATCATCTTGTCGATTTTCCAAGGCTGCATTTATCTTGGGCATTTCCCTCGCTATGTCACCAACTGTTGGCCCTTCCTGCACTGTATGGATGTTGCTGACTATTCTTTTCCTATTAGGATAGTTTGTTGCAATATGGGGTCCTCGACATTCATAACATTTTAAAGGTTCCTTTTGTTCATTATTTCTAACATAATTATTAGGCATGTTTCTTGCAGCTTTAAAATTATGTGGTGCATTACTTTTAAAATTATTTCCTTGAAAATTTATGCTATGGAAATTTCGCTTGTTATTTCTAGCATTCCTATTAAAATTAAAAATTTTCCTTTTATGTTCGAAATTACTTGGTTTATTACTTTTCCAACTAGAGACACCTTATCTTTTTCTGTTTTGTTCAAAATAAAAGTTTTCTTTTCTCAAAGCTTCCTCAAGAGTCTTAGGGTTGTCGTATTCAATTCTGTCTTTTATATTAAAAGGTAAGGAACTCAAAAATATTTGTATTTTAGGCTTCTCGTCAATAATGTAAGGTACATATCTTAACAGACTTAAGAATGTACTGCTTAATTCTTTCATGTTCATAGAGCCCAATTTTAAATCGTAGAATTCTTTATCTTTTTCTTCGTAGTACTGTTTAGATAGAAACTTCTTCTTAAAATATTTCTTAAATGTACTCCAAGTTACACTCCTTTCTTTAATGCCTTTTACCATTTTTATATCCTGCCACCAAATATCTGCTTTACCAATCAAATTATAAATGGCCATCTTAGCTTTTAGCTTATCTGAATAATCATAAATGTGAAAGTATTTCTTCATACCTGACAGCCACGCTTCGGCTGCCTCTCCCTTTTCATTTTCACCGTTAAATGTTGGGGGTTTTATCTTCTTGAACTCCCATGAAATCTATTCATATGGTTTATAATTTCTCCTTTTTGGTCTACAGTCACTTTCACTGCTGTCACTATAATATTTATGTTTCTTTTTATGTATTTTAACATTGATTTCATCGGAAGAGCTACTTTCATCATTAGAGAATTTTAACTTCTTACCTTTGTGTTGGTAGGACATGGTTCCAGATTCAAAATTAAATTATGTTCTTTTATCTCTTTTGTCATTATGAAATTTATCTAGTAAAATATGATTCAGTTCCTCTTGAGATTTTAAAATTCTTTCATTCTCTTCCTTAACATTTTTCATTTCAGACTTTAAATATTTAACTATGCGAAGAAGTTCAGATGAATTATCATTTAAATCCACTTAAATATTTTCTTCATTAAAATGTTCATGTTCATTATTATTATTCTGATTATTATGTTGGGATCTGTCCTCAACAGATTCTTCTGGTCCTTCCATACCTACATTTTATATATCAAATGTTTTGTACATAAACAAATTAAAACAAAAATTAGTAACTATGTTTTCTATTTTAAATTTTCTATTGTGCGAGTGAGCCACTTCTGGGCATAGTGTTTGAACTTGTGCTTTGATACCACATTTAACATCTCCAAAATTCATAAAAGTTAAATATTTTCTGTGTAGTGTAAATACTACAATTTATTATGTGGAAAGTATAATTTTGTGAAGCACCTGCAACAATTAATTAATAAGAATAGGTGAAATACCAGAAATGACAGAACTCATAATCACTTTTATATTGATTGCAGGCCACTTCAAGGGGGCAACCTCCTTTGAGCAAGCTCAATACAAATAACTTCACCATGCCTTCATAGGCCTCAACACACACTTATATACTAAGTCTAGGCGCCAATACTATGGTTCAAAACCATGGGCGACTACAAACTATGGATCAACAATACTACGAGTGACTTACAAAGCATATGCGCCAACAACAATAACACAAACTATTGATCAACAAATACTATGGGATGACTTACAAAGCATATGCGTCCAACAACAATATACTAACAAAGTAAAGACATGGGTTCCTAACATCCCCTCCCCCTTAAAAAAAGCTTTGTCCTTAAAGCTTTAGATGTGGAAATTGTTGTTGAATCTGAAGGAGTGGTTCCCATGTAGCATCCTCTGGTTGCAGGCCGTGCCATTGAATTAAGACCTCTATGATAGAGCGAGAGCGAAGTTGATGAGTGCGCCGATTGAGGATGGCCACCAGCTTCAAAAGGATGGATCCTTCATTATCCAGTTTGGGTAAAATAGTTTGTCCACTGATGTTGGTGCCAAGAACTTTCTTCAGACAAGAGACATGAAATATTGGATGAATGCGGGAAGAAGGAGGAAGTTCCAATTTATAAGCAACGGACCCAATCTTCTGAAGAATCTGATATGGCCCATAGAACTTTGGAGCGAGCTTATGACGCCCTTTGAGTTTCAGGGAGGATTGCTTGTACGACTGGAGATGAAGAAAAACCATATTGCCTGCTTGAAAAGTGCGCTCAGAACGATGTTGATCAGCTTGTTGCTTCATGCGATTTCTTGCAATGTGAAGATTGTCCCGCAAAATGCAAAGAATCTGATCGCGATTTCGAAGGACGTGTCAACTTCTTGAACTGGTGAACTGTTCGGGTTGTTTGGAAGAAGAACTGGAGGTGCCTGACCATAGACTGCTTCATATGGGGTCATTTTAGAGGCAATGTGGTAAGAGGTATTGTACCACCATTCAGTGAGAGGGAGCCACTTTTCCCACTGATGTTGTTGTTCAGAGGTGAAGCAATGAAGATAAGTTTCCAAGCATTTATTGATAATTTTAGTCTGACCATCTGTTTGTGGGTGATACCCTGAACTCATCTTCAGTTTGGTGCCAGTGTGGTGAAATAGTTCGATCCAAAAATGACTGGTGAAAGTCGCATCACGATCCGAGACAATGGAAGAAGGGATGCCATGAAGATGAAAGATCTGGTCCAGGAAAATTTGAGCGACTGAGGAGGCTGTATAGGGATTGCTGACAGCACAAAAATGACTATCTTTGGAGAGGCGATCAACCACAACGAGAATCACTGTCTTCCCACCATATTTAGGGATCCCTTCAATGAAATCCATAGAAATATCTGTCCAAATCCATGTAGGTATGGGCAAGGGTTCGAGCAATCCTGGAAGGAGTGTTGTTTCACCCTTATTGCGCTGGCAGGTATCACATTCAGCCACCATCTGTTGAATTGTCCTTTTCATGACCTACAAAAAGAAGTTACGCCATGCCCGTTCATATGTTTTGAGGAACCTAGAGTGCCCTGCCAATGGAGAAGCATGGAGTTCATAGAAGACATCCTGTTGAAGATCTGTGCTCTAGGGAAGCACCAGACGACCTTTGTATATCAGAGAAGCACCATCCCAAGAGTAATGTGGTATAGCAGAAGGGTTGTTGGTCAAGCGTTGGATGATTTGAGATAAGGAAGAGTCATTGACAAAACCCTATTGAACAGATTGCAACCAATTTGGAATAGGCATAGAAATAGCTGAAAGAGAACCTTGGGCATCAAATGTGCGAGAAAGAGCATCTACCACAATATTGTCTTTACCCTTCTTGTAAGTGATCTCATAGTCATAACCCATGAGTTTTCTAACCCATTTCTGTTGTGCTAGGGAGGAGACACATTGTTCCAAGAAATATTTCAGACTCTCGTGATTAGTCTTGATGCAAAAATGATTCCCTAATAGGTATGGTCGCCACTACTGTATGACATGCAAAATAGCCATGATTTCCTTCTCATATGTAGAGGCAGCTAGATTCTTACCTAAAAGGGCTTTGCTGGTGAATGCAATGGGGCGTTCATCTTGATGGAGAACAACACCAAGTCCATTGCCGCAAGCATCACTCTCAATAGTGAAGGGCTTGCAAAAATCGGGCATATCTAGAACAAGTGTAGTACACATAGTTTGTTTCAGTTTGTCAAATGCACACTGAGCATCATGTGTCCATGTAAAAGAATCCTTTTTCAATAGAGAAGTTAATAGAGTTGCAATATTCCCATAATCCTTGACAAACTTGCGGTAGTAGCCAGTTAACCCCCAAAAACCACGAAGGCTCTTGAGTGCCTGAGGATGCGGCCAATTGTTCATGGCATCGATTTTGGCAGGATCCACGCGAACCCCTTGTGCTGAGATAATGTGCTCGAGATACTCAACTTCCTTCTGTCCAAAAACACATTTAGACTGCTTGGCGTGGAGATGATGGTTAGAGAAAAGTTGCATGACAATATCCAGATGCTGGAGATGTTCATCCCAGGTTTTACTGTAGATGACGATATCATCAAAGAATACCAGAATGAATTTCCACAAGTAGGGCTAAAATATTTTATTCATTAAGGCCTGAAATGTGGGAGGAGCATTAGTGAGGCCAAAGGGCATGACCAAAAACTTATAATGGCCATCATGTGTGCGGAAAGCTATTTTAGGGATATCATCCTCATGAACCCGAATTTGATGATACCTAGAACAAAGATCCAACTTGGAGAAAAATTGAGCCCCATGAAGCTCATCAACAACAGGAATTGGAAACTTATCCTTGATGGTGAGGCGATTAAGTGCTCAGAATTCAATGCAGAGGTGCCATGACCCATATTTTTTGCAGACAAGAAGAACTGGAGAAGAAAAGGAACTAGTGCTTGGGCGAATAATACCTTGCTTCAATAAGTCCCGAATGAGCATTTCAATGTTCATTTTTTGGTGAAATGGGTAGCGATAGGGCCTGATGTTGGGAGGAACACTGCCAGGAAGGAGCTGAATACGATGGTCTTTTAGACTTGAAGGTGGCAATCCCACTCATTCAGCAAAGACACCTGTATATCGATCCAGAATTTGTTGTAGATCCAAAGGAGTAGTGGAGACCGTTGATGGTTGCATCTGAATGGAATGGATCTGAGCGATGACACCATGTGAATTATTCTTGAGGATTTTTTCCATGCGATGTGAACTGATGATGCTGAGAGACCCTGGTTGTAATCCTATCAATGTGTGTTTTTGTCCATTGAGGGAAAACTGCATCCAAAGTTCAGCAAAATCCCATAAGATAGGACCAAGTGTGCATATCCATTGAGTGCCCAAAACCACATCACATCTGCCTAAGGTCAAGGAAAACATGTCAAAGTGCAAGGTATAATCTCCCATAGAGATACGCACATTTTGACACTTCCCTTTGCAAAGTAAGGTGCCCCCATTGGCAAACATGACTTCAAAGTTGGAGCAAGGATGGATAAAACAATCAGCTTGTTTGTCAATCCGAGGGTCAATGAAATTATGAGAGCTACCAGAATCAATGAGTATTGTAAGAGGAAGCTTCTTTAAGTAACCCCTGACCCACATTGTTTGGGGGGTGGTGATTCCAGCTAAAGCATGGAGAGATATCTCTGGCTGGTAATCCTGAGACGGAGGGTCAATAAGCGGTTCTTGAATGTCGACCTGAGCATCCATTGTTTCTGAATCTTCATCACCAATTTCAAAGGCAGGCAGAGAATCCACATCCAAGAGGTAGAGCTTTTGTTGAACACATCTATGTCCTTGAGTGAATTTCTCATCACAATTATAGCGAAGCCCCTTTTCTCTGTGTGCTTGCATATCCATTTCAGACAAATGCTTGATAGGAGTTGGTCAGGGAGCCTGCAGTATGGGTGGTCATTGAGAACCCATATTTCAGAAGGGAACAAATGTGGGCTTGGAGTGTTGTTGGGCTGCAATCTTGTCTTCTGCCAACTTAGCCAACCCTAGGGCTTCCATCATTGTGTTGGGACAGAACATTTTGACCTCAGAGCGAATGCCATCCTTTAGACCACTGATAAAACAACTCCGGTAAAAGTCATCAGACAATCCTTCAGTGTGGTTGGCTAGTTTCTCAAATTCGGTTTGATACTCTCTCACAGTGCCAATTTGGCGAAGTTTAGTGAGGGCTCCTGTGAAGTCATCAAAAGCACTAGGACCAAATCATTCCAAAAGGAGCTAGCAAAAGTCTGGCCATTTTGGCTCTTCATGAGCCTTGATGTACCAACGGTACCATTGAAGAGCTTCCTGTTCCAAATGAAAGGATGCAAGCGTAACTTTGTTGACATCAAAAGTATTATGCAGATTGAAATATTGTTATGCATGATAGATCCATCCAGTTGGATCAGTACCATTGAAGCGAGGAAAATCAAGCTTCAGACCACAGAAATTGCTGGAAGAAGAGAACCCGTTGTCTGATGAAGACTCGGATTTTCGTTTGTTGTTCATAGCTAAATGTTCAAGATGGAGGCCGAAAATTTTTTCATCCAGATCCTGGAGATTGGCTTGGATGGTTGCAAGTGCTTCTTCCATGGTTTTTGCTCCTGCGCGGGTGACAACCATAACCAAGAGTTTTTTTTTGGGGAATGACTGGGTAGAAAAACAAAAACAGAAACTGCTTCAGTAAAGGAAAATATGGATTTGGGAAAAAAATCTAAAGGGTAATTGGAGTTTAACTAGGTTTTGGACACTATCGAATAGACAGGGAAGTAAAAAATGAGGATTTCAGAAGCGGGGTGAAAGAATGGGAAAATTTGGTAGAAGGGGACAAAGAAACAGAATTCGGAAAGGAACTCTGTGGTAAAATTTGAAGCTGATTTGGTGAAATCTGAGGAAGTTATGGAAAACCCTAAAAATAGACAAATGTGGGATTTCGGGCTTTGGGAAGTGGAATTGGGGGTAGGGTCCTCAAGATTGAAATATGTAGAATGGGATTACAGGGGTTCCTCGAAAGTTTCAAGGGAAACAGAGTGAAAACAAGGGAGATATGGAGAAAAAACTGATTTTTTTTTTTCCCCCAGAATGGAGCAGCTACGGTTCGAAAGGGATCTGAAACAGATAGATCTGCAATGGCCTGGAAGTGAGCGGAAACAGAGGAATCTGAAACGACGCCGAATGGATTGAAAACGGATAGATCTGGAACGACTTTCAGAATGGATCTGAATGACTGGATCTGAAACGGGGCAACAGTGATCGACAATAGTTCAGTTGAAAATAGATATGGACCCGAGGTATGTGCGGCTTCCTAATAGTTCAAGGGTTTCATTCAGCCACCAATATTGTCTAACGGCTTGCATATTGGGGCAGTACCCCTCACTCCACGGCTCAGGTAAAACTGATAACCGCTTTACCACAAACGACCGCTCTTGGTTTACCTCACAGGTGGGAACTGGTCAATCAAGTAGGGGTCGTTGCCCTTTTTCGCTGGCAGTTCCTCTCAATGGGCCAGCTAGTTCGGGGTTCCTGTGGTACTCCTCACAATGAGTTTTAGGGCTTATGCCCAATTACTTCCCACAGTTAAGCGGATAGGGATTATTCCCAAATCCAAACTTGCAACAGATGCAAAAAAGAATTTGGCAAAAATTTCACCCAGCGAGCCCAAGAAAGTGCTCTAATACCAGATGTGAAGTACCTGCAACAATTAATTAATAAGAATATGCGAAATAGCATAAATGACAGAACTCACAATCACTTTTATATTGATCGCAGGCCACTTCGAGGGGGCAACCTCCTTTGAGCAAGCTCAATACAAATAACTTCACCGTGCCTTCATAGGCCTCAACACACACTAATATGCTAAGTTTAGGTGCCAGTACTATGGGTCAAAACCATGGGCCACTATAAACTATGGATCAACGATACTACAGGCGACTTACAAAGCATATGCGCCAACAACAATAACACAAACTATTGATCAACAAATACTACAGGATGACTTACAAAGCATATGCATCCAACAACAATATATTAACAAAGTAAAGACATGGGTTCCTAACAAATTTTTGGAATGTTAATCTCCTTGAGAAAAGAGGAGCTGCATTAATCTCCTTGTTAACTATTTAACTATGATTTGTAATGGCGACACTTAATTTCAATTCACCTGGTTTAATTAAATGTGTCTTAACCACTGATTACATGCTTCTTTTTTACTGTCATTAATATGACGATTTAATGCTTATGACAATGTTTGATAAATAAGTTGTTATCCCTTGTGTTGTGATATGAAATTTTAATTATACTTATGTTGTTAATACTGAAGATGTTTTCTCTGTTGAAGGGGGTTCCTTGTGACGCCCCAGAGCTTACTTCGCTTTACGCTAATGCATGTTGCCATTGTGTCCGGGTCACAGGTGAGAATATGCATCTATAAAATGGGTATTAAATTTACGATTGAGGTTACCATGGTGATAAACTACTACTTTACTTCATACTAGTTAGATTATCATTACGAAACTTAGTCCAAAATCGACAAAGGAATTGGATACTTCTAACTCAAACTTAATGATGATAAACTCTTGTTCCTGTGGTTGATTTATATTATACATGTATTTGTTGATTAAATATATGGGCGGGTGCACGAAGATGCTCCCCAAATTCGTTGCAATAGGGCCGCGCTAGCGGAGAAAAAAAATAGCGCGACCGCACCTAAGGAGATGTGCACATGCCTCTAGGTTCAGTACCGAACCGAGGCGTGTGCGTGTCGCTGACGCGTACACGTAGAGGAGACGCGCACACGCCCCTGTTAAAAATATTAAAAAAAAACAGTCGACAATTTCCCCATTTTTCATTTGGCCGGCCGAGCACGTCCTCTTCCTCCGCGTACGCATCCATTCAACTACCAACGAAGGCCAAATCCACTCCAAAACCACCCAACAACACCCACAAACTCGTCACCACTTCGATTAATAGGTAAATATCACGTTTTTTCTCAATTTTATTCATTATTTGTGTCAATTTTTGTATTTTTTTTGTTTATGTAATTGTAAATAATTCTCAAATTTTAAAAACAATGAACCAATTTTCAACTGCACATTGCAACTGAGACAATGAGTGAAGAAGATGTTAACCCTGAGTCCAATGGAACACAAGAAAAATCGAACCTTGGATCCAATGCCGAACAAAACCAAAATCCACAACCTAATTTTGAACAAGATTACCTTAACCACTATGTAAATGAAATGCGAGTGCACACTCGTGAACTTAGAAACTCAGGTGAACCATCTCAATTGTCTCTTGCCATGTCAATTGAGAACTCAATCGACTCCCTCGTATATGCACACCAGCAATTGACAGACATGACTCAATTTAGAGCTAAGATGCGGGAGTTCTACTCCACGGGAATCTCCAAGGAAGCAATAAAATATTTGAACATTACAAAAGCCCAATTATATAGTATGTTTACCGAGCCGAAAACAAGCCAACCACCGAACATCACAAAGACACATGTCTACACAGATTGGTGTCATTACCAACCGTGGAGGGACAATTGGATGCAGAGGTGGTTCATGATGTACGATAAACCTCCATGCAATAATAGGGAGGTTCCACAGTACTTCCTTCGCCAATTGTGGGCTGAGTTTTTCCTCGGTTTACATGTCAACTATTTTGACATAACCGAGTTCCAGGGTGTTGGGAATGGCTCTGCCCAAGATCGACCTGCTACCAGGAGGAACCCACTGAGAGGGCCACCAGCTCCGAGGCACGACCCCAACCCCTCTCCTCAGCCACCTCAGTTTCCCCATAAGCTTGATTAGATCGAGGTGGCAATGAGGAATGTTGCACGTGGTCTCCTTAGACACACCTCCTTTGTAGCAACGACTATAGTGGAGAGGTCAGGTGACCTTGATAGAGATCCAGGTGCAGGGCATTCACGACAGGGCCAAGAGAGACCCATGACCGATGGTAGTCATGCTGGGCATTCTAGTTGGACGGGGACAATGCCACATCTTTGTCCCCATTGTGGGCACACTTGCCCTGGCCCGATTGAGGGTTGTTATATGGATTAGGTCAGCAATTTTTTTAATATATTTTCAATTATCACTTTATAACTTGTAAAGTATTTTTGTTTGACTTAAACTATTATTTCAATGTAAAGTTATTCAGAGCTGATACACCAAGATGGGATAACGTAGAATCTCCAACCTGGATACAGCAATGGCAGCTGCAACTGAAATTGTGGCACCCCACATGAAGTTATTTTCAGTACCTGAAACAATTTTTTATTACTTATGTCATTTATATTACTCAAGTATTTATATTTATGGCACACACGTTGATAGTTCGTACAATGTTTTTTAATATCTTGATTTCCTAGATAATGACTTGTTTAACATGTCCATAACATGTATGCATTTGGTTTTCCACAGGTATTCTGTGACTACGGTGATCAACCACCCTCGCTAGGGATTGGCAGATCACCACACACACAGGTACAATGTGTAGTTATAAACATTCTTTTAATTTGATTTGTTACGACTTACTATGGTTTAATTTATTGTTTGTTTACTAAATTGTGATATTACAAACGTATATGTAGGTGCCACCAGTAGCCGCGTCTCCCCATTTTAGTCCTATGTATCCACCCTCTCCCATGAGTCCCCTCCCTCGATTCCATCTAGAACCCTCCCTATGTCCACCCCCTCCCTTCCATCCAACCCCCCCTCTCCGGCCATACTCCCCCCTCCATCCATCCTCCCCATCTTTCCCACCCCCCTACGTCCATACATCCTCACCAATTTATCCAGGCCCCCATGTCTATCCATCCTCCCCCATCCCTCCACGCCCCCCCTTCCTTACACCTTCCCCTCTTTGTCCACAACCTCCCATTTGTCCATCCTCCTCCCTCCATGCAGGACTTCCCTCCCATGTACCATCCCTCAACACCCCCCCTAGCCCTTTTTTGCTCGATACCCTCTATCCTACAACCGGCAGGGGTTCATCGTCCACATAGTCCTACTCCACCCCATACCACCATGTCTTCTCCCACCATATCATCCCCACTTCCTGCCACTATTGTGGCATCTACTCTTCCAATATCCTCATTAATATCTCCAGTGGTTGCACCTGTAGTGGCTGCTACTACATCTGCACCCCCGCCATCACTGCATCGGAGCTGGTTGTCCGACCATTTGCTCCACCTGCTATCCCAGAAGGCCAGCCATGTCCATTGTGAGAGGTGTTCACGATGAGAATAAAGCTAATTTATGAAAATATTTTGGTGCATTAACAAAAATTAATTTAAGCAATTATGACTTTTCAATGAAATGATTGTTTTAAATGTTGTAGGCTAGAATTGTTGAGAGGCTCCGCAGATCTAGGACATCTGTCCAACATTTCCCACTCATGTCAAAGGTGATTTATTTAAGATTCGAATTCTACATTTGTTTTATAAATGTGGTAAATGTTGCAAATGATTGAAAATGACGGTATCTTATATCATTTGTTCCAGAGCCCGGAGAGATGGCCTACTCCTAGATGGACCAAGACCCGAGGCACCGATAGCTCGAAGAGTAGGAAGATCAACTTTGGATCTACACCTGGGAGTGATGGCAGTGGTCATAATGCTTGACACACCACGTGTTATGTACATTAGCCACGATGTGGCACTTTTTTGCACCAGTTTTGATGTACTTTGTATCTACGGCATGAGTTGCCATGTATTTTTGATGTATGGCATGAGTTGTCGCATTTTGTTTAGGGCACGAGTTTCCACTGTACATACATTGGGAACCATGTTCCATTATTTGCCAGAAATTGTATATGTTTGGATGTGTTTTGCAGCCTTGATGTACATGGACTTTCAGTTATGTGATTTATATATCTCATTGTCTAATCTTGGTGACTCATGTTGTGTGTATCAGGATGTGATGTTGTCTAAATTTTGGTTTTACCTAGATATTAGAAGAGAAGTTGGATATCATAGTGTTTGTGTGTGTGTGTGTGTATTGGATATCTATGCAATTGAAAATAGTAGAAAATGGACGTGCATGTCCAAAATTCCTCACTAATGAGAAAATGGGACAAAATAGGCATCTTTTTAGATAGGATTGAATCCAATACTTGTAAACAAAAATAAATCATACACTATTTCAAAATACACATAAACAAAACCTAGTGCATAGGCATGTGTGTGAAAACATGACAAATACAATATTTTTTAGTCCATATAAGGAATCAATGTCAATGGATATACTAGAGTGTTGTTATTGACAAACTTATCGTATGTTTTAGTCGAATATATATATTTTTGTTTTTTTTTAACGTCAAGTGGTCAATATCAAATAAATGATTGTCGTATAGGAGAGTGGAAAATATTAATATTTTTGGCATACACGTGCCTGTAAAAATAGGACATTGTTTTCTAATGTAATACATTACAATTATAATTGTGTTATGAAATCATCATCATGTCTTTGATTACTCCTTTGCATCCAAAGCGTAAGTGTTGCAGCGCATTAAATGACATGACATTTTTTAGGTACCCCTATATCATGTATATTTGACATTTGTTTTAAAAATCCTTGTTTTAGTCTTAAAATTTCAATGAATTACATTTGACAATGTTCAACTATTTTATTAGAGAACTTGCTTATAGATTCTACATGATTCCGTAACTTGTTTTTGATACATTTTTCATCTAGTAATATGTCTATGATTCTTTGAATCCATCAAAAGCATGCTAAACTCGGTTGTGGAAGACCAATTTTTATAGTATTACTTATCCATGCCTGAATTGTCTCTATAAACTATCCTCATTGAGGTGCAATAATGTTGGATGTGTAGCTTTATAATTAAGAAACACTCAACCCTTTTTTCTTTTGTGCTTGCAAATGTTCAATAATTGCTAGGAATGATTGAAATGTTTTTCCACAATACATTCAAAAAGATATGCATGGTATATGATTCACTGTAGGGTTGTTGGTGGATTGTTAGTACATGATCGTTCGACTCGTTTTTGATAAATTTAACTACTTGAAAATATGTTTGTGATTGTTTCAACCAATCAAAAGCATGCTAAAATGAGTTGTGGAACCACTTTTATAACTTATCCACACTTGAATAGTCTACATAAACTTACCTTTATTCAAGTGCAATGGTGATGGATGTGTAGTGTATACTCCATGCTTGATTACTGGTTTATTTATGTGATTTTGTGCACAATGAAGGCCATTATTGACAACTTGTAGAGTATCTTGGGATTACTTATAGAATATATACATGGTTGTTGATGGAAAAAATTTCGTAGTTTAGAGCATACTTGTTTCTAACCTTCAAAATACATTATTTGACTGCTTTGATTCACAAGTTGATATTTTCCTTTCTAAAGGAAACCTTGTGATGAAATTGAAGGGACACTTCCCCATATTCAAGGATTGTATTTTTAGTAAATATATCAACATAAATTTGTGTGCATCACCTGGGGGGATTTGAACTGAGCATGTGTTGGAACATAATTAGTGAAATGGCCATAAAAAATGGCTACAAACCATTGAGTTACCCCCTTGGGATACACAAATTGATCTTAACCCTATCCAAACAATTGAGGAGTTGAGTCTAAGAATTTTGAGATAGACACTCTACACTTTCTCGATAGATCTTAGCATGAAAGAGATTGGGGGTTAAGATGAATTTTTGCGAGTAAATTTGATTAAAGTATTGAAATTTTTTTCCAAGTCATTGTAAACATTCAAAATCTAATATGGAAGTTTTATTTCCAACAAATGGATCCCAGGGACTCTCACTTCGTACAACACAAACCGTTATAGTAGTTTTCCAAACATGGTTTATCAAAGAAATTTCCATCAATAGCTATATACTGCCTCTGAAAACAACTAACCATTTTTTCAGTTTTTCAAGGATGGTAAGGTGTTTTGTGTATTTAGTGAGAATAATTTTTTTTTCCCAAAATCATCATCATACATCATTTGGATATGGTCATCTCATTTAACCTCTATAGAGCACCAATTTTTTTCTCTATATCATCTACACAATGTTTATACCCACCCTCGCCCACATCAATGGTTATTCTTACCATGTTCATGTGTGCCACAATTAGTTGATGTTGCTCATGGTTCAATTATGCACCTTTGGGACTGTGACTGTGGTTATTACAACTATGATTGTGTGGCATTTGATAAAAAAATTATCCCCATGATGATTATGATCACTGCATCTAATATCATCATCACCATCTTCATCATCATCACCATATTCGTCATCGTGGTCATCTCTAGGTCCCTCATCACCGTCTCCATCATCATCACCATCTTCATCATCATCATCATCATCATCATCTTCATCACCATCGCCATCATCATCAATGCCTTCACCATCATCACCATCTTCATCATCATCACCATCTTCATCATCATTGTCATCTCTAGGTCCCTCATCACCATCGCCAATATCATAACCATATCCATCATCTTCATCACCATATCCATCACCATCGCCATCATCATCAATGCCTTCATCATCATCACCATCTTCATCATCATTGGCATCTCTAGGTTCCTCATCACCGTCGCCACCATCATCACCATCTCCATCATCTTCATCATCTTCATCATCATCAACATCATCATCATCTTCATCATCACCAACATCTCCATCATCATCATCCTCATCCTCATCCTCATCCTCATCATCATCATCTTCATCACCATCGCCATCATCATTAACGCCTTCATCATCATCACCATCTTCATCATCATCACCATCTTCATCATCCTTGTCATCTCTAGGTCCCTCATCACCATCGCCACCATCATCACCATCTCCATCATCTTCATCACCATCGCCATCATCATCAATGCCTTCATCATCATCACCATCTTCATCATCATTGTCATCTCTAGGTCCCGTCATCATTTTCATCTCTAGGTCCCTCATCACCATCACCAACACCATCATCATCAACGTCTTCGTCATCATCACCATCTTCGTCATCATCATTAACTCTAACTCTAACCCTAATTCAATTTTCTTCTATAACTCTAGCCCTAACCCTCACACAAACGCTAGCACTAAACCATCTCCTTCATCACCATCACCATCACCATCACCATCACCATCATCATCATCACCATCTTCATCATCATCATTAACTCTAACACTAACTTTGTCTCAGTTTCCTTCTATAGCTCCAGCCCTAACCCTCACCCAAACCCTAGCACTAAACCATCTTCTCCACCATCACCATCACCATCATCGTCGCCATCACCATCATCGTCGCCATCACCATCATCATCGACGTCTTCATTAGCATCACCATCTTCATCATCATCATTAACTCTAACTCTAACCATAATTCAATTTCCTTCTATAACTCTAGCCCTAACCCTCACCCAAACCCTATCACTAAACCATCTCCTTCATCACCACCATCACCATCACCATCGCCATCACCATCATCATCAACATCACCATCTTCATCATCATCATTAACTCTAACTCTAACCCTAACTCAATTTCCTTCTATAGCTCTAGCCCTAACCCTCCCTCACCCAAACCCTAGCACTAAACCATCTTCTTCACCATCACCATCACCATCAGTATCGCCATCACCATCATCATCAACATCTTCGTCAGCATCACCATCTTCGTCATCATCATTAACTCTAACTCTAACCCCAATTCAATTTCCTCCTATAACTCTAGCCCTAACCCTCACCCAAACCCTAGCACTAAACCATCTCCTTCATCACCACCATCACCATCACCATCTCCATCACCACCATCATCATTATCACCATATTCATCATCATCATTAACTCCAACTCTAACCCTAACTCAATTTCCTTCTATAACTCCATCCCTAACCCCCACCCAAACCCTAGCACTAAACCATCTTCTTCACCATCACCATCACCATCACCATCATCATCACTATCACCATCACCATCATCATCAACATCTTTGTCAACATCACCATCTTCGTCATCATCATTAACTCTAACTCTAACCGACAGAATCCGAGTCCGCTCGCCGGTTTGGGTTCTGTGGCCGCGGAGCAAATGCCTAAAGTGTCCCTGAATGGCCTCGAGGTGCCCAACAAGGATGCCCGCAGCACCCGAACCATGGCTCAATTCGTGAATCCATCGATTCCGGTGGGTCCGGGGTGCCAGGTTTCAGCTAAGGGACCCCCTACAGTGTGCCTCGAAAAACCGGAAGCGGTGCCAATGGGTCATCCTCGGAGCTAGGATTTTTCTCAGTGAAGGCCATTCCAAATTCACTTAACAGGGCTATTTCTCATCCGGAGGCCCCCAGGTGTGCATGGCCACTGTGGATAGGTCCACTATGGCCACGTGGACCTGTGGGAGCCAACGGAATCCAAGTCTGCTCACTGGTTTGGGTTCTGTGGCCGCGGAGCAAATACCCAAAGTGTCCCTGAATGGCCCAGGGGTGCCCGAATAGAATGCCCATAGTGCCCGAACTGTGGCTTGGTTCACGAATCCATCGACTTTGGTGGGTCCGGGACACCGGGTTTTAGCTAGAGGACCCCCCACAACATGCTTCAAAGACCTGGAAGAGGTTCCAATGGGCCATCCCCGGAGCTAGGATTTTGCTCAATGAAGGCCATTCCAAATTTGCTCAAGGGGGCCATTTCTCGTCCGGAGACCCCAGGCATGCGTGGCCACTGTGGACAGGTCCACTATGGCCATGTGGACCTATGGGAGCCAACGGAATCCGAGTCCTCTCGCCTGGTTGGGTTCCGTGGCCCTGGGGAAAATCCTCTAGGTGTCCCTGAACGGCCTTGGGGTGCCCGACTAGAATGCCCATGGCACCTGTACCGTGGCTCGGTTCTAGAATCTGTCGATTCTGGTGGGTTTTACATGGCAGGTTTCAGCTAGGGGACCCCCACAGCATCCCTCGAAGACCCAGAAGTGGTGCCAACGAGCCATCTCTAGAGCTAGGGTTTTTCTCAGTGATGGCCATTCCAAATTTGCTCAAGGGGGCCATTTCTTGTCCAGATGCCCCCAGGCATGTGTGACCACTGTGGATAGGTCCAAAATGGCCATGTGGACCTGTGGGAGGCGATAGAATCCAAGTCCTCTCACTGGGTTGGGTTTTGTGGCCCCAGGGCAAATCCTCCAGGTGTCCCTGAATGACCCCAGGGTGCCCGACTAGAATTCCCGTGGCACCTGAACCGTGGCTCAGTTCGTGAATCCATTGACTTCGGTCGGTCCGGGACGGTGGGTTTCAGCTAGGGGACCCCCCACAGTGTCCCTCGAAGAATCGGAAGTGGTGCCAATGAGCCATCTCCGGAGCTAGGGTTTTGCTCAATTATGGCCATTACAAATTCTCTCAAGAGGTGCATTTCTCGTCCGGAGGCCCCTTGGCATGTGTGGCCACTATGGTGCCCGACTAGAATGCCTGTAGAACCCGAAGGCCATTCCATATTCACTCAAGGGGGCCATTTCTCGTCCAGAGGCAGAAGAAGATCAATTTTTGACAAAACAATGTAGTTAGCAGAAGAAGATCAATTTTTGACAAAACAATGTACTTACTACATGTGGAGGCAGTGGTTTCCCATGGAAAACGAGTTTAGGGTTGAGCAGAGGAAAGATGTTGGGAAATGGGCTATTACATTAGCTTTTTCGATGGGTGGCTGTAGGTATATATGCTTTGGCGGGTGTAGGTATCTATGCTTTTCTTTCAAGGGAAATCCTATTTTCGTCGGAAGAAAAGCATAGATACCTACAGCTGCCATATTTCCTTCTGTAAACTGCTTATCCATCGGAAAAGCTAATGTAATAACCCATTTCCCAACGTCTTTCCTCTGCTCAACTCTACACTCATTTTCCACGGGAAACCGCTGCCTCCACATGTAATAACTACATTGTTTTGTCAAAAATTAATCTTCTTCTGCTAACTACATTGTTTTGTCGAAAATTGATCTTCTTCTTCCTCCGGATGAGAAATGGCCCCCTTGAGCGAATATGGAATGGCCCTCACTGAGCAAAACCCGAGCTCCGGGGATGGCCCATTGGCACCACTTCCGGGGCTTCGAGGCACGCTGTGGGGGGTCCTCTAGCTGAAACCTAGTGTTTCCAACCCACCGGAGCTGACAGATTCACAAACCGAGCCATGGTTCAGGTGCCACAGGCATTCTAGTCGGGCACCCCAAGGCCGTTCAGGGACACCTGGAGGATTTTCCCTGGGGCCACGGAACCCAACCCGGCAAGAGGACTTGGAGTCAGTCACCTCCAACAGATCCACATGGCCATTGTGGACCTGTCCACAGTGGCCATGCACGCCCGGGGGCATCCAGACAAGAAATGGCCTCCTTGAGCAAATTTGGAATGTCCGTCACTGAGCAAAACCCTAGCTCTGGAGATGGCTCATTGGCATTTCTTTCGGGTCTTCAGGGCATGCTTTAGGGGGGGCCCTAGCTGAAACCCACCGTCTCGAACCCATCGGAATCGACGGATTTGCGAACCGAGCCACAGTTTGGGTGCCACGGGCATTCTAGTCGGGCACCCCGAGGCCATTCAGGGACACTTTGGGCATTTGATTCACGGCCACGGAACCCAAACCGGTGAGCAGACTTGGATTTCATTGGCTCCCACAGGTCCACATGGCCATAGTGGACTTGTCCATGGTGACCACGCACGCCCGAGGGCCTCCGGATGAGAAATGACCCCATTGAGCGAATTTGGAATGGCCTTCACTGAGCAAAACCCTAGCTCCGGGATGTCCCATTGGCACTGCTTCCGGGTCTTCGAGACATGGTGTGGGGGGTCTCCTAGCTGAAACCCGGCGTCCCGGACCCACTAGAGTCGACGGATTCGTGAATCGAGCCACGGTTCGGGCGCTACGGGCATTCTAGTCAGGCACCCCGGGGCCATTCTAGTGGTGATAACAACTTTACTGTCTGTTGAGTCTGATACTACATCCAGGAGCTGCTCAACAAACTTTGAGATAGAAAGCTTTGTAATTTTAGGATATTGATTCAACCACTCATACAGTTTCTTACCTTCTTGAGGATCTAAATTTATAATTTCCTTCTGGGTATATTCAGGCATTCTCGAGGATCTAAATTTATAATTTCCTTCTGGGTATATTCAGGCATTCTCGAGGATCTAAATTTATAATTACCTTCTGGGTAGATTCAGGCATGGAATAATATTTGTCGGCACTTCCAATCTCCTGAGACCATTTCATTAGCCATAATATGTGCAACTCCTTTGATTAAAGATAAATTCTGGTGTGGACGGCAGCATTTGATACACTAGCCAAATCTATGTTGTTGGAAGAATGTAGATATTTCAACAAAGGAGCGTTTTGCAGGTGACTTGAAAATCCCTTCCATTTTTCAGCAATAAAACAAAGAAGTTCAACGTACAGATTTTCAAGCAAGCTTGTCAACCAATCAGACAACCGAATACAGGGAGATAACCATGCCCAAAACATTCAAGCTATTATAAAACTCTTGTTTATCAAGATAAGGATGGACTATGTGTACATTACGAGAATATAGATGAATTAAGTCGCTTTGATGAACTTGTCCTCTTGCTCTCTCCAGAATGCATTTAAAAGCAAGGAGTATTGTCTAAGCTTCTGTGAACAATGAAGGATTCGTTGTCATTTCTAAGAGAAGTTCTAAGGTCAGTTTCTTGTAAAACAGAGATTGTATAAATCCAGCGGGTGTCCCTAAAGGCCTTTTGGAAGCGAGACGGAACGAGCCATAGAATGAAGATCGTGGCTCCGATCGACAAACCATCAGCTCCGTTGGATTCAGGATGTCAGGATAGTGCTAGGGGTGCCCCTCCCCTCCGGTCCAGTGGCCCGAGTGTCACCATGTAGGTCCATCTTGCAAACTAGGGTTTTTCTCAGTGAGGGAGTGTGCAATTTTTGCACACGGGGGTCAACTTTGCAAAATCCTCCCCCGGGCAATTTGTGGTTAGCATCCCCAGCTGGAACCTCTCTAGACACACTTGCAGGACTCCCCGGAACCATGTTTTTCTGCACGGTTGGAGCTCTATGCCCCGGTAGGTATCCAGCGGGTTTCCTTGAAGGCCTTTTGGATGCGAGACAGAACGATCCATAGAATGAAGACCGTGGCTCCGATCGACAAACCGTCAGCTCTGTTGGATTTAGGACGTTTGGATAGGTCTAAGGGTGCCCCCCCCCCCTCTGGTCCCATTGCTCGGGTGTCACCTTGTAGGTCCATCTTGGAAACTAGGGTTTTGCTCAGTGAGGGAGTGTGCAATTTTTGCACACGGGGGTCAACTTTGCAAAATCCTCCCGGTGTCACCTTGTTGTTGTTGGTTTCAAGATTTTATTTCTATACCTATCTATCCTATAAGTATAAATCATAATATACTCTCCTAGTGAAATTACTACTTCTCAAAACATTAAACATAATTTTGAAACTACTGAGAATCAAGCGCACTGTGGGATTCCCGATTGTTACCAGACCTAGTTCACTAAATGATAAAGGATTGTTTCATTTCTCGGGTTGTTTTTTGTTGCATAGTGACATCGTTGTTGACATCAAGAGTAATACAAAACATAGATGGAGGGAAGTGCAGTGGGATAAGTTAACGCAAAGTTATATTTTAAAGGAACTCAAGCAAACAAAACAACCTCTTTGAAAATGTGTTGAATATTGCAAGAAAAAAGTTACTCAATATTTAAGGGAAAATGAAATTCAATAGAGGTCCAAATGATTTATCCAAGTGAGGAAATAAGGTTAAAGGACTAGAGGGATCATTAGCATCATTTTATGAAAGTTCTTACGGCATATTCACTTATGTTCCTTCACTAAGTATTCTAGCTACATCATATTTTAAAGATTAATGGTGTTATATCATAAATGCCATAATTTTCCTTTTTCCTTATACATTTGTAATTATGTTGAACGCAACATAATGGGGAATGTGAAATAGGGAAAGGATATGTGAAGTGATATGTTCAAGGAACCTAGGAGATGTGAATAAATAATTTGAAAATGTGTAAAATGATACAAGTCCAAAAGTGCACAATGTTTATGAAAAAGAGGGTAAAAATAATAAGAGTGAAAGGGAAAAAAGATGGGAACTATTGGGAGTTAGTCATTGTAAATAGAACCAAAATATTGATCAAAAAAATCATTGTACTACCAAAACAAAATCGTGGGTTGACTTGGCAATGTTGGAATTTATTGAATATACTTTTTCCTATAAAAATGGAGGGTAAATTCATGGATGGAGTTTCATCAAATTTCATCATTGTACTACCATCAAATTTGCTTAAAGAGATGATGAAGTAGCTCAAGACAATATGGAAGTTGTTGCATCACATGAACTACATACATATTCACATAAATCATAACTTAATCATAACTCATGTACATCAAATAAACAATATAAGATAACGATATCAAATTCCTATCTAACATGAATAACATTGATCATGCATGAATAAACAATGACATGGCTATAAATCATAACTTAATCATAACTCAAACATCAAATAAAGGATATAAGATAGCGATATCAAATAAACTATATAACATGATTAACTTTGGACATGCATGAATAAACAATCACATCATTACTATACTATGTACCTCAATCAATTAGGCCTTTTGGATCCTCTCGATTTTTTATTGTCTCAAACAACCTCTCGTTGCTCTGCATGAGGTAGTAAGTAGAATACCTTGTTTGATGACTTTGTTGACATTGTCTGTAGTTGGATGTTTGTACCAATGATCAAGTGCGTAAAGTGATACACCCGCGACCCTGGTCTATAATCCGTGTATGTGTAGCCATTGCTCTTTGGTCCCTTTCCATCCATTGTAAGATATTCCCCCTGAACAACCATCGAGCCAGTGGGAAAGGTAATGCCTTCACTATCCGTTAATGATGCGAGGAGGGTTTGCTTCCCCTAGATGCATCATGCCAACCAATAATTCATCCCAATTGCACTGTCTGTCGGGGCGACGACTATGTAGATGTGTCCTGCAAAGATGAATTTTACGATCATATTCCAACAAGTAGTGGTTTGATAGCTTGGATAATTACATATAGACAAGGAGGGAATCGGGATATGCATGCAGAAATGTTTACCTGGCTCTACTAGATCAGATATATGACCATATTCATTCGAAATAGAGGACTGGACTTCCTCTAACTGGATTGTTTCAACAACTACATGTGGATCCACTGCAAGTGATACATGATCCCATTCATCAACCCAATCCATTGTTTCGCATTCATCCCATTCACAACTGCTGTAAGGCCCACAAAAGAAAGCAATTTTTTGTGTCCATATTTCAAATAAGGGGTTGTTTGAGCTTCGAACCAAATGAAATCCACAAGTTCCTTGCACAATACTACAACTATAAGAACGCGATTGGTCTATATCAACTACATGCCAGAAATTTCTGACAACATGTCCTCTACCTATTGGTATGTGTTGCTCCGTGGTTCGATCTAACATTTTTGCAAAGCACCATTGAACTATGGTTTCTGCATCCCGAATATGAGGGTTTCTCGTGCACCTCATCTCTTCCCTTCATAGGGAAGTTTTGAGACATGCCCCAGCACCATCGTTCTCTCCCTTCCCATGACCGGTCTCAAAATAGTTCCACACATGCAGCACATCACAAGTCTTGTGCAAAATACTCAACCACTGGAATAAACGTGCATTTTTTAACTGGCTTGCACAACCATCTGACCATATCCAATGCCAATCCATCTGTATACCTCTCTCCTTCAGCTGATCATAGAAAATTTTGAAGCAATGTTGCACGTAATGTAGGTCATGGCACCTATCGTCACTGATGTAGAAGTTGGTCTCTTTCAATATTATCCTCCTGTCATTGCGGCTCTCTGGCACGTGCCTATACGTGATATGGACCATTATGCTAACTTGGTTTGAATGGTAGTATTGACTTTGAATCTCATTCTGTGGCTGTAGGGTGTAGTTTTCAGCAAAGTCCACAACCAACAATATTGTGCCATTGGGGAAGGTGTCCCTGCACTGTCTGTACTGTTCATCCTACCATCGTGCTACATGGACATGCTGTACATACTGCTCGGTCTTTTGGTAGAATTCCTTCATGAAATTGCAAATTTGTACCTGGTGCCACAAAACCCAGGGCATTAATACAACGTGACATTTTCAATGTGAATATATATGTACAAATTCAACATGCACAGTATGAAAGTATACAAACTTAGATTACCTATGACTTCACCTATGCAATTTTTTTGCTTTCCTTCGAACTATCTACTTGATATGTTATGTACTTGAAGTTCTGCATTTCTATTGACATCCTCCAAAATGCGTGCTTCACGGTTGTGTGGATGCAGGGGCTCAATACTGCAAATCCACTGCAACTGGAACACGTCCCATATAAACATGATCTTTTATAATATTTTTGTCCTTCAGATCTTGGACACATTATGCTATGTGTAAATTCTCTAGATGCATTCGGTGGTTGTAACGATGGGCAATCCTGCACAATGTTAGTATGCAAATCACAAAATATATGTCTATATGTATCATAAAAGTACTCAAATTCTACATGGTATCCACAACATGTATTGCGATCATTGCACATTTTAACATACCAGGGTTTGCATTTTTCAAAGGACCTTTGGCCCAAGTTCAATTGTGTGTGCTCATTCTTGAACCTCTCGTAGGGTTCTGTTTGTGTCGTGTCAAGGAAGTGCTTGACATGGGGTTCACCCCCCCTAACACCTTTTCTCAACTTTAAAAAATCTCTTTGATTCGATGACGGTCTAGTGTTATCATGCCAAAAATTCTGCACTAGTTCTTTAACATCATCAATGAGCTTCATGTCTGAATGAGGTAACCTACCAACAAAGGCCGAACAATCTTTTTGGCCTGGGGTCTCAAGTTTTTCTCTAATGGCATAATACTTTTGAAGTTTCTTTCTGTCTACTTTAAATATTTTACATGTGTGTGATAGTAGGTGACGTTGCCTTGTGTATTTGTCTACAATCAATTCCGATAGTACACGACGGACTGCATTAAAATCTTTTCTATGAGAAGTTTTTCCAATCAAATTAAATGCAGATTGTAGATTTCTAACAACATGATTGTTGACATCTGAACTTCTAACTACCTTTATGCTCAAAATTCTCCTAACATCCACTAGACAATGTGATTTTAACAAAGCAAGAAACAATTGACATTTTTTTGGATCGGTTTAATATTCAAAAAATTCTTTCGTTGTCATGCTACAATGGAAATCAATAGTGCGTTTGGGATCTTACCTTCAATTTCTGAAAATAAACTTTCATCCACATGAATATGTCTAGGATTTCTTTGTCATCCGCTTGATAGTCGAGGCAAGGGAGTGGGCAAGGAAGTATGAGTCCCGTCAACAGCTTGTTGTGGCCCTACATTCACAACTTGATCCTGCAAGGGAGTGTGTTCTGCATGTGTGTGCTCTTCTTGGGGAGGTTTCCAATTAAGAGCTTGTTCAACATCCATCCCTTCATACTCGACATTAGGCAAGATTTGATTGGCTTCAACCACTTCGTCATTGCTTGTTGATGGATCTAAGGCACTAACATTTTGCTTTCTATGGTTTTGCATGTACAACCTGGCTTTTTCTCTTATCTCATGGGCCTTTTCAGGGGACAGTGGGTTCCTTCTAGACTTTCTTTTATTATTACGTCTAGTGCCCATATTCAATGCATTTAAAAAAAAACAAAAATATCATCCCTGCAAGAATGAACAACAAATAAGATATTAAAACTCGATGTGCACATGATTATTAAAGCTCGATGTAGCAATTGATTATGTACAACAACATCTAGTGAGAATGTTTTCATATAATCTTAAAATCTATTGGGAATGACCTACATATAACTGCAACGACACCTCTAGGAACTCGGTAGGATGGTATTGAATGGTGGTATGGGATGTTAGTAGGAGCAACTTCCCTATGAGGGAAAATAGCCCCAAAAGACTAATAGTTTTCAATTCTCTAGGTGTTTGTGTGAGTTGTTGTAGTGAAACCATGAGGAATTCAACAAATGTTTGTCTACTAGATGGAAGAATGTGATTATGAAATGTTATTGGTGGTGATGCAAGTAATTTTTTTTTATTATCTTGATGAAAGGTTGAAAGCATTGTTTGGTGCATTTTGTAGTTTTTTTTGGTAAGATGTTTTTACTGTCTATGTTGAAGATTAAGAAAACTAAAATAGATCTATCATACAATTCATGAGGAAAAACCCAAAATAGATTCCATTGAAACAAGTGAATGAAGACTAAAATACATTTAACAAGATAAAATTATCACCATACCTCAAGGATTATGATTGCTCTTTGCCTCAAATGTCAAATGCTCTTTTGATGTGTCCATTATATGTAAGAAGACTTCATGTGTGTCCAAGTAGCATGAGAATTCAATCCAAGGTGCCAAATAGAGTCTGATTGTTGTGTATTCACTTGATTGATCCAAATAGATCCCAAGAGGTGTGTATTCAATCCAAGGAACCAAAATAGAGCCCAAAATGTTGTGTATTCTATCCAAATGGTCAAGGAAGCACCAAATGGTGTATGAATTCAATCTACCATTTAAATTCTTGTCGGACTGTGTGTGAAACCACCGAAGAGAATGCAAAAATGAGGAAAAAATTGGGAGAGAAAGAACGCTGGTGATTTTCTAAATTTTATCTTCAACAGGGACACGCACACACATATAGCATGCACGCGCATCTAGTGCATGCGCATCCATTCTGAACGTTGTATTGTTTGGTGGGTAACGTTCAGTGCATTTATTACCCAAGAGATATAAATGTGTTGGGTTATTCTTAGAGCCCCTCCCCCATAAAATCCTTTAGGACCTCTTCTAACCCATAATCCCTATGTGCATTTAAGTGCTTCTAGGTGTTTAGGGGGATATTTACAAATATGTATTTTAATTTCAAAACATTAATTTAATTTTGAATTATAAACATATGTATTACATCAAGAATAATGCTATTACATCATCTTCATCATCATCCACAACATGGTCATCATCACCATCTTCATAGTCATCATCATCATCATCATTGTGAGGACGAGGATGATGATGGTGATGATGGTGATGATGACGACGATGGTGGATGATGATGAATATGAGTACAATGATGAAGAAGATGATGATGATGATGACGAATATGATCATCATCAAAATCATCATATTTCTCATCATCATCTTCACTAGTCATCATCATCACCATCATCACCATTGTCATCATATGATCATGGTCATGATCATCACTTTCTTTGTCATCACTTTCTTTAGTCATCTTCATCTTCGTCATCCCCATCTTCCTCCTAATCATCATCATCATTGACATATTCGTCATCATCTTCGTATCATCATCATCATCATTGACATCTTCGTATCATAATCATCATCATCATTGACATCTTCATATCACCATCATCGATGAAGATGATGATGATGATGATGATGATGATGAATATGAGTACGATGATGATGATGACTAATTTGGAGATGATTATGATGATGATGATGACCATGATGATGGTGAAGATGATGAGGAATATGCAGCACATCATCATCATCTTCCTCATCATCAACACCATGATCGTCATCATCATCATCATCATCATCATTGTGAGGACGTGGATGATGATGAGGATGATGAAGATGATGATGATGATGATGATGATGATGATGATGATGATGATGGATGATCATGGATACGAGTATGATGATGAAGATGATGATGTTGATGACGAATATGATGATGATCATCATCAGCAAAAACATCACCATCTTCATCATCATCATCATTGTGGGGATGAGGATGATGATGATGATGGCAATGACGATGGAGATGGTGATGATGACTGATGAAGATGATGGTGATGTTGATGATGAAGATGATGGTGATGATGGTGATGATGACGACGATAGTGGATGATGATCAGTATGAGTACTATGATGAAGAAGATGATGATGATGATGACGAATATGATCATCATCAAAATCATCATATTCGTCATCATCATCTTCACTAGTCATCATCATCACCATCGTCATCATATGATCATGGTCACGATCATCACTATCTTCGTCATCACTATCTTTAGTCATCTTCATCTTCGTCATCACCATCTTCCCCCTAATCATCATCATCATTGACATCTTCGTATCATCATCATCATCATTGACATCTTCATATCATCATCATCATCATCGTTGACATCTTCGTATCATAATCATCATCATCATTGACATCTTCATATCATCATCATCGACAAAGATGATGATGATGATGATGATGATGATGGTGGATGATGATGAATATGCGTACGATGATGATGATGACTATAAATTTTGAGATGATGATGATGACTAATTTCGAGATGATGATTATGATGATGAAGATGATGAGGAATATGCAGCACATCATCATCATCTTCATCATCATCAACAACATGATCATCATCAACAACATGATCATCATCATCAACAATATGATCATCATCAAAATCATCATACTCGTCATCATCGTCTTCACTAGTCATCATCATCACCACAGTCATCATATGATCATGGTCACGATCATCACTGTCTTTAGTCATCTTCATCTTTGTCATTGGCATCTTCCTCCTAATCATCATCATCATTGACATCTTCGTCATCATCTTCATATCATCATCATCATCATTGACATCTTCGTATCATAATCATCATCATCATTGACATCTTCGTATCACCATCATCGACGAAGATGATGATGATGATGAATATGAGTACGATGATGATGATGACTAATTTGGAGATGATGATGATGATGATGATGATGATGATGGTGAAGATAATGAGGAATATGCAGCACATCATCATCATCTTCCTCATCATCAACACCATGATCATCATCATCAACTTCCTCGTCATCATCATCATCATCATAATTGTGAGGACGCGGATGATGATGAGGATGATGAAGATGATGATGATATGATGATGATGATGATGATGATGATGATGATGATGATGATGACAATGGATGATGATGAATACGAGTACGATGATGAAGATGATGATGTTGATGATGAATATGATGATGATCATCATCAACAAAAACATCATATTTGTCGTCATACTCATCTTCATTAGTCATCATCATCACCATATTCATCATCATCATCATTGTGGGGACGAGGATGATGATGATGATGGCAATGACGATGAAGATGGTGATGATGACTAATGGAGATGATGATGATGTTGATGATGAAGATGATGATGAATATACAGCACATCATCCTCATCATCATGATCATCTTCATCATCATCTTCATCATCATCTTCATCATCATCAAAACCATGATCATCATCATCAAATTCCTCGTCATCATCATCGTCATCATCATCATTGTGAGGACGCGGATGATGATGAGGATGATGGTGATGATGATGATAATGATGGTGATGATGGTGATGATGACGACAATGGTGGATGATGATGAGTATGAGTACGATGATGAAGAAGATGATGATGATGATGACGAATATGATCATCATCAAAATCATCATATTTGTCATCATCATCTTCACTAGTCATCATCATCACCATCGTCATCATATGATCATGGTCATGATCATCACTGTCTTCATCAGCATTGTCTTTAGTCCTCATCATCTTTGTCATCACCATCTTCCCCCTAATCATCATCATGATTGACATCTTTGTCATCATGTCTGTATCATCATCATCGTCATTGACATCTTCATATCATCATCATCATCATCATTGACATATTTGTATCATAATCATCATCATCATTGACATCTTCATATCATCATCGTCGACGAAGATGATGATAATGATGATGATGATGAATATGGTGGATGATGATGAATATGAGTACGATGATGATGATGACTAATTTTGAGATGATGATGACTAATTTCGAGATGATGATGATGATGATGAAGATGATGAGGAATATGCAGCACATCATCATCATCTTCATCACCATAAACAACATGATCATCATCAACAACATGATCATCATCATCAACAATATGATCATCATCAAAATCATCATACTCGTCATCATCGTCTTCACTAGTCATCATCATCACCATCGTCATCATATGATCATGGTCACGATCATCACTATCTTCGTCATCACTGTCTTTAGTCATCTTCATCTTCGTCATCATACTCGTCATCAGCATCTTCCTCCTAATCATCATCATCATTGACATCTTCATCATCATCTTCGTATCATCATCATCATCATTGACATCTTCGTATCATAATCATCATCATCATTGACATCTTCCTATCACCATCATCGACGAAGATGATGATGATGATGATGAATATGAGTATGATGATGATGATGATGGCGATGATGATGATGGTGAAGATGATGAGGAATATGCAGCACATCATCATCATCTTCCTCATCATCAACACCATGATCATCATCATCAACTTCCTCGTCATCATCATCATCATCATCATTGTGAGGACGCAGATGATGATGAGGATGATGAAGATGATGATGATATGATGATGATGATGATGATGATGATGATGATGACGATGGATGATGATGAATACGAGTACGATGATGAAGATGATGATGTTGATGATGAATATGATGATCATCATCATCAGCAAAAACATCATATTCGTCGTCATACTCATCTTCATTAGTCATCATCATCACCATCTTCATCATCATCATCATTGTGGGGACGGGGATGATGATGATGATGATGTTGATGATGAAGATGATGATGAATATGTAGCACATCATCACGATCATCTTCATCATCGTCTTCATCATCATCAACACCACGATCATGATCATCAACTTCATCATCACCATCATCATCATCATTGTGAGGACAAGGATGATGATGATGATGCTGATGATGACGACGATGATGATGGTGATGGTGATGATGATGACGATGGTGGATGATGATGAATATGAGTACGATGATGGAGATGATGATGATGATGACAAATATGATCATCATCAAAATCATCATATTCGTCATCATCATCTTCATTAGTCATCATCATCACCATCATCATGATCATCATCGTCCTCATCATCATCATCGTCCTCATATGATCATGGTCACGATCATCAATGTCTTCGTCATCATAATTTAGTCATATTCATCTTTGTCATCATACTCATCATCGCCATCTTCCTCATAGTCATCATCATCATCATCATTGACATCTTCATATCATCATCATCATCATTGACATCTTTGTATCATAATCATCATCATCATTGACATGTTCGTATCATCATCGTCGACGAAGATGATGATGAATATGAGTACAATGATGATGATGACTAATTTGGAGATGATGATGATGATGATGATGATGACTATGAGGAATATGCAGCACATCATCATCATCAACAACATGATCATGATCATCAACTTCCTCATCATGATCATCATCATCATCATTGTGAGGACGCGGATGATGATGAGGATGATGAAGATGATGATGATATGATGATGATGATGATGATGATGATGATGATGAATACGAGTACGATGATCATGAATATGAGTATGACGAATATGATCATCATCATCATCATGACCATCAAAATCATCATATTCATCATCATCATCTTCATTAGTCATCATCATCGCCATCTTCATCATCCTCACCATCATCATCATCATCATATGATCATGGTCACGATCATCATTGTATTCATCATCATAATCGTCATCTTCATCATCCTCATCATACTCATCATCACCACCTTCGTCATCATCTTCGTCATCATCTTCCTATTGTGATGATGATGATGATGATGATGATGACGAAGATGTTGTTGATGAGGAAGAGGGTGATGACAAAGATGATGATGATGATGATGGTGGTGGTGGTGGATGATGATGAATATGAGTACGATGATGAATATGATGATGATGTTGATGGTCATCGTACTCATCATCATCTTCATCATCATCAACATCAATGGTGATGATGAGGATGATAATGATGATGTTGATCTGACGTTGACGATCAAGATGATGACCTAGATGTTGATGATGATGAGGAAGAAGAGGGTGGTGACAATGATGATGATGGTGTTGATGATGATGATGATGATGATGATGATGATGATGATGATGATGATGATGATGAAGATGATGATGATGGTGATGGTTATGAGGATGAAGAAGATGATGATGATGGAGATGAAGATGTTGATGATGATGACGATGGTGATGAAGATGATGATGATGTTGATGAAGAAGATGGTGATGATGAAGAAGATGACGATGATGGAGATGTTTATGAGGAAGGGGGAGATGACAATGATGATGAAGATGTCGATGATGATGGTGATGATGATAATGAAGAAGATGATGATGATGATGATGATGATCATCATCATCATCTTCATCACCATCATGATCATCATCCTCATCTCATCATCATCATCATCATCTTCATCATTGTCATCATCATCATCATCATCCTCATCACCATCTTCTTCATCAACATCATCATCATCTTCATCACCATTGTCACCATCATCTCATCATCATCATCATCTTCATTACCATTGTCACCATCATCTCATCATCATCATCATCATCATCAACATCTTCATCATCATTGTCATCTCCCCCTTCCTCATCAACATCTTAATCATCATTGTCATCTCCCCCTTCCTCATCAACATCTCCATCATTGTCATCTTCTTCATCATCACATCTTCATCAACTTTATGTATCCCAGTGACAAAGGAAATTACATGAACGCGTATGTGCACCTATGCGTGCGCACTTCTATGGATGCATGCACGTACTTAAGCATGCGTGCCTCTTTGCGTGCACGTGTGTATGAATTCAAATTATTTTTGGCGCCCTTGCAAGCTAGGAATTAGCTTCGGATTGCACCTTTAGGCTCGGTCTGATTTATCTATGATTTATGGTAGAACACATCAAACGCTGCAACTTCCTATTTTTCACAGCTAGTTCTGCATAAGATCCACGAGTGCACTGCAGATAAAATTGCACACACTTGTCAAGCTCTGTGTGCATATTCCAAATATATAATTTTTTAATAGATCTGTTGTTGTTCTCTATTTTTAATTCATTTTAAACTACACTCATGTCAAATTCGTAAAAAACATAGTTCGTTTATTTGGCCTATAACTTTTGATTGGCTTACCTATTTCGAAAACGGAAAAGAACCCACATAAGAGTATGAAAATACCTACAACCTAAAAAAAAAATGCATTTTGATTATTTTTAGACCATGATGTGGTGGGTTAAAACTTGACCATGTCCTTTTAGGGCTTCATTGACTTTGGTAATTTAAAAAAACTATAAAATTAACTTTTAAAATTTTGGAAAAATAGCACCGCAAAATATTTGTCTGTTGCCTATGCCTCTACATATTTTTTTTCTCATAAATTGAAAATTTTCATAGCAAATAGGTAGGTTAACAAAAACATTTGCATTATGTTTTCGAAAAAAAATAACATACCAATATTCGAATAATGACATTTTGGGGTGGTTATACCACTTTTCCATAAATAAAAGTTATATATTCCGGAAGGTCATCCGTTTTTCTACATTTTGTCTTTTTACACCTAATCGGAAAAAGTTTTGTAGGTACCTCTAATAATTGATTTTAATGATAATATTTCTGTTTTTCCAGAATGTCATTGCAATTAACGTGTCATAATTGGGTATCATTACCTTGCACCAGCCCGTAGACATCTTCCAATATTAATATCGTACAGTCGCAAGTCTATAGTAGTAACTTATTTATTTATGCCATAAAAACAACATGATTATCATAATTATTAACCAACATAGTTAATACAATCTCGGGTTCAAGGGCTCCACCTAAGTACATTAAGTATTAAGAACCATTTTAATACAACCTAGGAAGTAAACAACGATACTATTGGTCCTGCCATTAATATGAAAAATATAAACAATAGAAACTTATCCTGCTTCCAAAATACATTCGAAACATTTGAAGCGATGCAGAATGGATCCATTGTATGCATCGTTTCCCTCATATTCAAGCCGGTATCAGAAGAAGGTCAAGGGTTCGAGTCTCTCTCGAGAGCTTGCCCAGCCTTAGGTTATACACTATAAAAACTATAAATATAGAATTTAAATAATGGATAGGGTTTAGGGTTTAACCCTGTATCATTTAGAGAACCAAAGAAACATTTAAACATTGCATTATAATTTATGAAGAAGGGCTTGGCCCCAATACAAAATACGTTGACCAAAATATATTCAATAAACTGTAAACGAGTCTGAGAGCAACAACATTGATAACATTCAAAACAAGTATCAAAACCAATAACTATTTTCTTTCCTTAAAACAAGTACAATGAAGTGAGCATTGCTTAGGGTTTCTAAAATGGTACCCAAAAACAAAACAAACAAAAGTTTAAACTCTCTACACAGTGTTCGAAACCCTAGCATCGGCTTTTAGCCACAAGATAGTAGCAACGCCATTACAAAGAAATGACAATAGCTCATGCTCATAGACCAAAACAAGAAAACAATTTCTGTATTGAAACATTGTTGACAGAGGTCACTCTTGTGGACGGGCCTGAAGCTTACCGTGGTTCCAAACCACTGGAGTTTCCTTCCCTTACTTCTAAACTTTTCACCAAAACCCAAGTCGAGACCAGAGAACAGGTAGAAACCCTGTTAAACAAATAAATGAGTGATCAAAAGATGTTCAACAGTGTATAAAGATTATTTTACAAGAATACATACAAACAGTTAAAAACACGAAACATTGCAGAACCTTATGTTCATTCAAACTGAGCTTGGCCAAGCGCATCATAGAAACATGTTGGCTCAGAGCTAGTGACAGGAACCGTAAACTCTCATAGTAACTGTATCAGCAAGGACCACGATGATAACTTATTGCTGTTCACCTTGAGACTGAGTTTTCTTGCCTGTGTTTTAATGGATCATAGCCATGGCAGCCAAGAGAGCATGGCTCTCCAGCCCTTCAAAAAAAAGACAAAAAAATGCCATGGACCGAAACCCTTAGTGCATGGATAGGGTTTTCTCTATACGTGGAGCTACTCCCAAGTCAATCACATGGGTTCATTTAATGCATGAACTATCAACCACCACCTTTCAAATATAAAACCCATATTACTATAGTTCATGCCATTGTTTATTTGGAGAGCTCAATACTTTAACACCAAATGGTATTGGAACCCACTTTGATATAGTTCGGATCACATTTTAAACAACACCATTGAATTTCCCTAGGAACCTTGAAGTCTAAGATATAGATAGGGATATTATAGTTTTAGTGTAATGAATATGTTTTTACGACTATTTGATATTTGAATATTGTTATAAGTTCTAAACTTAGCTCTTAAACTCGACTTACTATTTTGATTTCAATGGAAGAATTAACCTATACTAGAGTTGAGTTTTAAAGTTAGAATCTCTGTTATGGATGCCTATATTAATACTGTGTAATACATAAATAATTAGGCTATGTAAATGCACAATATTCTACTCTGTATACTATGTTTGTTTAAGAGGAGGAAAATCGACTTATGAATATAAGGATTATACATTTGTATACTTTGTTTCAGTGACTGTAACTTTTTTATGTATCAATGATACAAGGCTTCTTATTGTTTGTTGTTCAGTTTATGCATAAAGGTTCACATAATTAGTAGTATTTGCAAATCTAGGGTTTATGTTGTAGTTCTGTGTAAAAACCGATGATGATTTAAATATGAACTTTGCTATCTGTTTATGAATAAACAAGTTTATATATTGAATATACACATATTAATGAGAACAATATTTACGATACTCTCTTCTGTTATGTGTTACTTAATTTTTACTGATATCTACTATCTTGAATGAAAAACAGAGATAGCCTCTGGAACTAATAAGTTCTGAATATTATTACAATAGGCATTTTATGAGGATATCTATATTTGGTATAAAAATAGAAGTTCATTCTTCAAATCACAGCATGAAAATCATTTCTAATCTATGTTAATTAAACATCTTCCTATACTAGAGTACATCACGAAAGTGAAAGCAAAAATACAGGAAATTTTTTTTAATCATCATTTTGTATTCCTCTAATCTTTATTCATCCATTCATTATACAGAAGTAATTTATGAGTTCTATAACCTAGCACTTCTAATAGTGATATCTAGGAAAAATATTTGAAAAACTATGATAACATATAAATACAGTTTTCATAAATAGATCAACAGTTTAGAAGTAAATAAAAAAAAAAGTAGAACGTGTTAACTGATAGGGTGGACAAACACCCAAAGAGGACTGTTCCTCCCAACCTTCTCGAGAAAGTAGCCAAGATCACTTGCTTTTGGACCCTCGAGCCTGTTCACTGAACCACTAGGACGAAGATACTGTGTAGAAGCAAGACACTCTATTTGTACTTCAACAATCAAGAAGACTTGCATACAATGTTTATTTGTACTTCAGTAATCATGGAGACTTGCATACAAATCACTCTTATGTACTTCAACAATCATGAATACTTTCATACATAACACTACCTATGCCCTAAGCAGGAATAAGACAGTCTTACTCTACAACTCATTACCTAGCTTCCCCTCATCGAATCTCTTGTGGGCTCAGTTCTAACACCATAAGGAAAAAGTTATGAGGCGCTGTTGAAATTCAATGGCTATAAAATATTTCCTAGGTCTTTTGGTCAGTTTCACATTTAACAAGCCACTAGCTCAGTTCCACCATCCTTGGTGAACATGACCACATTTTTGAGGAAGTTGCCCCTTACAACAGCTAGTAAGTGAGTGCAAACGCTGCCACTTGTCCATTGCCTTCTACGCCAGTTTCATTCCTCCTAGTGGGTCAGTGAACACTCTTTAACAATCTCTTTGGGTGAGTGTCTCCTATTTTAATTTATTAAACAATAATATTATTCATTTACAACCATGCTTGACCATCCTTGGTCGTTAATATAAAACTTTACAATAAAATTTAAAGTAATGTTTTTCCACAAACATAAAATGTTTCAAGTACTAGGTAGGTTACACATATATCATACTGTTGGAGGCTTGGCTTGGATTATTGGATGGAAGTTACAACATTAAGGCTTAGGTTGTGAGCATTTCTCTTATATGTATTTCCCATTTATTTACAGTAATATAAACTCTTCCCATAAATATTGTTGTGTTGTTAATATTTAGAGATTTCTTCCTTGACTATTGGCGTAGATCAGTTCATGTTTAGATGCACTTTTACTATTTGCTTGTTCACCAAAGATTGCGTTGAAAACAACAAAATAACTTCCTCACAAAGATAGAATGCATACTATAGGTTTATTTTGGTAGTCATGAACTCATATGGAGATACTTTACATGAAATACATATGCATCGGTAAGTAAGTGTTCGATCATCCTCATTATTGTGGATAAATGAAAATTGGCTTGGAACCAATTATGAATGAGAAAGAAATATAAAACTCTAACTCTTTTGAAATTGTGGATGATACCTAAGCCTTAATTGTTTGGAATCGTGATAAGGGTAATATCAAAGGGAAAATGAAGAATATTTATTTTCGAATTTTGCATACCCTTTTTGAAGCCTTCTAAAAGAGGTTTCTCTTTTAATATATGAACACATTGCATCAGCTAAGACAAATAAACATTATGAGAATGTGCGCTTTCCTAGGTAAAGAGTTAAAAAAAATATTCTTTTAAATTTATGAAGTGACCATGTTTCAATCATTGCAATCATCTCACAATTTCTTACAAATATTTTTTGGTAAAGATGCAAACAACATCATCGATGATGGAATATGTTCAGTTTGTGAAAGATGGTAAGTGCCCCCTCCCACATTGTTAACCTTACAAACATTCCATAGACCACAACCTGAAAATACATCAAATTACCTACCTTATTTATTTGCTTAAAACTTTGTGAGTTCAAAAAGGCACGAGGTTGTTGTTCTTTTCCACATTTTCCCAAGGAAAGACCTTCACAATTTCTACGTAGAGGTTGGCAAGTTTTATTTCATATAATTCATTGAATATATTTGAAGTTCGCCTCTCACTAATTGAAAAAATGACAATTATTAAAAAAGATACAAAAGGAAGGGTTTTCCTTATCGTTGCAAGCAACAACTATTCATGATAGGTGCAAGGTTTCTAATAGCAATCAATAAAGTTTACATGCATTACATCAACAATATCTTGAAATGTATAAGCCATAAGATTCAATGTAGGAGTGCCAAAAGAGAACATAAGTTTCATTGTACTCACAAAGTGACATCACTAATTCAAAATAAAGTTTGTTTTGCCTTTAAACTTTGATTTTTTGATATCCAACTTAATTTTAATAATATTTTGAGACATTTAACAAAATCAATTATTTAAATAAAATGAAAATATTTATACAAATTGACTAAATAAATATCATTTTAAATATGAAAAAAAAATGCTTAATTGTAAATTAAAGCAATTTTATAACTCTCAATTCATACAATGTCAAAAACTACAATAAAAAAAATATTTGAGAAGGGAAACCTTATTGAATGCAGTAATAACATTTGAAATATATAAATATGGTTTCGTTTTAAGCCAATTTAATGTGCTTTTAATACTTTCAAGATTTCTTATATTTTGGTATTATTTGAATTTTATCATTTTCGCTTTCAATATAACATTGACAGATATGAGGACGATGCATTTCTTAGTTTTTTCCGTGATTATTATATACATGTAACCCAACTCATCGCGGAAGTGAGAAGATCAGTTTGCCACAGTATCTTGAGTAGGTCATGCTATTAACTCTTGACGTTACCCTTACCTTACTCCCCAACACGTAGTATCCACCTTCAGACCTAAACCTTCAGCCCTAGAACACTTCTTGAATTAATAGCTTAGTCGGAACTGACTGCTACATAGCTTCTCTTATCAGGACCGGATGGATCAACCGATCTTATCCTCTCACTTACCCTATCCACCCTTGGATGCCCTCCAGTATCAACAAGAGGAATAATTATCACCATCAATCAACAAGAATTACACTAATTCTCGAGAGGTTAAAGAAAATATAACCCCTTAAAGAAGAGCATGTCAAGTCCACTAAACATTTTTAGTTTCAATTCTGAAAAAGATCCGTCATAAGTTCATTGATCAAGGCACGGTTGAAAAATTATTCTTCCAGAGTTACTTTGTTCACTACGTCCACACTGCTGCAATCAAATCACACTTAATTGCTAGACTTTGATAAATGAGGAAATATATCACCAATGCGACTTCATAAAATAAAATCCATCCTAATTCCGCAAAATTAGAGTCATTGCGTATGAAGTTGTGAAGATTTACTAAAAGAGGACTGCGTAGAAAAGAAGTCATAAAACCGTCGTTGAGAGCCACATGAAGAAGATAAGGTTGTTGCACATGCTGTCGAGAATCCACAGGGAATGAAATCACGTTTAAAAAAGAGAGGAAATTTCTCACTTGTTATTTTGAAGCTATTTTTATCTGCCAAGATATCGCTCCAATTGCTAGGAAGACATTCCAGATACAATTAGAATACAGGAGGTGTCTCCTATGCCATAATTAACGGGAAACAATTGTTTCAAGGTAATCAAATTTGTAGACCTGTCAAACAAGAAATTTTGAGCACATGTTAGCTACTAGTTTGCGGCAACCAAAGTTGAGATCACTACAGAAAATTCGTAAAATTCTTCAAAATTCTACCAAGTTTATTAAGCAGACTGGATAAAGTTGGTGAATATGAAAAGACAAATAATAAAAGTTATTACAATGAACTGGAGGTAAGATAGTTTGGTTCCATCATATATGTGTTACTAGATTACAGAGAAAGGTGGCAATGTAGATACCAGTATTGTTAACCAAAGATCACGGGCTTGCTTGGTCATCAAAACCACCTTTTCTTCTAATTCAAAAAAGAGGAGCACGGTTGCTTAAAATGAGGAAGGGAAATTCTAACCAAGAAACAGTTATTGGAGCTAGTGTCCACATCCGAGACGATTGGACTACAAGAGTTTCCCCTCTCTCATTTCCACAAAAAGCATGTTTACAGTTTGGTTGGCAAGAATAGAGAGAAAAAGGCAAACCTAAAGAAAAAAAAAAAATTACTACAAAATTGTAATTGAAAAAATATAGCAGACATGCGTTCCTTGGAAATTTGACTATACTTCACATATTGCCCATTCTGCACTGGAGTGGATTGTGAATGGTACTAGTTTCCATATTGGCCCAGTTCATTTAGACTAGACTTGCTAGGCTTGCACATGTTCTCTCTATAATTTTGTAGTGAATACGAAGCCAAGTTCATTGCTACAATCAAGCATTTCAGAGTTTATCATCTTTGGACCGGCATTCATCTGCTTCTATGCAACACTTATTTCCATACCTGATTGAAAAGAGAAAAAGGGCCAATTGTTTTTTGTTTCATCTGTCATTGGTATGAAGAAATGGGCCGAGAATAGATGAGACATCTTTCATTTGTGGAATACGTGGTCCATTTAATATTATTGAATATGTTTCCACTGGCCATACATTTAGATCCTATTTATCATTGATGCTACATATTTATACAGTATAAATCAGAAACTGATAAGAGAGTGGAGGGAACTTTGAAGGCAGGTGATCCATCCAAGCCACCAAGTACATTTGACCCGTTTCGGGTTTTAAATAGGGAAGTAAGCCACCGCAAGGGATTTCAATTACAGGTTTAGTGAGAAGTTGGATTTAGCATAATAAACATCCATATGGGGTCTCAGGCCATGCTTGCCCCTTCTTAGTTTCAGTTCTTGCAACCCCTGGAAAGGCGGGTGGAGAAGCTTCACGGTGGTGGCAATGTAGGTAAGAGTAACATGGAGGACGGTATTCTCAGCTCCCCAACTTGTGGCCTCCAACTCCAGGTGAGTGTTGTATCCGGGGGTAGTCTTGATCAAGTGTGGAAAGACATTCACGAACCTAATTTTCAGACTACTCAGGCCGCGCCGGTGGAGGATTTTCTTGCACAAACGGGCGTTGGGCAGAGGGACGATGAAGAGTAATAAGAGGAGGAGGATGACAGGAAGTGGTGGGGCAACAATGACAGCCTAACCATATTTTCAATTAACTCTGTGCTTGCATGTCAGAAATTGAAACATCCATAATGGCTGCAATTTCACCACCGACACCAACAATTTGGGGAATTATTGGCTCAAGCGGACAACAATAATTATCTCCCTATCATGGCCGCATCTTCTGGCTCGGAACTCCCTTTGTGGAAAAAACAAAGGTGCGAGTTTATAACAGATCATACCCTGGAGCCGCGCCAAAAGCCTATGATCAAGAATCGAGAATCTGTAGGTCCTAGAAGAGTCTAAACATATTTCTCAGAATATGTAGGTCTTGCATCCTTATCCCTATCCCTATCTACGACATGAGAGAATGTGGAGAGAAACCAAGAAGGATTCGGTTAATCAGTACTTGAATGGGCGAGCAACCAAGTGATAGTAAACCTGGAAACCTAAATCCAAATTTGCGAACCATGGTGAAGCAAGTGTCAAATTTTCACTGAACCGACAGGGTAGGAATCTGGATACAGTGTCACCGGATAGTTTCTCATTGTGGAAAACGCCTACGGCCTAAATATAAAGTTCTGCCTAGTTGTATAATATCGACAACATATAGTTGTTTCACTGGATACGCAATGGAAACTCTCCAAGCTTCAAAGCTCAATGTTTGTACCGGGCGAAAATTACTTCCTTAAACGGTCGTGTTCTCTGAAGTAAATATTCAAGTGAAAGAATATAGTATTGGTTCAAGCTTTGTTCATTTTCTGCTTCCCAAAGAAGTTCCCAAACATTTGGTCAACCAACCTTAGTTCAATCATGACATCGTTGCTTCTTATTTAGCTATCTTAATAGATATTCAATTGAACTTCACACTTAGCCTCGACAACAAACACCTTTATAATGCTTTTATGATTGTGTCTAGAGATTTAAGGAACATACATGATTTATGGTTCTGTTCATTGTACAGTTGGTGCTCAGAGTACATTTCCTATGTTAAATACTATCTTTGCACCTGTTAAACTAGGATATGGGATAAAATTCGCTTTGGTTTCAACGAATCTTGAAGAAATTGGAAATTTAGTTAATACCCCATATACTTTTCTAGATTGTTCCTTTCTTTTAAAACATCTTGCTTCTTCTGTTACAAAGAAACACAATCATAATCAACAGCTAAATTGCAGGCATGCAAGCTACGATGTGAAATGTCGGGCATCATCACTAGCGCTTGGGCCACCTTCTATAGTAGAGGATCATGTTATAGGGATAGGTTCAGTTCCAACATCAAAGAGTTCAGAGCTGGCATAAATTATAGATGTTTGAGGGTTTGAAAAATAGGTAATTATTTAGTTTAGTCTGGCTCCAAAGTCCAGACAACTACATGTAGACCATAAAAAATCGGATCGGGAAAGCACTTAATTTCATCTATAAAACTCTATGTGCAAAAGGGTGTGATCATAGACATTTATCAAATGGGAGGACCACTTTGATTATTATTTTGTCGAAAGGATTGATATGTTAAAAATACAAATATTTGCAGTTGACGAGTGACGACTTGATCTTTCATTGAGGTAGCTGGAATTACAATTATTAATTAGTCAATATAAATTGATTTATAGATAAGGTAAGTTAGTGAGGTTGCAAAGTGATTTATCTCTATCCATCTTCACTCTATGACCAACAAATTTCTCCTAGTTTGTTGGCACAGAGCTATTTCTAAGTTAGCCAATGTGGATCAAAGATCCTTTGTTATGTTTCTTTAAGATTTTTCATTCAAGTTCCACATAATATTAGTAAGTGAAAGGATATGTTAAATGTTATTTAAGATTGTTTCATTGTTGTTGTGCTTATGATTTTCATCTTTCCAAATAGCATTAGCAATATGCTTCTTTCTTGTGCAATGTTGCCTTATTATTGTAACGGACTATGCCACTTGTGGCTCTTATTATTATTATTATTATTATTATTATGGCTGACATCCACTTATACCAACTTTGTTCTATTGGATCTTAAGAGAGAAGAAATAAATTATTTGTTAGCTATAAAATTTTCTTCCGATACTCAAAAATATTAGAAAGAAGGGTTCCTAGGTCACTATAGTTTTGACATGTTAGAGGGTTAGGGAGATGTGTGTTGTAGCAAAGATTATGAAATTGCAATCTAATGTGGGAATAAGCAGGGCACTCTAAGAGAAAGTGGCTTTCATCCTAAGAAACCTTGACATTCATATATTATCTACGAAACGATAATCATCATAAATTTCAAACCATAGTCAAATGTGAACAACATAGTCAACTATGGTTACCTAAATTCAATTGTAGAAACCCATGCTCTAACTAAAGTCTATGATTGTCAACCATAGTTAAACATTGTTAATTACATTAAAACATTCTCACACATAATCAAACATGGCCAATCATGGTCAATGAAAACCATAGTCAACCAAAGTCAACCATAGACAGCTTGATCAACGATGTTTAACATTTAATCCCAACACAACCTTTTTTGAACATCACATTGTCACATAATCCTTTCAAATCATGTCGCAATTTGATATACCCAATGACGAATGCCACTATTTGATATAACTCAAGCAATGTGAATGCCACAATCTACTATAGTATATGACAATCATTGCAATCCAACATGACCCTTGGGGAAGTTCCCAATGTGACATAATCATTCAGTAATGTACATAGTAATAAACAAGTTTATTGTCATAGTGTGACATAGTCATATGTTTGACCTCTTGTTGTTGCAATGTAACGGAATAGTAAAGTCTTCCTCTTTGTGCCACTTTCAATCAAATTTTCCATCCATAGTCATTCATTAAAGTCATCATGTTAAGCTCAACCTTTTATTGTCAACGATGGCCCTCCCTTTTAATGTCCCAATGCAACATAACCCTTTTTTAGTGTTGCAATGTGACATAGATATTGTAGAATGTAGTATTTTCAAGTAAGTTAATAGAAATAAATGTTGTAATGTGATTAACCATAAAATAATATTTCAATTGACCACAATGGTCAGCATAGCTAATAATTGTGGTTAACCATAGTCATCATACATTTAAAACCTTAGTCAAACATAGTCAAACATGACCAACATGGTCAACCATGGTTAGCTAAAGCCAATTGCTGAAAGTGCATGCTCTAACCAAGGTCCTACATTATTTTTAACGATAATAAAAAATGGTTAATGACATTATAACATTATGACACATAATATGACATGTCCAATCATGGTTAATGAAAACCATAGTCAACCAAAGTTACCCATAGTCAAATTTGATCTACCATGTTTTACAAGAGTCCAAAACAACCCCTTTTGAACATCCCATTGTGAGATAACCCTTGAATTGTGTCTCAATGTGATGTACCCAATGATGAATGTCACTATTTGATATAAGCCAACCAATTTGAATGTTGCAATCTGACGTACCATATGAAAATTATTGAAATATGACATTACGCTTCGTAAAGTTCTCAATTTGACATAATCATTCATGACTATACATAGTAATCTCACATAAACCAAAGAGGGTTATTGTCGCAACATGGCATAGTCATATGTTTGACCTCTAGTTGTTGCAGTGTAAAAAGAATATCAAATTGTTTCTCTTTGTGTGACATTAAATAAAATTTTTCAACCATAGTCATTTGTTAAAGTCAACCTTTTACCATCAACCATGGTCATCCCTCTTAATGTCACAATGTGACATAACCCTTTTTTAGTGTTGTAATGTGACATAACCATGTTTTAGAATGTAACAATTTGATTTATGTCAATAGAAATGAATTGTTGCAGTGTGATGTAACCATAAATTAAAATTGCAATCAAGCAAAATGACCAACATGGCCAACCATTGTGGTTAACCATAGTCATCATACATTTAAAACCATAGTTTACCATAGTCAAACATGGTTACCCATATCAAACATGATCAACATGGTCAACCATCGTCAAGCATGGTTACCTAAATTCAATCACAGAAACCCATGCTCTAACCAAGGTCTATGATTGTCAACTATAATCAAGCATAGTTAATGAGATTAAAACATGCCACACATAACCAAACATGGACAACCATGGTCAATGAAAGTAATCCACATTCAACCAAAGTAAACAATACTTAGAATTAAATGGCCATGGTCAAACAAGTTTAACTAGATTCCAACACAACCCTTATTCAACATTGCATTGTGAATCATGTCACAACGTCATGCACCCAATCATGGATGCCACTATTTCATATAATTCAACCAATGAGAACATCACAATATGACGTAATATATGAAAACCATTCCAATCCATCATGACCCTTTTGGAAGGTTACAATGGGAATTAATCATTTAGGACTGTCGCAATTTGACATAAATGTAATGTCCCTTAAAACTGTAAAATTTTAAAAAAATTATGTGTGGGCTAAAGTCGTCATTCAGATCAAATATTTATTAAATTAACTTCAGCACTGTAAATAAATAGAAGACCTATCACTTATAATATGTATGTGAATTTATACTCTTGTTTATAATACTCTGCTTTAATTAGTTGACGTAAAAGGTTTTATTAAAGTCTCCAGAAATACTATTCGATGATGATCTTAATAATCTATGACGAGCTAATGTTTATAGTTATGTTTTACGCACTTGTTGTTTGGCTAGTTGGATGTGTGCCTTATTACTACCCAAATGGTTTATTTTTAAAGTGTAATAATTCTTTCTTTAAATGTATCTTTGTAAATCCTAAAAGCTTGAAGGGTTTGAGAAAGGTGGCAATGGGCCTCACTTACTTAGCTATATGCTAAAGCATATATTTACCTTTGTTTTGTAGGTGCTTTTAAAAGTATGACTCTAAGCCTAACACTATAAAATTTGCAACAATATAAAAGATTATTGATAAAACGTAAATGTGAGATTATTGTGCTATAGTGGTAAAATCGAACTCGTAGAAGACTGTCACTCTCTACTATGGAGAGTGGGTAAGTATTTCGATACTAGTGGAGGTGGGTGGTATTAAATGTTTCCTATGAGTTGGCCATGGAATCATGACGCCCAGCTAGAGTAGGGTAAACCCTAAGCGACTAGTTGGTTTTGTTGTAGTTTTACATTTGCTGGTTTGGTATGGGAGAGCAGGGATCTAAGGGTTTGATATGGCCATGAGGCCTGCGTTAGGCCATGACCGTTGCTCAGGCCTGCACTCCTTTAATTGACATGGTAGCGCGTGGTCAATATAAGGTAATCTTTGTATCCCTTGGTGCTTATCAAGTCTTTTACTAAGACTTCGATTCAATGCTTTAAGTTTTGTGGCTAACACATCAATTGTCTTTTGGCATGGTTTTTGACACTGGAATTTTGAGCTCAGGGTAGTGGAGTGGTTGAAGCATAGGGTTTTTAAGGCTACTAAAGTCCCTAGGTAAGCCTGGTTCATTGTGACCCTTCCTCCCTTCATGCAAAACGTTGTCTATTCTGGTTGCTTACTGAGGCGTTTGCTCACTATGTAAATTGAGAGTGGTTATCCATCCGGGGTTTTGGCACTTATTTGAAATGCTCATCTTTCTTCTTGGTAACTCATGGGAAGACTTGTTGTATGGGAACTTGGTTCAGTAATAAGTATAAGCTACAATATTGGTTTAAGTCTGAATCCTGTAGAGGCATTTTTGGAACAAAGGATGTCCAATTTGGCTCCTAAAATGTGTGTAACTTGACTATGACTTCTGTGGTTTTAATTTCAATTTATAAAAAATATATAATCATTATTTTGGCCCATGTTTGGTACCAGAAGGGAACTCATGATTCGTGGATATGTTTTGTAGTTATTTTGTTGCTCCTGTAGGATGCGTTTTTGACTCTGTGTGGTTTTTAATACTAAATATGGAAATGGTTGAATTCCCTCTGTTTAGTAATTTACATTTTTAACTTTTAGAGAATCTATGTTTGGTTTTGGAAAATCCCTAAGGTTTAACGATGATTTGGGTAAAGTCTGAGTTTACTTCTTATTTGATTATGGATGTCTACAGTAAATGCATCATTCTTAGTTTGAAGGAAGAGCCTCTTATTCGTAATTTGTTTTTATTTATTAATTATGTGTTTGAGTTTTGAGAGTATAACGCCAATTTCATTAAATTTGGACAAATTAGGCAAATTTTGGACTAAGAAAGTGTGAATTTAGACTTTGAAAGTGTCAATATCAACCTTTCTAAAGTGCAAAAACGAGTTCTAAAAGTCACAAAATTGGATTTGAAAAGTGTGTTTTTATATTCGAATAGTGCGTTTTTTGACTACTTATGAACCTTAAAATTGTAGTTTTTTTGTTATAAAACTACGAATTTCAATTCAAAATGTGTGAATTTCAAATAAGAAAATGGAAATTTCGATTTGAAAAGTGTGAATTTCAAATCAGAAAATGCAAATTTCGATTTGAGAAGTGTGAATTTCAAATCAAAAAATGCAAATTTTGATTTGAAAAGTGTGAATTTAAAATAAAAAATGCAATTTCGGATTTGAAAAGTGTGAATTTCAAATAAAAAACTGCAATTTTTTATTTGAAAATTGCAATTTTCAATTGTAAATGTTCAAAATTTTAAGGTGAAAAGTTCAATGTCTAAAATATTCAGTCATTGTTTCAATAACACGTCAATCCGCTAAGTTATAACATATAAAAATGGTTTGTCACAACTTCTATTTTCCGACAAGAATGATCATCTGCCCCTTCTTTGTTAAAATTCAATATGCTAAGACAGAAAATAGCAGCATTACATTCTATTTCACAATAATAGCATATACAGGATCACTGAAGAAACAACAAGCATAGCATAAACACAAGAGACACAGATTTATCCTGGGAAACCCTCATGGGGTAGAAAACCTAGCAAAGCTTTCCTCAATAAGATGATAAACCAAAATACAAGATGTGCTCCCTCCTTCTAATCCTCCTTAGCAAATCTCCCAGACAAGTGCTCCTCTTTTCAAGTGTGTGAGTGTATCAAATGAGGAACACACCTCCTCTATTTATACACTACTTTGACATATATTTTACACAAGTACATGTAGGCTCGTATTTAACCATTAGGTTAAATACCCTATTATAACTGACTGGGCCGACCCCCACATGGTGGGTCTAATAACCCTAGTTTCCACAACTCCTCGGAGGAATAAACATCTCCGGATACATAATAGAATCACCTCGGAGGGATGGAACATCTCCGGAATAAATAATGTACAAATATAATATTCTTAGAAGTTACATTATTCAACATTCTTTTTGTAGTTAATTGTGAAAACATTTATCCAGCAATTCAGCTATATCCATAATAGATAACATAAGAAGGATCAACCAACCCTTCTTGTAGTGTCGAGTTATTATGAAAATAATATTGGGAATAAGAAGGGTCAGTCGACCCTTCAATTTCAAGGGAATTGTTAAATTAGAACACCTTGGAACTTATAACATATAAAAATAGTTTGTCCCGACTTTCGTTTCCCGACAAAAAGGATCACCCACCCCTTCTTTTCTTATTTAATTGTGAAAACATTTATCCAACATCTCATCTATATCCATAATGGAGAACACAAGAAGGATCGACCGACCCTTCTTGCAGTGTCGAAATATTATGAAAAGAATATTGACAATAAGAAGGGTCGACCGACCCTTCTTGCAGTGTCGAACTATTATGAAAATAATATGGGGGATAAGACGGGTCGATCGACCCTTCAATTACGAGGGAATTGTAAAAATAGAACACCTTAGAAGTTATATCATATAAAAATTGTTTGTCGCGACTTCCGTTTTATGACAAGAAGGATCGGCCACCCCTTCTTTTCGTAGTTAATTGTCAAAACCTTTATCCATCAATTCAACTATATCCATAATGGATAATACAAGAAGGATAGACCAACCCTTCTTGCAGTGTCGAACTATTATGAAAAGAGTAGTAGGAATAAGAAGGGTCGGTCAACCCTTCTTGCAGTGCCGAACTATTATGAGAATAATATTGGGAATGCGAAGGGTCGACCGTCCCTTCTTGCAGTGTCGAACTATTATGAGAATAATAAGGGTCGGACAACCCTTCAGTTATGAGGTAATTGTAAAAATAGAACACTTTGGATGTTATATTATATAAAAATGGTTTGTTACGACTTCTGTTGTACGACAAGAAGGATCGATCACCCGTTCTTTCGTAATTAATTGTGAAAATATTTATCCAACAATTCAGATATAGCCATAACGAAGAATACAAGAAGGATCGTCCAACCCTTCTTGCAGTGTCGAACTATTATGAAACGAATATTGGGAATAAGAAGGGTCGGCCAACCCTTCATTTAGGAGGGAATTGTAACAATAGAAAACCTTGGAGAAAGAGCGACTGCTCTTTCTCTGAGAATATTTCCACTTGCTAGCAAAGTCTTTATGCAGCAACCAAATCCAGTTGTCTCCGTTGAGAAGCGAATCCGACTTCATATAATTGAATATAAAATTATATATAATAAAATGATTGATAAATGGATGCTTAATGTATTAGAGGAGCTTGCTTTTAATATGGCTTGTGTGTTCCTATTGAAAGGTTACGTCCTTTCACATTAAAAGATAACTACTTTAATATTTAAAAATTTATTTATTTAATATGCTATTTATATTCATAGCATTGCCACTCTCTTAGAAAGGCTTTGTCCTCAAAGACTTATAATTTTGTCGCATTTTTCTTTGCGATGTCATGGCTGACGAAAGATGTCAATATGAACTGCTAAGTGTAGAGCATAACTTCTGATATGTGGATGGGTCAAGTCATCCTAAATTGATTTGTTGCTGGCAATTGGGATTCCCCACTGATTTGTCATCAAGAGCTTTGATCACATTAGTACCATCGTCTTTCGACATTTCCCGTTTTTTAGAATATCGGTTTTTATGGTTGGGGTGTCAATAGGGAATTTTCACAATGTCATTTTCTTTTACGAGTGTCATCTTTTTTGCATTGATCTGAGTTGGAAGTTGTATTTTCGTCCCTTGAGGTTTTAAGGTTTTGTTCTATATTTTTTCCAACTTGTTTTCTAACTTCATGTTATCATTTTGAAACTTCTTAATCAATTCAACTTGCGATTTTCTATCATCTTCATACTTCTTAATTTGTTCCTTAAGATATTCATTATGACTTATGATGCAGCTATTTTCTTCCTCCTTGTCTAGAAGTTTTCCTTCAATGTCTTCCATAGATTGTTCTGTCTTCTGACTATTTTTCAACTTCTTAATTTTTGTGACTAGTATCTTGTTATGATTTCTTAGTCTGCAAATTTCATCAGCATTGTTGGATAATGCTTTATTATTCTTCACGATCTCTGATTTGTGTGTCTTTTTAGAGTCATCATTTTGTGTTTGAAGAACTTGTATTTGTTGTCGACATTGGTTGACCTTTGATTCTTGATCTCCTAAATTATGTCGTATCTGCTTCAGTTCTTCATCCTTGTCGTTAAGGATCTTGTTCAAGCGTATTATTTATGCTTCATAATTATCTATTTCCCTCTTTATATCTTGATTTCCTAATCTCTGATTGAATTCATTTTCGGTTTTTAATTCATCAATTTGCGCATATAATTTTTCTACACCTTTCGTGGTCAGAGATTTTTATTTCATTGGACCTTGCTTGTAATTCCATTCTTATTTCTAATTTGTTATTTATGTTCCGCAATTCTTCATTGTATTTTTGATAATGCTTTAAATTGGCTTCTAATTTCTCTATTTGTAATCGCAAACCAGCTTCCATGGTCTTGATTTCTTCGGTGATGGATGCTCGTTCTGAACTAAGATGGCCTTCGACTTCTTTGATGAGTCTCCCTTTGAATTTGACATTTTTGATGATAGATAGCCTCGAATGATTTTGATGGAGTTTTCCTTTGTCTTTGACTTTGACTATAGATGGCCTTCCTTTTTTTTATGATACCTGGTCTTCTTCAATTTTTGTCTTTTTTTTGTCTTTTCTTTTTGACTTGATTTTGCTCTTTTTTTTTCGAAATTAATAATTGTAATAATTTATACAATTATTAAATAGATATAATAATTATTATTGAAGTATATTAATAATTTGGATATTATTATTAATAATTATTATATAATAATAATTATAATAATGATATATTATGATTTTTTTTGGATGGTGAAACCAAGAAATAGGATCTTAATAATGAAAATTTTAAATATAATAACAATATGTATTATTATAAATAATACATTCAAATAATATTGTTATTATAGTTTTGAATTGAGGTAAGTTAGGGTTTGAGGAGGAACGGTGATGGCTACGATGCAGTGGCGTGTAGGAGTTCTGGGAAGGGAGATGCGGTGGGAGTGAGAATGAGCAGTGCAGGAATGGAGGGGAGTGCCAATTCTTGGCGTGAGTGGGACTATGCAGGAGGGCGTGGCTGGGCGAATGGAGGTGGTCGGAAGGAAGGTGACGTAGAATGGCAGAGGGGAGGGAGGAGTTGAGGAGTGGGTGCAGGCTGCCTGGGAGGTGGAAAACGCAGAGAGCGAGAGGAGGGAGTGAAGGATATATGGGGGTGGATTGGGTAGGGGTAGATTGTGGATAAATGAGGTGAAATGGAATGAAATCATTGACAGATGTGGTGGAGGAATGTAGCCCAGAGTGTAGGCTCGATGTGAGATTTTTGGAGGGCATATGCAGGAGTGTGGAGTGGAGGAGAGGGCGTAGGGAGAATGCGTGAGAATTGGAGTAGGCATGGAGTGTGCGGGGACTGCGCGAAGAGGGAGCTCGCAACAACGAGAGGGGGTAGTGCTGGAGAGTAAGGGAGAATGGGATGTGGAGAGTCACGAAGGGAGTCACGAGAATCAAGGAGGTGAGGACGGTGGGCAAAAGAAAGCGCGAGGGAAGTGACAGTGAAAAGGGGGCTGTGAGGTGGAGTGCTGAGAAGAAGTGATTTTCAGAAATTCTGAATTCAATGGACAGAGGCCAAATGGATAAAAAATCCAATTAATTAGAGAAGCTCTGAGTGGTTGCCAAAGGCCGGAAGAAAGCTATGCCTAAGAAGGGGCTCTGATACCAAATGCAACAACAGAATCTGGTTGTCTCCATTGAGAAGCGAATCTGACTTCATATAATTGAATATAAAAATATATATAATAAAATGATTGATAAATGGATGCTTAATGTATTACAAGAGATTTCCTTTAATATGGCTTGAGTGTTCCTAATGAAAGGTTACTTCCTTTCACATTAAAAGATAACTACTTTCATGATTAACAGTTTATTTATTTAATATGTTATTTATACTCGTATCACTATAAGGAAAAAATTATATAAATTTTGTTGTTAAAATTTTGATGTCTGGTATCCTAGGGTGACATGTGGAACGATCATATTGTGAAACGTGGCATATTTGATTTGGAACTTTGAGCAGAACCAAAAGTATATTGTTTATATTTAAAAAAAAAAAAAAAAAAAAAATGTTTATGTCTGGTAGATCGCAATCAGAATCATTCCAACTAATGGCATCACTATCTGCATTGTCGTCTGGGAATGTTCTTTTCCAACACAGTATCCTGCTTAAATTTTAATTAGCATTATGGTGTGTCTGGAAATGCATGCATGTGTTGATTGTTTTTGAAATTATACATGGAATCAACGTTGAATATAATTGTCACTGATTTTGTATCTACCCCATTCCAATAAAATGTAAAATGTTTCTATTTAAAAAAACAAAAAAGAAAGAATGTTTCTCTTTAAAAACTAAAATGTTTCTATTTTTAAAAATAAAAACAAAAAGTAAAATGTTTCTATTTGAAAAAAAACAAAAATAAAGAATGTTTCTCTTTAAAAAGTAAAATGTTTATATTAAAAAAAAAAATGTTGGTGCATTCAGCAAGCTGGAAAGAATCAAAATGGAAGACACAATTACTGAATACAATTACAAATGAGCACTTAGCAGCTCGTGCCATACTGAGTATGATCAAAAAGCCAAAAAATATCAAACCGAGGAGCATACAACCAGGCTAACTGCAGATAAAATCCGTGTTGACTCAACTCTTCTCGAAAAGGGTTCTCAGTGTCGTCAACAAGCACCAACAATCCCTTATACATCGGCCCGGAAAGGAGTTACCCTTCCCAGCAACACCTGCGAAGCAAGTGAGGTCTCACCCAAGGAGGATAAGGGTGCTGCAGGAACCAAGTTTCCGTAGTGGCGTTGAGAATATGCTTTACCCACAAATCTCTTATCACAGAAAGTTAACCAGAAATCATCAACTTGACAGCATACTATTTACTCATCATTCGCATATTATGTAAGCAATTCGCAGATTCAACATAAAGTAATCGCATGAACCATTATCATTAATTGCATGAACCATTATCATTATCATTCAATCCAAAACATAATAGACATAATGCAACATTCACCACCGCACAGAAACAGAGACAGAGACATAATTAGAATAATAATTAGACATTTTCATGCATTCATTAAACTCTGCGGTAAACCTGTCGCAAAAACAGTCAAAACATAATGTTGCGTATCCAAATTAGAATAAAAAGAGCATTTCTCCACTATCTCTCTCTCTTCTAATCTTCCTTTAGGCTTACAATTCACTTCTATTTATATGCTATTCATTCGTCTATATTGACCGATTCTAACAATTGAATATTGATATGCTATTCAATGGTCCGTATTGACCGATTCTAACAATTGAATATTGACCGAGCAGCCCCCATAACAAAACCACGCTAACATCTGGAGTCTGCACCGAGACTAAACTTCCAAAGACATGGAAAAATACACAGAAAAAACAGCGAGCCACCAGCGAAAAATCCACAGAAAAAATAGCGAGCCACCAGCAAGCAGGACGCTGACCACCAAAATCGACACGCATGTAGACCGAGAAGACCAATCAGGGAGCAGGGTGCTCTTCTCGCGGGGAAACTGGTTCTTCATGAGGGAAGTCCCTCGAGGTATCCATGTAGTCTTTCAGAGCAGACTTGAGCAAGCGAACATCGGTCGAATGAGTTTGTTGGCCATCTTTTATAATATGGAGGGCTTCACGGAGGCCGTGAGCCAGTTGGTTCCTCGCTTGAATTTTAAGAGCGAACAAGATCCTCACCGCCTAGTAGGGGTTGGAGATTAATTTCTGGCCCAAGTGGGCTTCGTATTCTCGGAGAAGGGATAATTCACGGTGTGCTATCTGCACCTCTATCGAAGAAGGCATCTCTGCTAGATACTGAGCCCCCCAATTGAAGTTCTGCGGAGTAGACTCTTCCATCCCCATGGTGTGTTGTTGAGACGAGCCTTCTCCCTGAGAGAAACTTTCCCCCCAGGTCGTGAAGACCCCACACCCTTTCCCGATCACCTGCGTCTACACGCCCTCATACGGGAAACCATGATATACCAATTAAAAAAACTGAACCACCATAAATCCACCCAGAAGTTCAGCGAAGCTTTAAATTACAGCTCTCTTGAATGGAAGTTGCCTACTCCATTGAAAATATTTATAGGAATTTGTATGGAAAGCAAGGCGGAGAGCCGACTTGACTCCCAAAGATTTTCACAGAAGCCCACACATACGAGAGGATTGCCATTAATGGCTTTGTAGAGATTGAATAACTCAAAATCCATGTAAAAGGCCATCTTGTACAATTGAAAATCATTTTGCAGTACTTGCTCGACAGTGCAGTACAACCAGAATTACTGCCTTCAGCACAGAGGCAGTTATGCCTAAGGAAGCAATGATAGAAACGAATTTTGTAAACCAGCATCAACATAATGAATGAGGGTGTAATTTATTAGAGGCATGATGTTACAGGGCGTTGGGCTGACGCCTGCCCCATTTCATCCTCCACTACCATCCTTTCAAACAAGCCTACATCTGTCCGAATAGTACTGTCATGATGGTTGATAGTACTGTCATGATTGTTGATAAAGGTGTAGATGGCGAAAGCTAAGCATTGAGCTGCAGAGTATTAAATGCGGCAGCTCCACTACCTTCCCTTCAAACGAGCATGCATCTGTCTGAATAAAAGATTCCACCAACCTTCAGTGACTGACAAGGACAATTTAAAACGTTGAGCAACTTTAGCCTTTGAAAGTTTCAATATCAACCTTTCTAAAGTGCAAAAACAGGTTCTGAAAGTGGCAATATTGTCTTTGAAAAGTGTGTTTTTCAATTCAAATAGTGTGTTTTTTTACTAGCTATGTGTAATATCCCTTTTTCAAATTTTATTAAAATGCCCAATTTTTCACTTTTTTTCCCAATTTCGACCTTTGACTAGTTTTACTGTTTTGACCTCCAAATCAACCCAAATGCTCCCAAATATTATGTAGGAGTGTATGAATGGTATTTAGACTTGAATATAAGGTTCAGGGATGTTTTATGGCCCTCCAAATACTGCTGCAAACTTGATTTGTATTCTGATCAATATATGTAATTTTGACTAGTAATTTGTGCATCAAATCCCCCTCGGGTAACACTGCAAATGGCCTTCCAAATGCCTCCAAACTCCCACAAATTTATGAACAGAGGTATATAATGTGTTAAGTATGTTATTAAGGTCTCATATGCACCATTAATTGATTTTTAATACTGTTCTAACTCTCTCACATTCAACAACAAAAACCCCCAATTCGACCCTTGGGGAAATGGCACTATTTCACCTCCCAATACAACTAAACTGAGTAAAAATGCTTCAAATGCTCAAGTACAGTACATGAAACTTGTAGAAGACATCCATGGCAATATATTTATCACAAATATATCAGAGAATCATCCATACATTCGAAATCATCATCAATACATTGGCTCACAACAAGGTAGTGGGGAAATGGCATTGTTCTTCCATTAAAAATGAGATTTATACATTTCTACTTGGAATTTCGACCTGAAACTTTTTGGAGATGAAGAACAGAGTATTTACTTCATATTACAAAATAAATGGGGCATTATAAGCTCCCCCAAAGAGTACAATAGCTCACCAAAAACGCCCTCCCTCAAGGAGCACGAATATGCCTTCAAAACTGGAAACGGTGGAGAGAAAGTGCTGCACTAAACCAAACCATGAAACTTCCTGTAGCTTCTACCTGCAAATAAAAACTCCATTAAAGCACCATGAAAGACCTGAGTGGCCTCTCCAAACACCAACTTGGATGGGAATCTTTCACCCTCGAAATTGGCTAAGGCAAGAAACTAGTCATCCACTAGCTCTCTCTTCACAAATGCAATTTTTCTCAAATCATCAAAAGCCATTCTCATACTTGATTTCTACATTTTATAACCAACATTAGCCTTCAAGGGGTCGAAATCCTCTCAATAGATTCAATAATTTTCCATTTAGAAAATATTCCTCATTTGCCACTTGTCTCCTAGTTCCAACCTTCCATCTTCTCCCAAATTTGAATTTGAGTCTCTTTAGGTTCCTCCAACTCCATGAGCACCTTCTTGAGCCTATTTTTGGGGCTGACATGTCATAATGGTCAGGTTTAAGAAGTCAGGTCTGAATTTTGTCATAAAATGTCGTAGATGCTTCATTATTGTTGTCATAAAACTAGGGAATCTAGCCCATGTGTCCACTAGTCTCCAATTTGACTCTTCCTCTCCCATGGAGGTTACTATTCCTTCCCATTTCGACCTAATATGCTCAATGCCATGTTTTATGACTTACCAACTCACCCAAGAGTGTTCACCTTCCCATGAATTCGAATTGGCAAGAGAGAGCTGCCATGTGTCATTGAAAAATCAAGCTAGTGTGGGTCCCACCACCTCCAGATGTCTCCAAAACCACTTGCCACCTAGAATTTCTCTTGAATTTATTTATTCATCATATTTATTAAATTCTTGAACCCTTCTAATGTCTAAATATCATTTATTAGTTTCCTTATTACCATCCCACATGTGCCCATCCAACCTAGGAAACTAGTAGGATTGATGGGATTGTCTTACTATGCACTTATTTGAATGGGTACATTACAGTCCTCCCCACCCAAGATTGCTTGTCCTCAAGCAATTTCAAATTTGGATGCTGCAAAATCTTCTCCTCTTCCCATGTGGCATCTTCATTTGGTAAGTCCTTCCATTGCACTAAATATTCTTTGATGATTCTACTCCTCAACCTTCTTTCCCGTGTCTTCAAAATCTTTTCCGGAACAAGTGTGAGCTGACCTTCATCATCCAAAGGAGGAAGTATTTCTGAAGTGATGATTTTCTGACCAAGAGCTTTCTTAAGACAAGAAACATGAAATACATTGTGGATTTTACTCCCTTCCGGAAGTTCTAGTTCATATGCTACTTCTCCAACCTTCCGCACTACCTTGTATGGCCCATAGTACCTTGGTTTTAATTTTTCTGCTCCATTCTTTTTGAGAGATGTTTGTTTATAGGGCTGCAACCTTAAATATACTAAATCATTGACTTGAAAGGTTCTCTCTTCTCTATGTTTATCAGCATATTGTTTTTGTTGATTTTGAGCAACCTGCAAATTGTCTTTCAAGAGCTTTAAAATTTTTTGGCTCTCTTCCACCCAATCTTTAGCCTTTGGGGCTCTACTATCACCAAATATAATGTCAGCAAATGTAAGTGCATCATAACCATATAATGCTTTGAAAGGAGACATTCCTATTGACATATGATAAGTGGTGTTGTAGCGAAACTCACCCAAGTGTAGCCATTTTGCCCATGCTTTTTGCTGCCCTCCCACATAGTTTCTTAGGTATCCTTCCAACCATTGGTTTACCCTCTCTGTTTGTCCATCAGTTTGTGGATGATAGCTGGTACTTGGAGTCAATTGAGTGCCTACCAATCTAAAAAGTTCTTGCCAAAAAGCACCCATGAATCTACTATCTCTATCACTGACAATGCTCTTGGGGAGCCCATGCAATCTGAAGATTTCTTTGAAAAAAATATCAGCCACTTGTGCAGCACTAAAAGATGATGTAACAGCAAAGAAATTAGCAAATTTTGTCAACCTATCAACTACCACATAGATGCAATCCTTACCTAAGGATTTAGGCAATCCGGTGATGAAATCCATGGAAATACTGTCCCATTTTTGCTCTGGAATGGGCAATGGTTGTAATAGGCCACCTGGACATGTAAGTTCTGATTTGTTTTGTTGACATGCTTTACATTCATTCACATACTTCTGAACATCTTCCTTCATCCCCTTCCAAAAAAATCTTTGCCTCAACTGTCTATAAGTTTTGAAGATCCCCGGATGGCCCGCTAGTGGGGAATCATGTGCTTCTTGCAAAATTCGGTACTTGAGCTTGGAGTTATGAACTAAATAAATTCTTCCCTTATAATATATCAGCCCATTCAAAATCCTATAATTATCATCCCCTTTGATTCCATCCAACACATCACAAGCAAATTTGTCTTTGGCATATTCAACTAGTAGCATGTTTTTCCAATCCTTGGCAATATCCATGAGAGAAAAGGAAGGCCTTCTTGACAAAGCATCTGCTACTATATTATTCTTTCCTTTGACATATTCAATATCAAAATCATAAGCTTGAATCTTGCTTACCCACTTTTGTTGCCTTTTATTTAGATCCTTTTGGGTGAGGAAGTGTCTTAGACTATTATGGTCAGTTTTCACCACAAACTTGCTGCCCACCAAGTATTGTCTGAATTTGGCCAATGCATGCATAATGGCCAGCATTGCTTTATCATAGATGGAGTAAAGTTTTTCATGAGGCTGCAACTTTCTGCTCTCAAAGGCTATGGGGTGTTGGCCTTGCTTTAGGACAGCCCCTATTCCTCCACCTGAAGCATCACATTCCACAACAAAAGGTTTAGTAAAATCAGGAAGTGCAAGTATGGGACAACTACTCATTACCTCTTTCATTTTTTGGAATGCTTTTTCAGCCTCTTCATCCCACTTGAAAGCATCCTTCTTAGTCAAATCAGTGAGTGGAGAAGTCAACTTGGAGAACCCTTTCACAAATTTTCTGTAGTAGCATATGCCAATAAAGCCTCTCAATTCGGTAATATTTTTTGGTGATGGCCATTCCAAGATAGCCCTGATTTTTTCCATGTGTACCTTCACTCCTTCTTGCCCAATAATGTGCCCAAGATACAGTAGTTCTTTCATCCCAAACTCACATTTTGATAATTTAGCAAATAAGGACTCTTCTTGCAAGATTTTCAACACAATCTCTAACTGTTGCAAATGCTCTTCCCATGTTTTACTGTAAATGAGAATATCATCAAAGAAAACCAAAACAAACCTTCTTAGTTTCTTGCAAAATATCCTATTCATACATGCTTGAAAGGTGGCTGGAGCATTAGTTAACCCAAAAGGCATGACAAGAAATTCAAAGTGGCCAAAATGACATCGAAAAGCGGTCTTTTGCACATCTTCATCTTTCATTCGAATTTGGTGATACCCTGATCTAAGGTCAATTTTTGAGAAGTATTTGCCCCCATGTAGCTCATCCATGAGCTCATCAATCCTAGGAATAGGATACCTATTCTTGATAGTCTTTTTTTTCAAGGCTCTGAAATCTATGCACATTCTCAATGTTCCATCTTTTTTCTTCACTAGCACTACTGAAGAAGCATAAGGGCTAGAGCTTGGTCTAATGAGCCCCAACTCTAGGAGTTCTTGGATAGATTTTTCAATCTCATCTCTAAACCTTTTAGGATTTCTATAAGGTGGTATTTGAATGGGTGAAGTACCCTCCTCCAAAACAATACTGTGCTCAACCCCCCTATCTGGTGGCCTACCATTTGGAAGGTCTCTAAAAACCTTTTCATATTTTTGCAAAAGTCTCTCTATCTCCTTTGGGTGTTTGACAATATTTATAGTTGGCTTGGGAGATGTAATATGACATTCAGCAGCCCATTCTATATCCCCCTGCCTCAATATAGATCTCATGCTATTGCAAGTCACTACTTGATTTGGATAAGTGTGTTGCCCTCTCACAACTCTTTGTATTCCTTTTGAATCTTGGAATTTCATTTCGGGAATTTGATAATTTACTGTATGCTCTCCTATTGAATACAACCATTGCACTCCCAAAACCACATTAGTATCAGCAACATCAACCACATAAAAACTATCAACAAAAGTATAGTTACCTACGGTGACTTGCAGCTTTGGAACCCATGTTTTGCATTGCATTGTGTTGTGACCGGGAATGACAACTGTGAAGCCATCAAATGGTTCAATAGGTATCTTTCTTTTCTCTACCATCTCTGCATCAATGAAGTTATGAGTGGCTCCTCCATCTACCAAAACTGAAGTTCTTTGTCCTTGTACCACACCTTTGCATCGGATAGTATGATAGCGAGGTACTGCTGAAAGCACTGCCATTCTTGCTTTGTCCGGTGAAGGCTGATTTTCTTCTTGTCTTTCCTCTTCTACTGCTGTCTCATATGCCTCTTCTTGATCTGAAATATGTCCATCTTCATCCATGCCCCCATCATACCCCTCATTATCAGAAAATACTTCTATGTATTGAGCCTTTCCTTTGGTACATTTGTGCCCCGGTGTCCATGGTTGGAAGCATGTGAAGCATAGTTTCTTTTTTCTAAGTTCATCCCTGTTTAGTCCCTCTTTTTTATTCCTCTCAAATGACTCTCTTTGCCAAGGTTTCTTATCATATCCATCCCTTTGCCAATGTTTCTTTTCAAATTTATAGCTAGGCTTAGGAGGAAATCTCGTTCTAGGAAGCACATTTTGGAGATCCCTAGTCAAGCTCATTGCATCTTTTAATGTAGTTGGCTTGTGGGATTTGACCAAACCTCTTAAGGGTTCAGCCAAACCTTCAGTGAACAGCAATACTAATCTTCCCATAGATACATCAGCCACCTTGACTGATAATTTTTGAAAGTCCAACATATATTCGGTAGGGGACCCAGTTTGCTTCAATTGAGCTAGTTCTTTGAAAGGCAATTCTGGATCTTTTTGTTCAAATCTTTCTAGTACCCTGTCAACAAATTCTCCATATGTTTTAACCTGATTATGACCCAAGGTTTTCAGCCCATGAAACCACCATTCATTGGCATCTCCTTCCAAATGCAAAATGGCCATTTTTAATGCATCCTCTTCCAACATAGGATTCAGCTAAAAATATACATCCAATTTTTGCACCCAAGTGTTAGCAGAATTTTGAGAAGAACCATCAAAAGTAGGAAGTGACATTTTTCCAATAGCACTATTCAATTCTTTGTTTTGGAATGGACTCCTATTGTCTCCCTTCATTTTAATCTTTTGCATAGCATCAATGTAGTCACTGAGTGGTACACCTCTTTTACACTCTTCATTCAAATCATTCCAATCATTTACTAGTTTCTTGTAATCCAATTCAAGATTGGGTTCTTCTTTGGGTGTGAGAAATTTAGGTGCAGTATGCCTTTGTGTGCTTTGAAATTCATCAGGTCTATTATGAGGTCCTGTACTTGAGAAAATATGCTCATTCCCTTTCATCTTTTCCCCTGAGTGTGAACCACTATTATCTCCTATCATCCCTTTGCCTGAAAGTTGGCTACCCAACAATTCGAAACCTTTCATCATTTGTTTATTCATATATAGCATAACCATGGTAAGTCCTTCAAAACATGGTTTTAAGTCTTCAATAAATTCCTCCTTATGTCTTAATTTTTCCTCCTCCTCTCTACCCATTGTTTTAGAAAAGAACTATTTTTCTCCTACTATCTCTTCTTCAACCAAAACTTCTTCAACTATTGATTCAAAGGGTGGTGTTTTATTTGTTTGGCTTCTTGTTAATACCATCAGATTCCAAGACCATGCTCTGATACCACTTGTAATATCCCTTTTTCAAATTTTATTAAAATGCCCAATTTTTCACTTTTTTTCCCAATTTCGACCTTTGACTAGTTTTATTGTTTTGACCTCCAAATCAACCCAAATGCTCCCAAATCTTCTGTAGGAGTGTATGAATGGTATTTAGACTTGAATATAAGGTTCAGGGATGTTTTATGGCCCTCCAAATACTGCTGCAAACTTGATTTGTATTCTGATCAATATATGTAATTTTGACTAGTAATTTGTGCATCAAATCCCCCTCGGGTAACACTGCAAATGGCCTTCCAAATGCCTCCAAACTCCCACAAATTTATGAACAGAGGTATATAATGTGTTAAGTATGTGATTAAGGTCTCATATGCACCATTAATTTATTTTTAATACTGTTCTAACTCTCTCACATTCAACAGCAAAAACCCCCAATTCGACCCTTGGGGAAATGGCACTATTTCACCTCCCAATACAACTAAACTGAGTAAAAATGCTTCAAATGCTCAAGTACAGTACATGAAAATTGTATAAGACATCCATGGCAATATATTTATCACAAATATATCATAGAATCATCCATACATTCGAAATCATCATCAATACATTGGCTCACAACAAGGTAGTGGGGAAATGGCATTGTTCTTCCATTAAAAATGAGATTTATACATTTCTACTTGGAATTTCGACCTGAAACTTTTTGGAGATGAAGAACAGAGTATTTACTTCATATTCAAAAAGAAATGGGGCATTAGAATCTCCCCCAAAGAGTACAATATCTCACCAAAAACGCCCTCCCTCAAGGAGCACGAATATGCCTTCAAAACTGGAAACGGTGGAGAGAAAGTGCTGCACTAAACCAAACCATGAAACTTCCTGTAGCTGATACCTGCAAATACAAACTCCATTAAAGCACCATGAAAGACCTGAGTGGCCTCTCCAAACACCAACTTGGATGGGAATCTTTCACCCTCGAAATTGGCTAAGGCAAGAAACTAGTCATCCACTAGCTCTCTCTTCACAAATGCAATTTTTCTCAAATCATCAAAAGCCATTCTCATACTTGATTTCTACATTTTATAACCAACATTAGCCTTCAAGGGGTCGAAATCCTCTCAATAGATTCAATAATTTTCCATTTAGAAAATATTCCTCATTTGCCACTTGTCTCCTAGTTCCAACCTTCCATCTTCTCCCAAATTTGAATTTGAGTCTCTTTAGGTTCCTCCAACTCCATGAGAGCCTTCTTGAGCCTATTTTTGGGGCTGACATGTCATAATGGTCAGGTTTAAGAAGTCAGGTCTGAATTTTGTCATAAAATGCCATAGATGCTTCATTATTGTTGTCATAAAACTAGGGAATCTAGCCCATGTGTCCACTAGTCTCCAATTTGACTCTTCCTCTCCCATGGAGGTTACTATTCCTTCCCATTTCGACCTAATATGCTCAATGCCATGTGTTATGACTTACCAGCTCACCCAAGAGTGTTCACCTTCCCATGAATTCGAATTGGCAAGAGAGAGCTGCCATGTGTCATTGAAAAATCAAGCTAGTGTGGGTCCCACCACCTCCATATGTCTCCAAAACCACTTGCCACCTAGAATTTCTCTTGAATTTATTTATTCATCATATTTATTAAATTCTTGAACCCTTCTAATGTCTAAATATCATTTATTAGTTTCTTTATTACCATCCCACATGTGCCCATCCAACCTAGGAAACTAGTAGGATTGATGGGATTGTCTTACTATGCACTTATTTGAATGGGGACATTACACTATGAACCTTAAAATTGCATTTTTTTGTTATAAAACTATGAATTTCAATTTAGGAAGTGTGAATTTCAAATAAAAAAATGCAAATTTTGATTTGAAAAGTGTGAATTTCAAATAAAAAATGCAAATTTTGATTTGAAAAGTGTGAATTTCAAATAAAAAAATGCAAAATTTGGTTTGAAAAGGGTGAATTTGAAATGAAATAATGAATATTCTCAGTTGGAAATTGTGAATTCAAAATTAAAAAACTCAATTTCTAATTTGAAATGTGTCGATTTCAAATCAAAAAATTCAATTTTTTATTTGAAAATTGCAATTTGCATTTGTAAATGTTCAAAATGTAAGGTGAAAAGTAATAAAAATGGTTGTCCCAACTTCCATTTTCCAACAAGAAGGATCAGTTGCCCCTTCTTTTCGTAGTTAGTTGTCAAAACATTTATCCAGCAATTCAGCTATATCCATAATGGATAACACAAGAAGGATCGAGTGGCCCTTCTTGCAGTGTCGAACTAATATGAAAATAATATTGGGAATAAGAAGGGTCGGTCGACCCTTTTGGGAGTGTCGAACTATTATAAAAATAATATTGGGAATACGATGTGGCGGTCGAACCTTCAATTACGAAGGAATTGTAAAAATAGAACACCTTGTAAGTTATAACATATAAAAATGGTTTCTGATGACTTTTGTCTTCGATCCTTGTTTTTCAACAAGAAGGATTGGCTTCCCCTTGTTTTTGTAGTTAACTGTGAAAACATTTATCCAGCAATTCATCTATATCCATAATGGATAACACAAGAAGGATCGAGCGACCCTTCTTGCAGTGTTGAACTAATATGAAAATAATATTGGGAATAAGAAGGGTCGGTCAACCCTTTTGGGAGAGTTGAACTATTATAAAAGTAATATTGGGAATAAGATGGAGATGTCGACCCTTCAATTACGAGGGAATTGTAGAAATAGAACACCTTGTAAGTTATAACATATAAAAATGGTTTATGATGACTTTTGTATTTGATCCTTGTTTTTCAACAAGAAGGATTGGCTGCCCCTTCTTTTCTTAGTTAACTGTGAAAACATTTATCCAGCAATTCACCTATATCCATAATTGATAACACAAGAAGGATCGAGCGACCCTTCTTGCAGTGTCAAACTAATATGAAAATAGTATTGGGAATAGGAAGGGTCGGTCGACCCTTTTGGGAGTGTCGAAATATTATAAAAATAATATTGGGAATAAGATGCGGCGGTCTACCCTTCAATTACGAGGGAATTGTAAAAATAGAACACCTTGGAAGTTATATCATATATAGATGGTTTGTCTCGACTTCCGTTTTACGAAAAGAAGGATAGTTCGCCCCTTCTTTTTGTAAGTAATTGTGAAAACCTTTATCCAGCAATTCAGCTATAGCCATAATGGAAAATGCAAGAAGGATCGACCGACCCTTCTTGTAGTGTAAAACTATTATGAAATGAATATTGGGAATAAGAACGGTCAGATGACCCTTCATTTAGGAGGGAATTGTAACCATAGAAAACCTTGGAGAAAGAGCGGCCGCTCTTTCTCTGAGAATATTTATACTTTCCAGCAAAGTCTTTAAAGCAAAAATTGTATAAATTTTGTTGTTAAAATGTTGATATCTGTTATCCTAGTGTGACACATGGAATGATTTTATCCAGACATGTGGCATATTTGATTTGGAACATTGAGTATAGAGAGGTTACTATTTTTTCTTTGATTTGGCACATTGAGTATAGCGAGGTTACTAATGCTGGTTTAACCACAACACAATCAGGAAATGAAAATTCATTGATAGTAGTTTTAAGGATTAGGCACATGCAAGATTACCCTGTAGTTGGAAATACTAATTGAAAAATTAACATGAATTTATTAATTTATGTTAATCATTTGCAGAAATAGATAAATGTTTTAATTAAATAAATTCACTCCAGACATAAAAGACACACAGATCATTAGTAAAGACAAATCCAAACTATAGATCAATGTATGGATTATTGATTGCAAAAATTAAACAGTGTTCATAAACACTATGGATTATTGATTGCAAAATTTAAACAGTGTTCATAGATAGTGTGGATTATTGATTGCTTATTTGTTAAAGCTTCGAGAACCCGAAACCCGCAACCCGCATTTTCAGATTGCGGATTTTGGGAACGTTGAATAAAGCAAGATTTTTAAACTTGACCCTCAATCCTACATCCCGTAGGAGTAATCTCGGCCGTTCATTTCTTCCTAGGTCTACAGTCTATATCTCATCCAGTCGAAAAAACCTTAAATAAATGATTTTTTCTGATTTTTCACTATCATTTTTACTGTCGGTTTTTACGCTCCTATGTGGATTTTACTGTGGAGTTTTTACCAGGGTCACCTGCACAGTTTTCAGCTGAAATCAGGTTGGTTTGTCGTGAATTTTGCATCTTCTTTTTGCGTTTTTACTGTTTATGGGTTGATTTTGACTCTTGTTCGTTTATTTATTAGAATTTCCCGAAACCTTCATCAGAATGTCTCGAACTACCCGGTCCAAGGCACTATATAGGGATTCATTGACCAAGGATACCAATTTTGGCATTTCCTCAGACACTAGTGAGAGGGTGACTCAGGATTATCAAATGGACTGGGCGAAAATTTATTCAATCTTTGACAACGATGACCTTTCAGGCATCAAACAAGACCGACTAACCTATGAAAAAATTATTGTTTACCAAATTCATTCCATTGCTGCTCACCCTTCCATCTTACCTTATATAGACCCTGTAAAATGGATTGTTGAAAATGCCAATACCAAAGACCGGTCATTCAATAATTGCGCAGGTTCGCAATTGAGTACCTTTTGCCCAAAGATTTTTATCAGAGCTTTTGCTCTCAATCCAGCTATACAAACCTTGAGTTCTAACTTTATTCAATCCTCCAAGACCGGAAATAATTTTGACGAGATCATGAAATGTTGGATGATGAAACCGAATAGTTTCGTGCCGAAGGTGGATGATCTGTATCCTATTATTTGGTTCAGGGAACCTTACTCTTTACTCACAGCCATGCTTTGCAGGATTTTTGGTCTCCCCAATTGTTCAGTTTTCAAGGCTGAATGGGCTCCCATAGCCCATCATGTGTTAACAACAGGTGAATCCTTTCCATGGGCATCCATCCTATCATAAATAATTAAGACACAAATTCAAAACTATCAAAAGGCACCCGCCTCAAAGAAGCCACATTTTTATCTATCAGCTTACATCCTTGATGTCTTCTGTGCTGGCTTTCAATATCCTAACTTGGGGTGGAATTGGACCCCTGAGGCTCCACCAGTTCATATATATCATTCTGCATTATGGGAAAGCAATTATCTACCATTGCTTTATGAAATTTGTTACCACTTCATTGGTACTATTTATTTTAAATTATTTCACTAGGAAGCTCCTGCCTTCTTAGCAGATGCCAGAACCTTCATCAACACCATTGGGGACTAGTATGTTTATGAGTCTTTTGCATATATCATAGTTTGGGGAAGTGACACTGTTCACCTGTTGCCCAGAATTGTAACTGACAGGTTGGTTATTCAAGAATTTTCCTATCAGACTATCACTGTTGGAGTCTACAAGAAACTTACTGGTCCTAAAAAGAGAGGCTGGCCTAAGTTCTCTCTAAATCTTGGCCCACTATTTATTGCTACTTCAACCTGGGTTGTTGTACTTGGTGATTAGTTGGCTCCTTTGAAGTTGGGAAAAGCACCCAAAAGAAAGCATGATCCCAAGAAATTATTGGATGCACACTTCAAGCAATATCACAGGAAAATGGGCTATGTCCATGAAGATTTTCTAGATGACTCTATCTATCGAGGGGTGAACACCTTCCCTGAAGTGTTAGCAAGAGCCAGGAGCTTGGATGAGCATCGACAGATTATGGCATTTTAGAAAGAAATAAAATCTCAGGTTTATGGGCAAAGAACCTTGGAGTTGAATATCACTGAACAGGTTAGAAGGAGCAGAGAACAAAAGCAAATTCAGCTAGCCAATGCTCCCTTAATGCTTACATATACAGATGGACACAAAGGTAAAAACCCCATGGAGGAACCTCCTCAGATTAAAACCACTGAGTAGGTTAAAGCCTTGTTGCAGACATCTCAGAATTTTCAGCAACATTTGGCAAAATTGACTTTAGTGTTGGCTACCAAGACAACTGAATCGCCCAAGGTTGCTATGAGTGTTCAAGTAACTGCTGCAGCTTCGCAGCTGGTTGATGACTTGACAATGATTGAAGATAATCCTCCTAAGAGACAAAAAGTTCAGGTTTCCACATCTGAAGTTCCTACTATTTATCTCACTAACAGTGATGTAGAAGATGAGCCATAGGCTGCAGTTCAACTGACTGAAGAAGTACCTGAAAAGGTAACTGACAAAGTTGTGGAAGAAGTCACTAGGGAAGTGATAGACAACTCATAGTCACTTACAGACTTGTTGGAATGTATTGAAATGGACCATTCTGATCTTGATCAACCAATTTTGGAACTTACCTCTACTACCCCTAACAGCACAATTCCATCACTTTTGTTACCACCTATCCAGGATCTTTCTATTTTGTCTGTAGGGGAAATCCCACCACTCTCTATTTCACAGTTGTTTCACACTTTGACTCATAGGGCCACCCCTTTTCCTAGTAACTCAGTTTCTTTTTCCATTCCTTCCTCTATACTTGTAGAAGCCCAGTCTTCGACTGGCCTCTTGCAATTACCCACATCTACTTCATCATTACCCACTAACAGAGATTTAGTCACAACTACTTCTTCATTACCATCAGCTACTAATGGTGATCAAGTTCTCCTTCCTAAATCTATCACTTCAATCCCTTCTCCTACTATTCTCTCATCAATTCCTCAAATTGTTTCTACCCCTATGATTGTTCCTCAAGTTACCATGCCTATGCTCGATGCCATGGCCACTCAAACTCCCTCATTGGTTTCAACAGAAAATGTTATTTCAGTCACTTCTGAAGTAATAACTGAATGGGAGGATGATGAAATAGTCCCTCTTGGACATTAATTCTACAATAAGGACAATAAGGTAGTGGTAAAGAGGGGTAAGAAGAGAAGCATTGATAAAAAAGGCTTAGAAGTGTCTGTTCCTAACCAGATAGTTTAAGCTCAACAATCCAGTAACCCTCAGACAGGGGAAATTGAGACAGCTACAGCCCTAGGGGCATTTGCAGGAGCAAACCTTGATTCAATATAGGTTCTCAATAGAGAAATTGATCAGAAGAGGGAAGAAGCGGAGAATCTTCAAGAAGAGCTCGCAAAGGCTAAAGAGGAGCATCAAATTTATGTTGATGATCTTAGAAGGATTTGGGAAGATGAGTTGGGAGATGAGGAGCGTAAGAGCCAATCTTTGCAGGTTGAACTTCAAAGGTTACAAGCTGTGAATTCTGCCAATGTTCAGCAGATTGCTTTATTTCAAAAACACTATGAGGATGCAACTGCAAGTGCAGCCTCTTCTACTTTATTCAAGATGACATCTCAGGAATTCAAGGACATGGCTTCTCAAGTCAATAAAGCGTATCACGAATACCTGGAAAATTGTTTTTGCAAATAGGATGAAATTAGAGAAACTCATATCACTTTTGGCAAGATGCTTAGTGCCTTTGAAAGGAAGGAAGATAAAAGGCTGGAGGCTTCCAAGGCATATGATAACATTGTTAAATGGCATAAGTACATCAAAGACATTCCAAAAGGATTTCCCATGCTTAGCAATTTTCAATTTAAGAAGATCAGAGGTGCGTTGAATACTTGGATGGAAATAAATGAATCAGTTGAAGATATTGTTAAAAAAGCCCAAGCCATCTGTAGCAGGCGATGGTATGCATCAGATAATGTTATGTTGGCTCCCAATTTTCCTGCCATGAAACTCATCGAAGATTTTTGTCCACCTAAATTGAAGATTGAGGAAGTTGAGCATAAGTTTGATGAAGTTCAGCAACAAATTCAACTTCTAGAAGAAGTCAAGGTTGATGATGTGGAGCAGTTGATTAGGAAGATGATTTCTGTGGAACGTAATATCCAAGTCTACATCTTTATATGGCATAAGATGGAAAAGAATGAGATCGAGATGTTCGAATGCAATGCCCACTTGGGACTCGAGTCAGCAAAGTATCCTATGATAGATGAGTTGTTAGAGATTTGGGGCAAGTGGCAAGATGTCCTAGGACATTAGGTTATTTTTTATTTTGTAATACCTATTTTGTGTGGATCTCCATTTTGTACCCTATTGTAGTTCTTATTTAAGGACATATGCCTCTTTTGAAAAGGGGTGGATAATTTTGGGATTGGGAATCAGCAGGAGACGACTGGCGATTCTCTGTCTTATTGGAGCTTTGTAACTTTGTTTGCAGAACTCATTAATACGGTAAATTAATCTCATTGAATCTTTTCCTATTTATTGTTCAAGTTTCTTTGACAACGCCTGATTTCGTATCTCAAATTGTCATCTACAGTATGTGATCCCTTTTGTCTGTATGAATTAATGCACAGGTTTGTTGTACTGATTTCTCTTATGGCTGATCTATGTATAAAATATCTTGTTGAATTTCTTTAATTAAGATATTTTTCTTTATCAATTTCTGCAAATGATTCACATGCTATTTGATCAATGTTAATTTTTCAATTGACACAGTGATCACAGATTGATCTTGAATAGGTTTAAATTACTTGAATTATTCTCTTTTAATTTTCATTAATTGGTGATGATTTAAGTAAACAAGTAAAATGCATCTTTTACATTTCTGTTGGAGTTGGCAAATATGCTTGTTCCTTTCACATCAAGACCGATCTGCACAACAACAAGTCTTCCTTAGAATAGATTCTAACTTAGATTAGATTCTTTTCTTAAATAGGTTAAGTTAGAATAAGACTTAGTTTTAAGCTTTTGTTTTCTGTATTGAATTTTTGATCCATTAATCAAACCCATCTACTCATAGAGTCCCAGTGGAGGCCGAATATCCGTGGGAGAATTCCACACCAAACAGGCTGGGGATAGAATTGGGAGCCTTGGAACCAATTCCAACACCTTGAAGTTACCCTGCACATCCGAGGCCTCAACACTCCCCAAAATATGACATATGAGAAGGATTCACACACATATCAGTCACCAATTGTGGCAATGAAGGTTCTGGCATCAACTGAGAAAGTAGGAGCCTGTTCTCTGAAGATTTTAAAGTAAATACTTCCAAAGAAGTGATCACAAATGTCATATATGAAAGGCATATAATTGTTCTCCCATAATGCTTAATGATAAATATGGACAGGAGGATCTGATGGAGTCTAATTCCATCCCATGTTGGGATATTGGAATTCTGCACAAAATGTATCAACGACAAAAGATGAAGAAGAAATGTGGCTTCTTCATAGCCGATGCCTTCTGATATGCTTGAATGGTTGTTTTGAGTTCAAAAGACAAGATTGACGCCCAAGGGAACGAATCACCAGTCATTAGAACATGATGGGATACAGGATCCCACTCAGCTTTAAATATAGAACAATTTGGGAGACCATAGAGTTTGCATAGCATGGAAGCTAATAGGGAATAAGGTTCTCTAAACCAAGAAACCGGGTACAAGTTATCAGCCCTACGGATGAAACTGTCAGGTTTATTCATCCATGACTTCAACATTTCGTTGAAATTTTACCTTGTCTTAGAAGATTCCATGAACTCAACGTTAAGGGGTTGCATAGATCGTTTACAAGCATAAGCTCTGATGAAATCCTTAGGGAGGAAGGTAGCCAATTGTGACTCTGCATTGTCATTAAATGACCGGTCTTTAGGGTTAGCATGGTCCACAATCCATTTAACCTCATCAATATAAGGCAAGATAGCGGGTCTGGCAGTAATGGCATGAAGCTTGGAATCCCTAATTTTCGCATATGCCAGCTGGTCATTCTAAATATCTGATAGGTCATCATTATCAAAAATTGAATAGATTCTGGACTAGTCTGGCTGATAGGTTTCAGTGAGAATATGCGTGTAACGTTAAGGGTACAGGGTGCAAGGATCCCTCCCCTCGTGCTCTCCACGTGCTAGGGGGATGGCCCCATAGATCATGCTGACATCTGCAATCGGGGGATAATGCTCCTCGAACTAAAGCTTACTTGTGGAAGTAATTGTAAATAAGTAACTTTACACATTTACATTAGTATCATTATAGGAGCATTATACGAAAGCTATTTTATTCTTTCTTTTTCTTTTTTTAATAGAAACATTCTTTTTTTGAAATAGAAACATTCTTTCCTTTTGTTTCTTTAAATCCATTATTTCTTTTTTTCTTTTTCTAAATAGAATGAAATCTCATAAAAGGAATGAAAAGTGTTGTTAGTTATTATTATTTTTTAATTAAAGCCCTTCATGCTAGAAGGAAGGTATGAATATATAACCTTCAAATGTGAATTTAAAATAAAAAAATGCAATTTCTGATTTGAAAAGTGTTCAAAATTGCAATTTTCATTTGTAATTGTTCAAAATTTTAAGGTGAAAAGCTATAACATATAAAAATAGTTTTTCTCGACATCCATTTTCCGACAACAAGGATCGGCCGCCCCTTCTTTTTGTAGTTAATTATGAAAACCTGTATCCAACAATTTAGCTATATCCATAATGGAGAACACAAGAAGGATCGACCGACCCTTCTTGTAGTGTCAAAATATTATGAAAAGAATATTGGTAATAAGGGTCCATGGACACTTCTTGCAGTGTCCAACTATTATGAAAATAATATGGGGAATAAGAAGGGTTGGATGACCCTTCAATTATGAGGGAATTGTAAAAATAGAACAACTTGGAATTTATATCATATAAAAATGCTTTGTCTTGACTTCCATTTTACGACAAGGAGGATCGGCCGCCCCTTCTTTTTGTTGTTAATTGTCAAAACCTTTATCTAGGAATTCAGCTATAGCCGTAACGGATAATACAATAAGGATCGATCAACCCTTCTTGGAGTGTCGAATTATTATGAAAATAATATTTGGAATAAGAAGGGTGGGATGACCCTTCATTTAGGAGGGAATTCTAACAGTAGAACACCTTGGAGAAAGAGCGGTCGCTCTTTCTCTGAGAATATTTCCACTTGCCAACAAAGTCTTTAAAGCAAAATGTCTATAAATTTTGTTGTTAAAATGTTGATATCTAGTATCCTAGGGTGACATGTGGAATGATCATATTGTGACACGTGGCATATTTGATTTGACACACTGAGTATAGGGAGGTTACTATTTTTTATTTGATTTGGCACATTGAGTATAGCGAAGTTACTAATGCGGGTTTAACCACAACACAATCAGGAAATGAAAATTCACTCATAGTAGTTTTAAGGATTAGGCACATGCAAGATTACCCTGTAGCTGGAATGCTAATTGAAAAATTAACATGAATTTATTAATTTATGTTAATCATTTGTAGAAATAGATAAATGTTATAATTAAATAAATTCACTTAAAACATAAAACACACACAGATCATGAGTAAAGACAAATCCAAACTGTAGATCAAACTAATCAAAGGCAGGAGGCATGATATGATTAAACATGATAGTGCTTTCCAAAGAAAACTAATCAGAGGCAGGATAGCTCATTAAAGAGCTTTTGTTTGGTGATTAAAGAATAAGATATGAACAACCCATCAATGTAGAGCTTATGATAATGAATTCTATACCGACATTAGCAGAAAATGGTAGTGGATGCTTTAAATGAAAGCAACAAAGCATAATATTTATGACTACTTTCCTGATACAACACTTATCCAAGCATGAAAAAGCATAACAATATGAATTAAACAATGAGAGAAACATTCACATAAGAGAAGAAGTAAACAGACTGTAAGACAAATAACACAAGAATCTCTGATAGAAAACCTTGCTCAGCCTAGCCATATTTTATTAAAATATATCTCAAAGTGCTTAATAAGACGGGGAATTCATGAGTCCAACAAAAGTTTCCAACCCTTTCTCCTTCTATTACATTGCTTACATAGATGCTTAGAGCCTTCCGGCTCGAGCTTCCTCAACAGGAAGTTGTTACAATGTAGGTGACACATATTCAAAAAGGTTCACCACCCTTAGGAATTAGTTACAACAAAATGAAAATGCTGGTAAAAATGGCTGAATTGCCTTTTACAAAATTACTGATCATTTTTACAGAAAGACAACAAACTCTAACAAAATAAACAAAATGCTTCAGTGAATATTTCCTCCATGATGCTATCCCATGATCATCGAATCTTCAGTGGTTCAATATCAACTTTCCCTTCCCATATTTCTCAACGAGCTTCCATAGCTCTAAGGTGGCCAACTCCTTCATTAAGACTCGGATCTCAGTGTGGTCCCTATAAGAGTAGCTTTGTAGATGTGCACTAGCATCCTTGAACATCATGCTTAACTCAAAATCCTTTTCCATTTTCTCCACCACTGTCTTCCCTGATAGCAACCGATCCATACCTGCAAAATCGTTGAAATGAACTTTACATCCTACCAATTTCTTCTGATATTCTTCTTCTGTGAGCATTGTTCCATTGTCCTCCCAAAAGAGAGTTAACCCTTTCTTGAACAAAGGGCCAAACATGTCTTTGAAATACTTGATCTGTTGTGCCATGACATATATTTTAGCTTGAATAGCATTTACCTGTTGGTGCTTGTGCATCACTTTTTTGGCTCCAATGATGATGGAAACCCTATCTGTTACACCAGTTGTCTTGACCTACTCCTCAGATAAGCTGTTCAGGAATTCGATGGCATTCTCAGTATACTCTACAGGTTTTTTGTTCAATTTCTCATTTGTTGTTGTCACACTACTCTTGGCTAATTTTATCACTTTTTTCTTGTACAAGAAAAAATCGACGAAGGGCCTCAATTTCCCTGCTTCTTCAAAAATTCCATCCCAAATGACCTGCCTAGCCTCTAGCAAGGAAGTCTGCCCTATAGCTTGTCTTTCCAACTCATCATATTTACCCTGCAACTCCTGGTGCTTGGCTTCCCAAGCCTCCTTTTCTCTTTCTGCATTATCCTTTAGGGTTTTCAGATTCACATTCTGCTTTTTTAATCTTGTTATTTCCACATATTCCATACTAGCTTCGGCTATAGCCCCTACCAGGGAGAAATCACCAGCCTCTATGGATGGTGTGGCCATGCTTTCTACTTCTTGCTCTTTCTGCTGCAGTATCTTCTCAAGCTCTTCCACTCTGGCCTTTGAGATTTTCTCACTTGCCACCACAGTGGCTATATCTATCTGCCATTGCTTTTCCTTCGCTTCAAGCTTCAATAGCTTGGCCATATAGTCTATCAAGTCAGTCTACAACTTCTACTTATTTTCCTCTAGTTCTATTAGCTCAAGGACTGCTACTAACTAGGTAGAGGGGATTTTCAACCCCTTTTTTAGAGATCGGATGATGTTGTCTTTTTCATTGAGTGGGTTTTGAATAATGGCTCTTTTATCAAGCTAGCCCTCACTGGCCACTATGTTACCCTGCAATTTCTTGATATTTTTTTATGAGATTGTATTTCTATCTTTTCTTGCTTGAGCTGGCTGGAAACCTTACTCTTATTGACCTGTGCCTTTTATAGCTCCAAATATGTCCTCAACAGTTTAGTATAAATAACATCCTCGGTTTCTTTGTGCAATTTTATTACATCTGGCATAGGAATGTCCTCTAAATTCATCCTTAGCTCACTGGCCTTGCTCTTGGTGGCCAAGGCCAAACTCAGGGTGTTCTGAGCAAGGCTCCTGCTAGTCACTAGAGACACTTCTTTGCTTGAAATTGGCCTTACTTTAGTATATAAATTGGACTCCTTTGAGGCTTTCCGTGAGTCTGCCTTGTATTCATCTATCAACTCATCTCTAGTCTTGCTTAAGGTAGCAGGATGAGTGGGTGCTAGGTTAAACACATAATCTTTGATCTCAAATGCTGGTAGCTTATCCACTTGTTTCTTTTTTCCTTTATGAGTCCCCACTGGTACTAGCTGCTACTCAGATTCGTCAGTTTTTTGCCTCTTTGGGGCTCTCTCAGCTTCCCCTTCTGTGTCCATAGGGACACTGTCAGCTTCCTTGCTGGAGTTTATTAAGTTGATGGCCATAGGCATGGCTGCTAGCACTGATAGGACTAGGATAGAAGATCCATGCACTGTGGGTGTGTTCCCTTATGTCAGCAGGGAGAATCTCTCAGGTGTGTCTATTTCCATCTGGCTCCTACTAGGACATTCCAATAAATTTGCAGCTTTTGCCATGCCTGGAATTTTGAAATGCACAAAAGCATTCCTATTGCTTTCCTTCCTCCTATTGGAAATGATGTGGTTGGGATCATAGTTTAAGGTTGATTCTGTTTTGAAACCCATCTCCTTTATCTTGCATTCGATGGTTGTAAGAGCTCCTTTTTTTATTATTAAGAATTGACCTACAGTCCATGGAAACACAATATCAGAGCCCTTTCTATGATCTAGAATGTGCTCAGCTTCTACCTTCAATTTTTGTTTGATGAATTTTAATGCAAACATTCTAGGGGTTAGGAAAACTGGTAGCACGTAGGGTGCATAAGCAATCCCATAAACCCCGATGGTTGTGCCATGCTCTAAAAGGAACCAATCTCCGACCCTATTTTCAGGAGAAAGTTGTAGTAACTCCTGCATTCCTGGTAATACACTAGGTAGCTTCTCTTGGAAAATGACCTGATAAACCTCAGACATGAGCTCAGCATGGAAATTTGTGTAATCAGTGTACATATCCTGAGTAAGTAGTACCTCAGGCATTTGCAAGTTTTCCTCATTGAATGCCACGAACATTTTTAGTAAGTAGGACTGAAATCTGAAAATCCTTGTTTCCTGGAAATTCTTTAGCTGGGAGTGTATACTTTCAACCAAAACTTCATCAAACCTAAGGCATGCACATTGGGTAGACTGGCTTGGGTCATCTCATTCCAGGGGGCAGGTGCCTAGGATAAAAATCAAACTTATTAGAGGTTCTGTGACATACATATCAGAGTCTAGACCTAGGAATTGGCTCATCATGGATATAACACGTCTGGATTCTTCAGTGAATAGTCTGGCTTCAGCTGGGAAATCCTGCTCTTGTATTTGGACAGTAGGATTCAGACAGGACCTGTAGAAATTTTGTTTTACTTCAACAGGGGATTGTCTAAAAAACCGGATTAGAGCTTCCTCGGTATACCCTATAGCTTTCTGGAAAAACTCTTTTGGGATTGACAGGGCTTTTCTAAGGGTTTGGGAAAAGCAGAGTAGTTAGAGGCACACCATTCAACAAATTCGGGAAAAGCAGGGGTTTGGCCAACTGTAAACAGATGGAAATAGGACTGGTGGACCTGGTGCACATCTATACCTCGCTCCCTAACCAGTTTCAGTTTGTTTTTTATAGTTTCCATGGGTTCATCAGTCATCATAGTGTCGTTAACCTTTGCATCTCTGTCTGTAAACAATGTTTCTATGGGTTCTCTATCACTCAATTCAACCATTACATCGTTTACTGTAGAGAAGATAACCTACCTATTTTTTTCAGGTTGGCTTAGGCCCCTGGTTGACCTGTCTGTTTCTTCACAGCTTGCTCCTGTCACTTTCAGATGCAAAATAGGAATCCAACTCTCCATGTAGGCGAGTTTTTTATATTATTTATCCTTTTCTATCACCCCTGCATCTCCTGCGACATGGAAGCTTCCCTGGCCGTCCATTTTCCTGGTCCCTGGTGGCCTCGAATATTGCCACATGTCGCCTCGAATCCTGGCCGTCAAACGCTGTGACTTTTACCAACTTCACAGATTTGGCTTGCATTAATGTTTCGTGCAAGTTAGATCCACGAACAAAACCTCGGCCATAGATATTGGCCTCCTCATATCTGCACAGTCCAAACCCACAGGCCTCTACCAAAAGTTCGTGGATCCGAAAGTTTGTTTACTCCGTGCATGTTGTATCTGAGAAGTAGTTCCCGACCGTCGATCTACTCCATTGGCCATTGATCTGCTACTTAAGAGGCTTGTGGGCTAAACCTCCCGCCTCCATATAGAACACCTCACCCTTTTTGTGCGAAGCATGCTCATGACTATAGATCTTCACCACCGCCAATCTAGACCGTTTATTTGCGCAGATATGTAACTTTAGGCGGACCTCAGCAATTTAATTCTCCTTGCAAAGTTTCGGGCTTGGGATTTGATCAGTTCACCCTTGAGGCCATCAATACCTACCTAGATGATTCTATTTTTCTCATACCACCAAGGCTTTCTCCGTTCTTTTTAGAAATTGAGCCTCCTAGTTTCATCCAGGATAACGCTAGTGCTACCACCAACAAGCTAAATGGGCCAGCTAAACTTCATTTTAATCACCCGGTGTAATCTCATCCACAGGATCAAGACAAATCAATGGTCAAAACGTAAACATGCCAGAAAGAAAAGAAGGGTTGCGGGGTTTTATTTCATAAATATATACATTCTTTTCGCAATCCTCAATCCGCAATTGCGGGTTGCAGGTTGCGGAAAGAAAATATATCAAAACTGATAACCAAGATTCCGTAATCCGCTAAGTTATCATATAAAAATCGTTTGTCCCAACTTATGTTTTCCGAATAGCCAGTCAATCGGCTAAATTATAGCATATAAAAATCATTTGTCTCGACTTCTATTTTTCGACAAGAAGGATCGATCGCCCCTTCTTTTCATAGTGAATTGTGAAAACATTTATCCAACAATTTAGTTATATCCATAATGGAATACACAAGAAGGATCGACCAACCCTTTTTACAGTGGTGAATTATTATGAAAAGAGTATTTGGAATAAGAAGGGTCGAGCGACCCTTCTTGCAGTGTCAAACTATTGTGAAAATAATATTGGGAATACGAAGGGTCAACCGACCTTTCAATTACGAGGAAATTTTAAAAATAGAACACCTTGGAAGTTTTAACCTATAAAAAATGGTTTCTACTGACTTTCATTTTCCGACAAGAAGGATTGGTTGCCCCTTCTTTTCGTAGTTAATTGTGAAAAGCTTTATCCAACAATTCGGCTATATCCATAATAGAGAACACAAGAAGGATCAATCGACCCTTGTTGCAGTATCAAACTATTATGAAAAGAATATTTGGAATAAGAAGGGTCGGCAGACCCTTCAGTTACGAGTGAATCATAACAATAGAACACCTTTGGGAAAGAGTGGCCACTCTTTCTTTGTGAATACTTCCACTTTCCAGCATAGTCTTTGAAGCAAAATGTCTATAATTTTTTTTTTTTAAATGTTGATTTCTAATATCCCGGAGTGACACGCAGAATGATCATATTGTGACATGTGGCATATTTGATTTGGTACATTCAGTATTAGAAATATAGTTGGCTCACATAGAATATTGGCTCGTATAGAATATTTTTTCCTATGAGCACCGTTGAATTTGGCAGTTTGAGTATAGTGGATCATATTTTAGTATTTAAGTAGTTACTCTGAGGATAATTACTTGATTTTAAGTGCAGCGGATAAACCACTTCTAAAGGCCAATTATTCTTAAGCACAATTACAACACTTAACGACAGTTAGTGCGCAAATTACGACACTTATCACAAATCCAATTTTGTAACAAATAACCATCCATTATCAATCCCAATGGCTATAAGTTGTATCTTTCCTTTTATAAAAATTTAATGAAAATGAGAAAATACAACTTTTTGTTGACCAAGTGGAAATTTAGAAACACAACAATTTTGTTGCTTAAAACTGCCACATAGAGAAATTTAGAAACCAATTTTGTCTACTATCAACCCTTGAGAACATCCACCACTCTGAACACTATTCCCCATATTTTCTTGTTGTGCCTTGACTGCTGCAACGCCCTTCTCGTTTATTCTAATTTTTTCTACTGCAAGGCCCTTCTTGGTGACCATTCCCATATGATGATATTTACATCGATCTTCATGTTTTTTTTTGCACCAACAACCCATTGTTGTTGTCTATCTAAGCATTTTTTAAGTATATATATTCCTTGTCCAAAAACGGTCTGGTTTAAATTTTGCCCTTCAGCAAATAAAATAATTACCTGTCCATAGTAAATTTTTTATTAATATATATTTTAAAATTGATTAAAATTTCATATTTACATATAAAATAAAAGTTTTAACTATATAGCAAATGCTCATGGCTGAAAATATTTTCAATGTGTACATTTATTTCCAGGTATGATATGCATAGAAAGGTCCAATGGTTACGTGTCAAGTTAACAATTTGGAATTTTCTATTTTAATGCCAAGTTGTTTATGTTAACTTATCAAACAAATTAATGATCATGGAAAAAAAACTTAAAAGAAATTAGAAAGGTTAGTTGTAAAATGTAAATCTAAATTCTGTTAAGAGTGACCCACAAAAATTAATGACGGTTTAGAGAATAAAGTTCCCATCAAAAATAAGTTTTGGAAAAAAACGTGACAGTTTAACATGATGGTTCCAATATGACAGTACTAGCATCTGACTCCTAATAAATATCACCAATCGCCTTACCCAAAGTGCTCTTTTTTATCTGATGGAATTTATACCATGCATTTTGATAGACGTCTATTGTGTCTAATCTCATTGTAAACAAGCTTCTTTTTCTTGCATCTCCTTCTTTAGCCACAGGAGCATTTGATCCCATAGAATTTATAACATTAAAATATCAAATTTCTTAGCACATTCAACTATTGATCGAAGTGGAATTTTTTATATACAAAAATTTGAGCAACAATGTTCGGTGCCAATGTTTGAAAGGTGTGCACCCTGATTTATTGCAGGCCTGTAAGGTAACAATCTTGAATTTCATTCAGAAATTTTAGAATAAGCTGGTATATCCACTGCTCACCCCTGGACAACATGCCATACAAGAAAATACCACTTCATCGACCAGAATACCGAAGGAGATGTCACCCAAAATTGTTCCCCCAACAAAATTAGTCTCAGTCACATTTGTTACAAAACTTATGGAAATGCAATCCTTTCTTTCTGAACACTAATGTAACAACTTAAATTTTCTCATAATAAAAGAAGATTTATTCTCAGTTGTTGTGATATGTGCTACACGCGTTGAAGTAGAAGCTGGTATATCATTCACCTCATTCTTATTTATTATGATATGTGCTACCTCATTTATAGAATTGTATGGCCTTGTTCAATTACCTTTAACATGTGTATATTCACAATGGGGAGTAATTGGAAGGACCATCTGTAAAGGAAATTCTTCAAAAACATTCCAAATGTATAGCATCCAAAGGAACATTATCAAGGTAAAGCAAAGTGTTTGCAGGCCATCTTATAATAGAGCCTTCAAATACACCACAATCCTCGAAATTGAGGAAGACTTCATGAACTAAAATACCAAACTCACCAACATATAGTACTTTGAGTTGTACAATGTCTCCCTTAAAAACAATTGACACTAATCCCCGAGTGTAATGTCCCTCCTATCCTACAAGGCTATGGAGAGGACAGTAACAATAATACTGGACCTCTAGTCCCATACTTAAACAAATAAGCATTCATATAAATTGTAGATGGAGATATGCAAATGCATAATATCTTGAAAACACAGCAGAATTTATTTCCATTACAAATCCATCATACATTCCAGATTTTCATGTCATTCATCAATTAAGCAATATCAAATTAGCAAATGAGAATACTTATCTTAAACCAAGTAGTCCCTGAGCAACTAGCTACACTTCTGCAACGTTCCACCCAACCGTAGGCCAGTGTGCTCCTTAATCTCTCAGCACCACTGCCACCCCCGAGCTGGGCATGATCCCCACAAGGAAAAGGGGAAAGCAAGCTCTCACATAGCCAAAGATACACCAGAATATATCAAACCAATCAACAGTGGGGTTTCTCAGGCTACTAAGAGATGGACATAGGTGAATTACTAGGCTAGTGGCTCAACCATTGAGCTATGGATACTTCATTGGGCTCATCAAGCCAAATCTGTCCTCTTCCACTCCTGAATCTCTTGTTCACAGGTTCAAACTAAACAGGGAGGGACATAATAGCCAGAAATGCAAGTGCTGGGCATTTTTGCAGTAGGATGCCCAATGATGGGATTTCAACCAGTTTAGAAAAATGTGGGAAAGCCCAAAACAAAAATTGGAAAAAGGGAAAACAACCCCAGGAGCATAATCATTTTCAGGAAAACGTCCATGGGCATTTCATTGGAAGAAACGGCCTCTATAACCCCAGAAAATCGTGGTTGTCTTCTCCCAGCCATTGTGCTAACCAAAAACAAGTTCCCAGGCATGGAAGAATGCAGAGAAATGGTGAAAACGTGAAGGAAAAACCCCAGTTCGCCCCAGGATGCGTGAGAGAGGAAAGACCATGGTTCAGAATGGCTTGGGAAGGAAAAACGTGGGTGATTTCTTTCCTTGCAAGCAAAAAATTGAATTCCCCTATTGATGGCTTGTGCATACCCGAAATTGGCTTCCATAACTCATCATTCCCAAGGAATTAACCGCCTCAACCAACTCTTGGAAGAATTTAATGATTGGGGCATCAACTAAAATGGGTAGTTGGGATCTCATGGGTTTTCTCATTGACACATGGATTGACTCCATGGCTCAAGGGTTTGGTTATTTTTTCTCCCTATTCCTTGTAAGATCATGCCCCATCTCTTTGTTGCATTGCATAGCTGGTTGTGGGTTTTTCATTAAAATTGCATATTTACATGATGCCCGAATTTACATTGTGCACGACTAGCACAAGAACTATATGCATCTAATCTAATTGCCAATACATAGAACGATAAATCAATGGCGGGGCCTTGGCCTTGAGCTCCTCACCATGACTAAATAGCAATATTTACATCATTTACAATATTAATGCAATAGGGTAAAGATGGGGACATTACATTCCCCTCCCCTTGGAATAACACCGTCCTCGGTGTTCCAACACTTTGGAAAATAAATACCCACTTTACATATGTCCAAAATTCACAAAATGTGGTAGGTTTGTCCTGCATTTCACCCTTTACTTGGGTTTTTCAGGACTAAGTCCTTTGGTCTTTACAAACTGCTCTTGCTGGCTGGGACCTTCTAGCTCTACATGAGGACATCGTTCCAAAACAATTCCTTCCTTTTCTTTTCCTTCCGACTGGTCCACAAACCTGGGGAATTTACGGTTGCTACCGTCTTGATATTCTCTTGTTGGGAAGTCACAGAGGCAATGATTTCCTCCACATCCCCAACATTTCATTGGTGGCTTTACCTTTTCCTAGTCCATTTCCTTTGAGTCTTCCCACTTGGAACGTTTCTTAATCAGACGATTGGATGAAGGCTTCTTCATTGATCCACTTTCCTTTCCCTTGTTGATTGCTCCCAGAATGCTTTTACCTCTTTTTGCAGACGAATAGAGTCCTCCAAAGCCTCATGGTTTATCTCATTCTGTTTCCTCTGTAGCTTGAGCATCTCCCCAATATTTTCTTGGGTCATGGCAATTGTTTGAGGAAGACTTTCAGCCAACTCTAATAGCCCTCGGTCTGCTACCATGGTCAATGGGCACAACTGGACACACTTTGCTTACTAGCAACACTTTCTTGTGTCGACTGCAACCAATTGTTTCACTTTCTTACCTGTGAAATTCATCATGGGAATTCTTTGTTAGGACAAGCATAACATAAACATTAAGATTAGTCAATTATTTTTCCAATTGACATGGAATGTCCATGCTTTATTCATGGGACTTCCACACTTTTCATGCTTTCCCAACATACACATGAACTCATTCATGTTCATCCTTTCACAGGAAATTTACGATTTCAGCATTCACAATTCATCTCAAGCAATTAAACACAATCTATTTTCATCCATGATATGCACTCAACAATATTTTGTTTTGTAAATGCATCAAGCAAAAGGAAAGAGAAGAGTAGGGGTTTCTCCCTCTTAGTCTTGTTCTATTATGGAGCTACACCATCGCTGTGGTTTCATGCTCCTTAGTCTCTTTCACTTCAATGTGAATGCTTTGACTTTCCTTTCTTTGCTATGACACTTAGTGTCTAAGGTCTGTATATGGATTTTCAGCTAGGGCACCCTTCCCATTATTGCCTACAGAACCTTTGGCTGCTAGGATCCACTCGTATCGACTAGCACCATCTTTCATTACTGCTCATACTGAGCTCTTTAGGACAGTCACATGTCCACATGCATCTCTAGGATGCCTTCATAATCCTTGCTTCTAGCAATACCTACACTCAAACATTGAATCAATTCACATGTTTAGTTCATTTTCATAGGGTTTATCTCTAAACAAGAGTTTTAGGAAATCATAACCAAATCATATACACACGTATATTCATAAGCAAGAAGCTGCAAGGTAACTGAATACTTATCTGTATTGGATGTCTTCACTTTATTCCACGAGATCCTTCTTTCTTTGCGAGCCTTGGATTTCCCGTGAACACAATAACGAATGTTGGGCCAGCACGTAGGCTACTCCACAATCATTCGAATAGGTAATTCCAGGCCAGTACGCTGACTAGGTTTATCAATAATTTTCTTTAGCAATATGCTAGGCCAGTGCTCCGACTGGTTTTATCAATTGTTTAAGGGGTGTTGGGCCAGTGTACACGCTGCTTTACCATATCAAGTAGTTAATGCCCAACTAGTCACTCTCTGGACTTATCAAGAACTTTATAGCATTCAACCAGCTACTCCCTAGATTTCTTAATAATTTATATCACCCACTCATTTACTCTCTGGATTTACCAGCAATTTATATTGCCCACTCATTTACTCTCCGGATTTACCAGCAATTTATATCGCCCACTCATTTACTCTCTGGATTTACCAGCAATTTATAGTCTTTCAGGGTCTTGCCTTCCTGCAATGACCAAGGTTTCCAACAAAGAAACAATAGTGTATCAGCTTAGCTGTTAGAATACTTATACCTGGAATCTTCATTATTCCAAACAAGACATAAATGAAAACGAATACTTATCTATATTGTGCGTTTCCCCTCTGGTCCACAGGATCATGCTTCGCTTTGCAAGCCTTGGGATCACCTATGGACTTGGATATAGTTAATGCTTAACCAGTACGCCTCCCCATCGACTGTATTTACCAAGCAGTTGGTGGTGCCCAACCAGTCCCATACCTGATTGGCCCTCTCCAGTGGCGAGCTAGCACATTCGTCTGGGTCATCGACCAATGGAAGGAAATTGCGCCACCAACCATTATAGGTCAAGGCTCTACTATGGCGCCATAGGCATCTCAGGGTTTTCAGTTCGTCCTCGGCGCCCGCCCTCCCATTGCTGTCCCAGTAGCGATTTTATGCCTTTACCAATGTCACCACACCTTCTTGCACCGTAACCCTTCACACACATCAACTCTTCATTTATACAAGGATGCCACTCCTTCTCTTGTGCCAATCGGTGGCTCCTTTTGGGAACTTTATAGGTATCTTTCTTGACTACAGGTTAACATGACCCCTACTCACATAAGGATGATACCTTCTCTTATTACACATCTCTTCGGGCCTGTCCATCCCTTCTGGTAATATTTCACATGAGCATAGAAAGGTTTCCAATTCCCATGCAGTCCCTTTGCATACCCTTCTTCACTTTTCCCTTTAATGTGCAGTATCAATCTGCATCTGTGTAGCTGACAACACAAGAAAGATAAGCAAGCTCATCAGTATTGTTGTTCAATTCTTAACCACATTCCATATCATTCACTACCAAGTATTGAAACACGAGGAATGCGTCCATTCCATTAGGGTGTAGTCAATATTGAAAACCCTATCATGACCCAGCACCAGGAAAGGTGTGCACCCCCTTTCTGATGTGCGCCATGTAGGCCCTAATCATACTCAAGCAGTTTGCAATGATATAAATAAGATAGAGCATGCTTTTCATATTAACCCTAATAATTTAGACATGCATGTTCTTGTCTAGGGTCACAGAATACTCATTTATTTTGCATATGTGTCTCACATGCCTTCTGGGCATAGCTTTACCATCTCACTTTCATGGTTTACCGACATGCAGTTTGGATGAGACATTACCAATGGCGTTTCACCCGAAACCCATTTCCAAAGCATGGGGTCTTTCCCATCTGGTTTGGCTTTGGCAGACCATCACTCCTGGTCTTCCTGCAATGTGTCTTCAGAAATTGATTCGCTTAGCCATGAGCCTGTTCTTATATCATTTGTCTCTTGTTCATGGTAGATTCCAATCTTCATCATGGACTTATCCATATTTGCCATGCCCAAAAAAATCTACCTAAAATCTGAAACTTCAATCAGCAATATGCTTTGTAAGTTTCTATGCATATAATATTTCATTGCTGCCACAGTCACTGAAGCATTTTAATATCACCAAAACAATCTACTTCCTATGAATCATTACCATACTAGATTTGCATGGTTCGATTTCATCATTTTATGCAATTATTCTCTTGCTCTTAAGATTGATAATAGTTCACCATTCCATCTATTATCTAATTGCAATGAAACATACATCACAATCATGCATTCTCACAATGCATCTCATCATGTGCACCTATACCTATGCATGCACATTTACATCACTCACATAATATTTTAATGTGCATTCACTCAATGCATAACTACAAGATTGTGCATAATATCTTAATGCACATTTCCTCAATGCTACCTTGCATTAAGTTATGAGTACTATGCGTTCAACATAATTCAAACATAGTTGAAGGGATCTTAGCAAATCCTCTTTCAACATTCATGCAATTTATGCACCAATAACCATTACCTGCATGGGTGTCATTTACATCACTTGATGTTACCTGATCAGTTTTCCTCTTACCAAGGTTACACGGTCCTTTTTCCAACCTCATGATCATAGATTTGTTGCACCATCCCTTCCTCATACAGTTGTTGGTCGTATGCAACAATCATCATCCACATCTTTAGCCATACTTCGGTTGTATTCGATCCTACGACCAATGCGAACATAACTACTTATTAGCAGCCACAATGACTATCTAAGTGGCTCATTGCATATGTAAAACCTCACTATTTTACCAAGATGTAATATCATATACATGCACAAACATTTTCACATGCACCGTGCAATATTTATTTTTAATCTATTACTCTCTTGCATTTCCAGCATCCTTATGCCATAATTTTCCAGTATATAAATACGATAGCGAGAGAGGAGTTAAGGAATTCTCCCCAATTCCTCATTCTGTCATGGAGTTCCTCATCCACATCATAGCTAATCCTTTCCTTGGATTCCCTACCAAGCATACAAGCAATCATTAGTTATGATATTATCATGAATTAGCAATTCAACATATACATATGTGCAATCATTCATTCTTGTTGTTTTCCAATATGCAATTCTTATGCTATAAACAAAATTAGTTTTAAGGCGAGGAATTTCCCCATTCATCTTCCATAATGGATATCACAACCAATTTCTCTTGCTGAGAATTCCACCACCCTTTATGTAATCCGTGCTCCTCATTCCAAGAGTGCATTTCACACTTTCAATGACTGTCTCTGGGGGATGATGGGGGTCAAGGGGGACATAGAATTTTTTTTTGATCAATTTTGAAAATTTGAAATTTTTCTTAACAGTCTATGCTGGGCGGGAAGCATACTTACCTCTGCAAGTTGTGATAGGTAGCCCATGAAGGCCCAATGCTGCAACCAACAGCTCCGATACCAAAATGTAATGTCCCTCCTATCCTACAAGGCTATGGAGAGGACACTAACAATAATACTGGACCTCTAGTCCCATACTTAAACAAATAAGCATTCATATAAATTGTAGATGGAGATATGCAAATGCATAATATCTTGAAAACATAGCAGAATTTCTTTCCATTACACATCCATCATACATTCCATATTTTCATGTCATTCATCAATTAAGCAATATCAAATTAGAAAATGAGAGTACTTATCTTAAACCAAGTAGTCCCTAAGCAACTACCTACGCTTCTACAACGTTCCACCCAACCATAGGCCAGTGTGCTCCTCAATCTCTCAGCACCACTGCCACCCCTGAGCTGGGCATGATTTCCACAAGGAAAAGGGGAAAGCAGGCTCTCACATAGCCAAAGATACACCAGAATCATCCAAACCAATCAGTAGTGGGGCGTCTCAGGCTACTAAGAGATGGATAGAGGTGAATTACTAGGCTAGTGGCTCAACCATTGAGCTATGGATACTTCATTGGGCTCATCAAGACAAATTTGTCCTCTTCCACTCCTGAATCTCCTACTCACAGGTTCAAACTAAACAGGGAGGGACATAACAGCCAGAAATGCAAGTGTTGGGCATTTTTGCAGTAGGATGCCCAACGATGGGATTTCAACCAGTTCAGAAAAACGTGGGAAATCCCAAAACGAAAATTGGAAAAAGGGAAAACAACCCCAGGAGCATAATCGTTTTCAGAAAAATATCCATGGGCATTTCATGGGAAGAAACGGCCTCTATAATCCCAGAAAATCGTGGTTCTCTTCTCCTAGCCACTGTGCTAACCAAAAACGAGTTCCCAGGCATGGAAGAATGCAAAGAAATGGTGAAAACGTGAAGGAAAAACCCCAGTTCACCCCAGGCTGTGTGAGAGAGGAAAGACCGTGGTTCAGAATGGCTTGGGAAGGAAAAATGTGGGTGATTTATTGCCTTGCAAGCAAAAAATTGAATTCCCTAATTGATGGCTTGCCCATACCCAAAATTGGCTACCATACCTCATCATTCCCAAGGCATTAACTGCCTCAACCAACTCTTGGAAGAATTTAATGATTGGGGCATAAGCCAAAATGGGTAGTTGGGATATCATGGGTTTTCTCATTGACACATGGATTGACTCCATGGCTCAAGGGTTTGGTTATTTTTCCTCCCTATTCCTTGTAAGATCATGGCCCATCTCTTTGTTGCATTGCATAGCTGGTTGTGGGTTTTTCATTAAAATTGCATATTTACATGATGTATGAATTTACATTGTGCACAGCTAGCACAAGAACCATATGCATCTATTCTAATTGCTGATACATAGAACGATAAATCAATGGCGGGGCCTTGGCCTTGAGCTCCTCACCATGACTAAATAACAATATTTACATCATTTACAATATTAATGCAATAGGGTCAAGATGGGGACATTACACCGAGCAACATACTGTGGCTTTAAAGAACATTGATGTATCAAATTAACTAGTAGATTCAGATTGATTATTGTTGAAAGAGCTTGGAACAAAAAGTAATGTTTCTGTATTAAAATCAATGATTCTTTTAATTGACCATACAACAAAATATCCACTGCTCGCCCCTAGACAACATTCCATGCAAGAAAACACCACTTCATCGACCAGAATACCAAAGGAGAAGTCACCCAAAAATGTTCCCCCAACAAAATCAGTCTCACTCACATTTGTTACAAAACCTATGGAAATGCAATCCTTTCTTTCTGAACACTTATGTAACAACTTAACTTTTCTCATAATAAAAGAAGATTTATTTTGAGTTGTTGTGATATGTGCTACACTCGTCGAAGTATAAGTTGGTATATCATTCACCTCATTCTCAGTTGTTATGATATGTGCTACACTTGTCGAAGAAGAAGCTGGTATATCATTCACCTCATTCTCGCGAAGAGCGGACCCAATCTGGTTAACGATCTTAGATACAGGCCATTGAATATAACCACCAATAGTCTCTGGCAATGTATCTACACATTTTGATCGATATGGCAATGGAAGACTTGCATTCAAATACTTGGTAACATTTACAATGATACATCTTTCATTAATGCTGGTATTATGCAAAAAAATTCTTTCTGGAAATGAGATTGCTTAGCGAATTTCAATCCATTCAAAAGTAGGTCCACACATTGTTGACTACCAAAATCCATTTCATAAACAATATCTGAAATATAAAACAACAACACACATTGTTTAGAAGAAAAATCCAGTTCAGAAGCATTTTATGAAATATAAAATAACAGGAGCACATTAACAATCATATTTATTTTAAACAAAGATATAACATAGATTATAATATATAAAAAAATGGTTGTCCGGACTTCCAATTTTCCAAATGGTAGGATCGACCACACCTTCTTGTAGAAGAAGCGAACACAAGAAGGATCAAACAACCCTTCTTACAGTCTAGAAATATTACGAAAAGAATTATGGGTAGAAGAAGCGTCTCCCGCCCATTCATTTATGACGGAATATTAAAAACGTTCAACCTATGAATGCTAGGTCGTCAATACATGTATTTCCAAAATTGTGAACAAGGGAAGAATACTGAGCACAACAAGGGTTGGCCGACACTTCATTTACGAAATAAATTTAAATATATTTAATCTACGAAGGCTATGTTGACAATTCCCGGCTTCCAGCTTCTGCTGTAAATAGTAGGGACTCGGACATCATCTAAGTTCTAACATATAAAAATGTTTGTCCCAGCTTCCATTTTTCGAGGAGACGGATCAGCCGCCCCTTCGTTTAGGAGATAATTATGAACAACTATATCCAACAATTCACATATATCTTGAATGGCGAAGGAAAGAAGGATCAACCGACCCTTCTTGCATTCTAGAACTATTATGAATACAATACTAGGCAGAAGAAGGGTCGGACGCACGTTCATTTATGAGGCAATTGTAAAAGTATTCAACCTATGAAGGCTAGTATGCCATTTCATCTATATCTAAAATGGTGAACACCATAATAATACCGAGCACAACTAAGTTACAACATATAAAATTGTTTGCCCCGACTTCTGTTTTTCGAGAGGAAGGATCAGACGCCCCTTCATTTAGTAGATAATTGTCAAAACCTTTATCTAGAAATTGAACGATATCTAGAATGGTGAAGACGAAGAAGGATCGACTGATGAAAATAATATTGGGAAGAAGAAGGATCCTCCTCCTCTTCTTTTACGAGGGAATTCTAAAAATAGAACTTGGAGAAACAGCGGTCGATCTTTCTCTTTGGATATTTCCACTCTCCAGCAAAATATGTGAAGCAATGTTCAGGACTATGAAATATGTGTTTAGAGTGCCGATATCTACTTTAGCCACTTCGAAAACTCATCCCTGGAGGAAGGAGCAGATGCTCTTTCTCCTCAGCATCTACTTCCAACACCCCGAAATGGAACAACCTTATGATAGAGCGACCTCTCTTTCATTGACAAAATTTTGACTTGATGGCAAACTCTTTTTAGCAAAACGTCTGTAAATTTTTTCATTCAAATGTCGAAATCTAGTCTCCAGGGTGACATGCGGAACGTTCATATTGTGCCACGTGGCTTTGATTATTCCAGAATTGATCTGTTCTACACTCGGCGAAATAGAAGCTTCTGTATCGTTCACCGCTGTCTCGGCCCAAAAGTATGAAAGAATGTTTCTGTCTGGTTAATCGCAGTCAGAATCTTTTCAACTAATGGCATCACTATCTGCATTTTCGTCACTGTTAAATTCATTTTCCAACACAGTATCCTGCCTGAATTTTAAGAACATTTTTATCAGCTTTATCTCTTAAACTAAATGCCTTGGTATCGTATGCAAGACTCACATGTGTTCTCATTGCATCCAACAATTTGGGTCATACACTGCGTCCAACTATGCAATACATGGGACTTTTCTAGCCAAGATACTGTATTGGCAAACAATTATACCTTAATATTGTTTAAAGATATTTGATTGCTTAATTTTATTCAATTAAACTAAATACTTAAATTATATATATTTATATTAAAATAAATGTAATCAATATTATATAAATTAAGACATAAATTGTCAATTTCAAATATTTCAAATAAACTATTAATGTTTACATATGTTAGTATAATATAGTGAATATTAACTGCAAAATGATATTAAAAAGAAAAAAACATGTTTCAATTTTATGAGTTCATTTGTCATTATCTTTTTCCAACAAACCTAGCCAAAATTAATGCTAGAGGATTTGCAGAAAACAATATGGAATATATGAAAATAATATGCTACATCACCAGACAGATAAGGTATGCAAGCTGGCAGGAATCGACATTAATGAGTAACGCCCGATTTTGAAAATATAACGTTGTGAATTCATATTAATGGACTGTAAGAAGATAACTACCCAGAATTGAAGGAAATAAATTCTGGAAATCTGAAGAATCTAAAACGTTCAATGACTTTAAATTACTGTGAACTTCAAACTCTCATTGCATTGATTTTTGACAACCATGGAAGATATGAATTTTTAGCCCGGAGGCTGAATAAGCATGCTTTGTTACAGATTTATATTTATGGTTTGAATAATATAAATAACTACCAATTCAAAAAATAGCAGTCGATTCTTCAAACCAATCTGACTTCTCTACCCTCCCAACACTCTTCTCGGTTCCACCTCAGCAAAAACAAACATCGGTCCTCACAAAAAACATAGCTCCAAATTGGAAAACACAGAGAGTTTGAACTTTAAATTTCAATGTAGGCAGTGGGTGGGAAGAGTAGTGTGGCGGGATAAGTTTCAATGTAGGCAGTAAGCGGGAAGAGCAGTGTGGGCAGGAAGAGCAGCGTGGCGGGATATCAATGAAGAAATGTTCGTGACATTTATTATCACAGTGTGGAGGGATATCATCTGTACATCGTGACACATAAACACAATCCATCATAAACGGGCGCCTCATAGACATGATGAGATTATTCACATGAGTGATACAATCCATCATTTACCATTAGCGCTGTAGAAACCATTTTAAATGGCGGAAAAGATCGACTCCATTCCAATGTACAAACCATTTTAAATATTCAAAAAGATCACCTCCATGCGAATGTACAAACCATTTTAAATGGTGGAAAAGATCACCTCTGTTCGAATGTACAAACCATTTTAAATGGCGGAAAAGATCACCTCCTGACACATAAACACAATCCATCATAAACAGGCGCCTCATAAACGTGATGAGATTACTCACACGAGTGATACAATCCATCATTTACCATTAGTGCTGTAGAAACCATTTTAAATGGTGGAAAAGATCGACTCCATTCCAACGTACAAACCATTTTAAATGTTCGAAAAGATCACCTCCATGCGAATGTACAAACCATTTTAAATGGTGGAAAAGATCACCTCCATTTGAATGTACAAACCATTTTAAATGGTGGAAAAGATCACCCCCATGCCAACATACAAACCATTTTAAATGAAGGAAAATATGACCTCCATGCCAACGTACAAACCATTTTAATGGCAGAAAAGAGCAATCGGGCGGTGAAATATCAAGGGTGCCACTTCCGTTCTGCATCCCCAACATGAACACTAGGACGAGGGGATGGATGGTTGCATAATCTGAAACCGCTCTCCACGTGGTAGCACCACATGATTTCTCAAGTTGGAAGGGCGGTAAGGAAAACCACCATCCTCCATTTGCGAAACCACCTTCACCCATCCTTCACGGTCGCTGGCACGTGTGGATATGATGTGGCCAGTCCACATCACACCTTCTTCCCACGCAACTCCTCCACGCCGGGGCTTCTGCCAATGTGTCTCCTCTGTGCCATACTTCCTTCCCATGTGGCTTCTCCACATCAACTTGCACATGCACAGTGGAAAACACCTTTCAATTACACAATCACAACATAATTAAAATCCTTTCAATTACACAATCACAACATGCAAGAATGAAATAAAAACCCATCATAATCAAATGCATAAGATTACTTATCTTTATCCAATGCAGATCCAAGCAATTGGCTTTGTAAGAGCGCTTTTCCACTTACTAGCATCAATATAAATGTGTGGTTGTTTATCAGTTGGAGAAAATTATAGATAAAATGAGTTAAACGAAGAAAATCATTTGACACATAATAACACATGAATCCTATATTAATATAAATCCAACCTACAAATCAATTTATTCATTAAATTGGAAACATAAAACGTAGTTCAAATAAATTTGACAAATTAATATCCAAAAGGGATGGCCAAGAGAAACTGACTGAATTTCATTAATTATGCAAAAAATTAGAATGAATCAATACATAAACATTAGAATAAATTTACCTAAATTATACATAATCCAAATTGAATCGACATCCCCACAACTTGCCCTGATATTCTTCTTCCTATGTCCTCGTGGTGCCATCCTCCTCCCAAAAGATAGGAAGTCCCTTCTTGAATAATGGATCAAACATTTCTTTGAAGATTTTTACTTGATGTGCTAAAATGTCTATCCTTTCCTAAATCATGTTCATCTGGTGATACTTATTCACCACCTTCTTTACCCAAATAATACCAGACACTCTATCCTAAGTTTGTGCTAGTTGTTTTCGCCTCATCCTCTGTCATCCCATTCAGAAATTCTATGTCCTTTTCTACACAGTCCATGGGATTCTTGTTGAACTTTTCCTAGCTATCTTTATTACACCGTCTTTGTCTAGAATGAAATCGAGATATGGCCTCAATTTCTCTACCTCCGCAATAATGTCATCCCAAATGACTTGCTTTGCTTCCTGCAGGGAGGTCTCACCTGTAACCTGCTTTATTAATTCATCATATTTCACCTGTATCCCTCCTAGAGAGGTCTTCCCACGTGGGGTAAAAGGAAAGTGGAAGACAAGTATAAATAAGTGGAGGAGGTAGGGTTATTAGACTCTCTATTTATTCATTCATTCACTCACTCATTCTCTCAAGTGAGTAGTGCACACAGGTGGAGGAGGAGAAATACAAGGCAAGGTTTGTGGCTCGTGGATTCTCCCAAAACGAAGGGATAGATTATGAAAAAACTTTTGCACCCGTAACCAGATACACTTCCATTATAACGGTACTTGCTCTAGTTGTAGTGATGAAGTGGAATAATTACAGATGATGGATTTCAAGACAGCTTTCTTCAATGGTGTAGTCGATGATGAAGACTTGTGCTAAAGAACTGTGTCGAGAAATACCTTCCTAGTTAAGAGGGAGTGTTGATGTATTTGTAACTTCGGAATGTATTTCACTTGTATGTTTTATATTTTATTCATATGGCATTGTACTTTGGACGGAGAGGTTTCATTCCTCCGATCGGAAAGGTCATCATTTTATGTGATATGGTTATCAGACTCCCTAGTGGGGTCAACGCTGAGTATATTAGGATGTTCGAAAAAAATTGCATTAATGAACAAGATACTACTTATATGTAAGTAATGGGTAAGTGGTCGATGGTACTGTACAACATTCCATTGCTACTTATCTAGAATGAAACCTCTTTGCTGGCATGTTGGAGTAGACTTGCACACTCTTAACAATGTTCTGGTAGAGATGGAAGGCATCTACAAAGTTACGGGATATGGATAAATGTTGTATTGAAGCATGTTGGCTAAGATAATTGCATGACTGTATGACATACGTCTTTATGTGTAAGAATTTGTTCTGAATACTATGAGATGTTTCTAATCATGCAATTGAACTTGTCCCATAGGAAAGACCTTGTACCATCACCTATAAGAAAGACTTGTTTCGAAGAATAAGTGACGATGATTCAAAAAGAAGATTGATGAAGTCAAGAAGAAGACTTTGAATAAATAGAAGTACTCAGGAATCGACATGCAACAATGAATGAAGTAAAACCAAAAGATAATGAAGATCATGAAAAGGAAGATCATACACGAGATGGATGTCAAGACAGGATTCTTGAATGGTGTAGTGGAAGAGGAAGTATATGTGGAGCAATCACTCAGGTTTGAGACACACGACAGGGAGACTGATGTGTGCAAACTAAAGAAATCCTTTTACGATCTGAAGATTATGGGGTGACATTAGGGTACAATTTTTTTTGCAGATACAGTGTAATCAATCCTGAGAGATTATGGGGTGACATTAGGGTACGCAAAATTTTGCAGAGACAGTGTAATCAGTCCTGAGATGTGCCAACTTGATTGCTTGCTCGTAGAGATGATGAAGACCTACATGGATGAAGACCTACAATGATGCTGCAGTGATCTAGTGTTGGTGATCTAGCTTCAGTATTGAAGACTTGTGCCTATATGTATTGACGCCTATGTCAAGAGAATACCTTCCTAGTTAAGAGGGAGTCTTAATGTACTATCTGTAACTTCAGAAGATATTATTCACTTTTATATTGTATGTATTACATTTGTACTTTATTGTATCCCCGGTGGAGATTTTCTTATTCCTCCGTTCGTAGGTGTTTTCATTTGTACTTGCAAGTGTCACAAGTTTTATTGTAAGTGTCGTAACTTATATTTGATGGGTTATTAGACCTCCTTAGAGGGGTCAGCCTAGTATGTGTTAAGTGGAAGGGTTATTAGACTCCCCTAGGGGGTCGATCCAGTTAGGATAAAAGGTAGGTCAAGTTAATTTAAATTATAAATAGAGTGGTTGCACCACTATATTTTCTCATTCACTCACACATCCAACTCTCATAGTTGAGAGAGAGGAGTGCGCACAAGTGGAGGAGCCTGGAGGAAGAACTACTGGAGACATCTATATTTTGGGGTTTCATCTTTGTGATCTTTGTATTGGTGCTTATTCTATCTCTGAGGAAGTTGCGGGGTTTTTCACCTTTATGGTTTTCCCCGGTGAAATTCTTTGTGTCTCTTGTCTCGTGTGTTTGACATGTTGTACATGTTGTTCTCTCAGTTAAGATCCTAGATCATATTGAATTAAATGATGAAAAGTTAACGAAACGAGGCTACAACCCCTTGGTTTTCATAATTTCCAACCTATAGATAGGACTCCAGACCTCAGTAAAGTCCAACTCAATAGTTTTACTAGCACCAACTGGATGGAATCCCCAACTCCCTGAGATCACAAGCACCAAACCAAGGGAGTCTTCAATCTCCTATCCTTGCTTGATCTTGCCACCCTAATATGAATAAGAAGAACAATACTCCACTGCCATTGTATCACGGTTTCCATCAACCTATCCTTGTACATGTATGTCATTATCCATGTATCATTGTATTGATGTCACTATCACAGTCCATGTTCGTCCCCTACCCTTGGGGGTTTTGAACCTCGATTTGACTAGTAAAATTCCCCAACTTCTCCTGAAGTTAAATGGACGTTGCATAAGTATTATGATATTAGTCTATAATCACCGATGAGGTTCCTTTTTATTTCTTAATACCCTCCATATGCCTTCAAACCCAATTCGAAATCCTTTAAAGAGTCTTTTGGATCCATCTACCCTTGGGGGATGCAACATAGGATTTTTCTAGTGATTCTTCCTTTCATTCTCTAATTGTAAATGGAAGTGGTTGAAGTCTATTGGAAGTTTCCATTCCTATAATAGCTGCATAAATGTGTCATATTACACCTCAATCCACTCTAGACATAGTTCGAAAGCATTTGGGATCATTTGGGACATTTTGAGGCTTCACTAGTCCAAGTTCTGAAAATTGACCGAATTGGGAAAAGTTCCTAGTTGGGGACATTACACAACAATTTAACGTAAAGAATTCCTTAAAGGCCAGTTGAAAAACACAAGAAAGTAAGGCTTACTAAAAGCATAAAACCTCGTAGTTGTCAAAAGCACTTTCTAAAACTGTCTAAAGGCTCACGAATTGGCTATAGCTTTAGCTTTGGTTAATGTTACATTTTCACTTTGTCGTCAACTTTCAAGTTGCCAAAGGGATTCAAAGGAGTGGCGTTTGTTAATGAAGTGATTCAAGATAATAGTTTTTGTATTCATGAAGATATTTGTTAGATTCACTCCCTCTTTTGTGTTTATCGATCTCTGTATTCATTGGAAATTGCATAGATTGTATTCCATTTGCATCCAACCTTGGTTTTCTATTAGAAGTTTGATTACTTGTCAATTCAATCTCAATGGTTATGAATATTTTTCAAATTGTTAGGTTTTTTTTATGTTTCTAAAATTTCCTCTATATGGGTTCTTGGTTTATCTCGGTTAGACATTGCTTATTAAAAGCCGTAGAGAGGAACAATGCAAATTTTGTCGCTTTTTATGTCCTAATACCTTTCAAAAACCTTGAGACCCAAATCAGAAGCATTTGGAGCCATTTGGAAGAATTCGAGTTATTAATAGTCAAACATGAACAATATAATTATGGAGCTAATATGAAATGGGTTGTTTAGAAAAACAACACAACCTTAGATGTTATTGCTACAACATGTGATCTCTCCTTCTTTTCCTAATTTAATGTTTCATCTCAATGCCATCACTGCCATCTTGGAAGATTGATCTTGTTGTTTAGACTTCTCTTATCTCTTATGGTCATCTCTCCCTCTTCTTCATAAACTTCTTCGCATGTTACACTAGATCTTCTACAAACAATGTCTAGAATTGGTATTATTCATCAAACAAGTGATTTCTTCCTATTGTTAGCATTTTTGTCTTTATGTTTTTTAAATTTATTCTATATGGATTCTTCGGTTATTAATGTTTATAGAGAGGAACAATGCAAATATTGTCACTATTCTAAGGTCTCTCACTCCAAAGGCGGAGGTGAAAAAGGCGCTAAAAAATTGGACGACACACCTAGATAATCGACGGTGGAAATGGGTTCCCGCGCTAGAAAGTGCACGGTGGTTAAACTTGGAAAAGGTAGAGGGGAAATTAAATCATTTACCACATGGAAAGTGTTGGTGGAGTCCGCTATGAAAAGTGGTTAAATTTAAACCACTCATTGCAAGTTCGAAAACCACCTAAGCATATGTTGTATAAAAGGTTTATTCGAAGTTTTAAAAAATGTTTTTGTTGCTTATTACCTAGAGGAAAAGAACGGTCTGCGGGAAACACGTCGTTTTCTTCGTCAACTAGAACAAAACCCAAGAAGCTCACTTCACAGTTCAGAGGTAGCTAGAAACCCTCAGTGTTTATATTTTGTGTCCCAAATGGCGAAAACCCAAGACCTTCTTCCCTTCAATGAAAGTTCAGATGAAAACGAGAAGCACAATTTGACCCTATTTTCGACACTGTTTTGTCTGTGTGTAGTATTTCGTAGTCTAAGGAGAAATTAATGGATTTTAAGTCACAGGGAAAGGATGTATTTAATGTTTTTGGTTCTTTTCTGTACTATTTTTGTGTCGAACAAACCCTACACTTCCCCGAATTTGTTTGTTGGTGTGCAGGGAATTATTCGTAGGGAGAAAGGGTAATCATTAATGTAAAACAAACAAAATTCTATGCCCAATAAATGCGCAAACTTTCCGTGAGGTTCTAAGTTTACTTGAAACATTTCCCAAAAGCCTTGAGTCATTTAACAAAGAAAATTTGGCAAATTTTATAGAAACAACAGTCCTGCAGAAAAAGACAAGTTTTTATTACAAGTCTTGAAAGATGGTCAATTGCATGAAAACCTATCTTTCCCATTGAGTATTGATGTCTTTCAGCAAGATACCCAGTTATTTTTGTCCTTGTTGAGTCAAATTTTAGGTCTAGATAGTGATAAGTCGAATCACAGAAGTTATGTTAGGTTTCCTTCTCCAAGTAATTTCACCAGAGTCATAGTTGAGTCCCATGTGTTGTTTTAATTTTGATGAATTCCTAGATGAAGCGATTCATGTCCAATTGGTGAATTTCAACCAGTTGAACCATTTTAGGTATCAGTCATATTGTTCAAACATTTCGAAATCCAAGTTTCTTGGTACCATCTTTTCTCATGACATTAATAAACATGTCAATATGTTTGAGTTCACCCATAAAATCATGGCAGAAATTTACATAATTATTTTTAATGCTGAAATTCCCCAAGTGTTAGAATAAAAAGAAAATTTGCAGCCTACACCAGAAGGCCAAACAGGTGATTGGTTATTGTATAGAGAACATACTATAATTAGGGTGTATGGTTTTACTGGAGCACCATATCTGTTGCCAGCCTTTTTAACAATGAGGGTTTTTTCCTTGGAATTTATTAGACAAAGGTTTCATTCAAAATAAAATTTATGTGCTTTCAAAAAAGCATCTGATGTGAAATTCCCCCTTAAAGTTGGTCCATTCATCATTAAGAATAAGGAAGCCCTCTCTGTAGTAGAAAAATTATTGAAGATTATGGATTTCCAAGAGGCTGAAAGAATGAATTATGATCCTCATCAAATTATATCGCAAAGGAGACATCTAAATGGAAACAAGGATTTTGATCATCAAACAGTAGAAGGATTGAAATAAATGGAAAATTTATTCAAATTTGAACAAGATAATAGGAGTTGGATCAGAAAGATTTCTTTGAAATTTCTTTTTTTAGTGACGATTTCAAAGATCGTTTTGTATAAATTTTGATTTTACAGAGTAATAGGGGTTGGATCTGAGAGCAAAAACTATAGTGACGTAATATTTTTTGAAGACTTTAATGAAGAACAGAAGTAAAAGTATATCCGAAACAAAGATTTATATGTTTTTACTTTCTTCAGTCTTTTAATTTCTCTTTTGTGGATGTATTTCATGTTACACCATCTTGTCGCTTTGCCTCATAGTTGACTATAATACCTGGGTTATAATTCATTTTATATGCTACGATCCACACATTTAAATATTGTCAATGTTCTTTCTTCCAAATTAATGCAGAATTCATCCTAGAACTGAGATTGGCTAAGTTATAACATATAAACAATATTTATCTCGACTTCCGACCTCCGAGACGAAGGATCAGCCGCCCCTTCGTTTATTATAAAATTGTGAACAGCTATATCCAACCATTCACTTGTATCCAAAATGGTGAATACTAGAAGGATCGACCGACCCTTCTTGCAGTCTAGAACTATTTTGAACTGAATACTCGACAGAAGAAAGGTCAGCCGACACTTCATTTATTAGTGAATTGTAAAAATATTCAACCCTCCTAGGCTGGGACAATAATTCCAGACTTCCGACTTCCGCAATGAAATTATAGTTGGGATCGATATATTGGCTAAGTTATAACATATCAACAATATTTGTCCCAACACGCGACAAGAAGAATCGGCCACCCCTTTGTTTAGTAGAGAACTGTAGACACCTATAGGTTACAATTCACCTGTATTTGGAATGGTGAGCACAAGAAAGATCGGTCGACCCTTCTTGCAGCCTAGAACTATTTTGAATAGAATACTCGGCACAAGAAAGGTCGTCCAACCCTTCTTGCACCCCGCATGAGGATTTCATTGCCTTTACCAAAGACGCAAATATGTTGCGGATTGCGGATATATATATTTCTTAAAACGTTCCATCAATACCACTATCCCGCAACCGGGAATGCAGATTGCGGGATGGGACAACAATTCCCGACTCTCTACATCTGTTGTAAATAGTGGGGAATGGATATTGGCTACAAGAAGGATCTACCACCCGTTTGTTTAGTATAAAATTTTGAAAACCTATATCCAGGATTTCACCTGTATCTAGAATGTTGAAGACAAGAAAGATTGTCTAACCCTTCTTGCAGTCTAGAACTATTATGAAAAGAATACTTGGTAGAAGAAGGGATGGCCACCCCTTCATTGCATGGCAATTTTTAACAAAGGCAAGGTAGCCATTTAGTTACTGTCAAAATGATTTGGTCTTGTGGGAAAGAAGAGATAAGAAACAATCCAATCATTACTCTTTAATAATTTTTATTTGTTATCTTTGTATGATTTGTAGGGCTTGTTGTCTAATAATTGTCCAATCTTAATTAAGGTTTCCATCTATTCAATGCAGCTAAATTCCATTCTTAATACCATAAATATTTTCAAATTATCGGGTGGCCTGCAAATACTTTTGTCCAATTTTAAGGCTTAGCTCATTTGATCTCATGGAGGAAGAACGTACCTATGGAAGTGGGAAATTTTCTTGCAATATGCATGGGAGCAAGATTAAACCCCTAGATTAATTTTGCTTATATTATATCAAATATTCAAAATGAATATAACTATGTTCCATACGTGTAATGTAACATTCCATTGTAGCTCTCTTACCTAATTCTTTGAATTTTTCTTTGAGCTAGTTGTTTAGTTATTGCATCAGTTTTGTTAGACTTGGTCCCAGATAGAATGTGCATTCACCAAGGTGCTAGAGTCTATTTGAGTCTATCTAAATTAACTTGCCCCCTTGACCTCGACCAAGGGAGGAAGGGGGAAACTGAATAAAACAGTACTCAGATCCCCGTGCATTCCATTTTTTATATTATCTATCATTTCCTATCATTCTTGCACCTCTATGGATAAAGGAATTTCTCTGAGCCATCCATCTTGCATGATCGATCTGGTACCATTGATCTCCTTCCATGCTTAGCCCGACGAACTTCCCCAATCTTCAATCTCTCAAACACTTCCTTCCTCGCACCTTGGATCTACGTAGTTATTATCAACTGTCGATCTGGCCCCTGTCCGCATCTTGACTCCCGACATCTGTCAATAAGGATCGGCCACCCCTTCCTTTAGTAGAGAATTGTGAATTCACTTGTATCCAGAATGGTGAACAGAAGAAGGATTGACCAACCCTTCTTGCTGTATTGAACTATTACGAAATGAGTCCTAGGTACAAGAAGTCTCGGCCTAGCCTTCATTTACGAGGGAATTGTAAAAATATTCAACCTCCGAAGGTGAGGGTGTCAATTCATGTATATGAAGGATGGTGAACACTTGAAGAAGACTGAGATAAGGGTTGGCCGACCTTTCGGCATCACCTTGCAAATAGGTTGAAGTCTAACCTGAAGCGAATGTGGGGGTTGCATAATCAAGATTCTCTTAACCATGGTGATGCACAGATGAAGTTACCATCTTCACATAACATTCTATTTAACATCAACTAGAACACCAGATGACTTCACACTTGGTAGCTATCGCAGTATACATAACTATGTTGAATCTCTAATGTATTCACCAGTTTGCTACGAATTCGTCAAACTATGTGCTTCTTCTTCACAATCACGCACTTGTATTCCAATTAATCAATGTGCAATTACCATTCACATACATATAAATTAAGCACAAAAACTCACATCAACTCGAATAAAAAACATCTGATAAACTCATACACATAAACAAGAAGGATTGACCGCCCCTTCTATGATGATCGCTTGTTCTATGATCGATCCTTATCCCAAACGACTCTGTAAAATGTGCATTCTATCTCTCATGGATAATGCTAGCAGATTTGATCTTTATCAATCAATTGATTTTGAAAATGAGGGGTTTTTCCCTAACCATCGATGATTAGCATGAACATTTGCAAGTATACATCTAATATTAAAACACTAATTTATAATTATAGACATTGTATGCATTCTTATATTGACTACTTAATATTGACTGTTTTGCAAATAAAGCATGGCTGATTTGTTGAGCCTCAGTAACTACCACGAAATCCCTTGCTTTGAATTGACAAAAGATCACTACCTTCCGCCATTCACAAATGGATGGTATGTTGAGATGGAAGAACCATATAATTTGTACCCGGATATATATCTATTCTACTTGGATTTCGAGGGAGAGCCGATTAGAGCTGGGATATTGACATATGCGAAACCTATTGATTCTGATAAAAAATTATGATTTCAAGATGAAGTGATCATTGGTGAAAAGTATGGCCTTTTACAGTGTGATCTTATGGTTTCTGATTATCGACTAGATCTAATGAAAAATGGTCCTGATCCAAATCTGATTTCTTGTGCGAAGCAAGGGTGGGTTTTGCCCTCGTATGTTGTTTCTAATCGTTCCGAAATTGATACTGCAACATCCTTGAAGAAAGGAATTTTGTCGGTATGAAGGAAAAGAATGCTGGATGGGAAAACTTCCTCTGTATTACATTACATGAATATTAATAAGGGGCTGATAAAGGTATGCCATGAAAAGATTATAACGTACAACAGAAGAGCATTTCTCCAATATATTGTAAAAGATGTGGGGAAATGTACCTTGAAACAACTCAAAGGAATTACTTCTAAAGCGATGCTGCGGAAAGCGACTAAGAGCTTCGAAACTTCAAAAGAAGTTCAACAACATCAGATCAAATACTTTTTGTTCGATGAGAAAGTTTTTTCCATTGACGTAACAAGATGTGTTGTTGCGCCTCCGCACTTACAATATCAAAAGTGTCACGTCCCCATTTTGACCCCCCTTTGTAAATGATGTAAATACTGATATTTAATCATGGTGAGGAGCTCAAGGCCAAGGCCCCACCATTGATTTAGCATTTATGTATCGGCAATTAAACTAGATGCTTATGACTCTTGTGCTAGATGGGCACAATGTAAATGAGACATCATGTAAATATGAATTTTAATGAAAAATATCCACAATCGGCTATGCAATGCAACAAAAGAGATGGGGCATGACTCTACAAGGAAAAGGGAGGGAAATTATTCAAACCCTTGAGCCAATGGTATTAATCCATGTGTCAATGGGGAAACCCATAAACCACCAACTACCCATTTTGTCTCATGTACCCAATCATTTAATTCTTCCAAGAAATTGGTTAAGGCAGTTAATGCCTTGGAAATGAAGAAGTATGGGCAAGCCATTTTCGTGCATGGGCAAGCCATCAACCTGGAAATTCATTTTTTTGCTTGTGGGGCAAGAAAACACCCACGAAATGGTGCCCAAATCCATGGGGGAAGGGGCAGTCTTCACTCATTTCACGCAGTTGGAGCTAGCTGGGTCTTTTCCATATACGTTTTTCATCAAAATCCTACATTTTTCCATGCCTGGGAGTCGTTTTTTCCTGGTATAACAGTTGGGAGAGGAAGGCCACGAATTGGGGACTAGGAGGGAGGTCGTTTTTGCCCCGAATTGACCCTAGACGTTTTACTAAAAATGGATTTGGCTGCGTGGGTTGTTCCCCAGCTTCCCATTTTCGTTTTTGTGGGTTCCCATGTTTTGCTGAGCTAGCTGAAACCCCATCTCATGCATCTACCTGTAAAAAAGTTTTATCCTGCCCCATGATTGTGTTCTGCTGTGGTGTGCATCCTCATTTTGGTTTGAACCTGTGAATTGAAGTTTTGGAGTGGTAGTGGACAGAAGTAGCTTGATAAACCTAGTGGGGGAGACAACCTCTCAAGAAGATCAAGAGGGCTTTGGTTACTCTTCTATGCATACCCTGAGAGCACTAGATAGGGAAGGTATGGCTTGAGGGACTGTATAGTAGAGAAAAGAATACTTCCTTGTGCTGGGTGTGTAGGTATTGTGGGTGCCAAGCTAGATAGATCTTGCAAGGTTATCCCTAGCTCTGTGCTGGAACTCACTAGCTTAGCAACTCTTCCTTTCCATCTCCGAGTAGCCTGATAAACCCAATTGTAGATTGTCTTGGCTCATTTTGGTGTATTCTTGGCTATGTGTGAGTCTGTTGTTCCCTGGTTCCTTGTAGAGATCATGCCCAGCTCGGGGGGTGGCAGTGGTGCTGAGAGATTGAGGAGCACACTGGCCTACGGTTGGGTGGAACGTTGCAGTTGCATAGCCAATTGCGTGGGACTACTTCTGTATAAGATAAGTATTCTCTTGTGCGTTAAATTGGAAATTACCATTTGATGAATATTATGAATGTGTGAAGATTGTGTAATTCATAAATAAATTCCGCTGTGATTTCTGATAATTATGCATCTTCATATCTCTATTTAAAAATCTGAATGATTTTTTGAATGCTTCTTTATAATGTATGGGGCTGGATGCCCAGTTTAACCTCACGGTCCTCTCCATCTAGCTAGTAGAATGGGAGGGGACATGACAAAAAGGTTGATGAGGAGGTTGTGGAAAAGATGCTGGTATCACTTGTCCATACATTTACAACAACATTGAGAGATGTTATTCTATTGCCTTTCAATAAGGAGACCAGAATGCCCTTTCTTCTTGAAAATGAAAAAGAAATTGATTTGCCATCAGTGAATTTTTATATATTGGATGGGCAACATACTATTTATGTGCAGAAAATAATCATTCCAGATGATCAATATAAACAACTCCATAAAAGGTATCAGCATCAAACAACTCGTCTTCTACATAGAGACGTTCCTCAAGACATCATCAGCAAATTATGCAAACAACAAAATTTTTCAAACAAGGAATTTGCAAACACTACATTCATTTCTTCAGTTGAAAAAGCAAGGGAGAGATGGTTATTGTGTAGTTCTCCGTCCCGCCCGGGAAAGGGAAATGCTTCCAGTGATGCTTGGAAGGTATATAATTTTTCTTCTTATCAATCAAATTCTTTAGATTGTTTCCTGTGTTATGAAATTATGAAATTAACTGGAATATTCAATTTTATATGTTTGCAGTCTTTCCAAACTGAATGTATGGATATCTTTTTTGTTAACCAGGAGAGCCTTAAAGAAAAGATAACTCTTGTTTTGACATTGGAATGACTATGGATCAAATGGTAGTCTGTATTCGAGCTTTACAAAAGTGGCACCTTGAATTGCTCACCGAAGAGCATCGTTGAGGATGATTTTTCTCTAAATAAAATAAAGAGTTATGGCTCTAATTTTTTCAGACCATTGCGTGATCTTGATGAAGATGAATTGAGCGTTGTGGTGAACAATATAATCAACGGATCAGTTTGGATGGGCAGATCAGTGGATAAAAAGTTTTGCGCAAAAACTTTAAGTCAATATTGCAAACGAATAAAGGACGAGAGGTCAACTAGGCATTCGATCGTTGAATATTTCAAAGTTAATGATGTTTAAACTGATCGATCATAGAATGTCACCGACCATAATGTCATTGAAATATATAAAATTGCACCAAACCATCTCAAGCAACTGTGCAGCATTTTATGCTCTGGAAAGCAACCAAAATCTCCGAGTAAAAAGAGAAAGAACGAATCTGAAGTAGATATTGGTACCAAAATACTAATTGATGCTCAGAAAATATTGAATTTATATATCAATAAAGAGAGGATGTCCATTGAAGACGTCGAAAATATTTCACAGTTTGTTTTTCAATGTTGTTACCCTGATTATTTGGTCACCACACTCAAAACAATTCCACTTTTTGGTGCGACAGTCAGCTGTGAATTTGTTGCGGTGGATATGTGTAATTGTGCTATTCCATGGACACAAGAAGACATGTTGGCATTTTTGTACTACTTAGAAACAAATCAAGAGGCATGTACTTGTATTTTTCTAGCTGATATGGGGAAGTCTTGTATGATTTATAAAGCTTTTACAAGTTGGAGCAAGAAATAAAAAAAACATGTTACGGTGAATCCTACAATGGGAGTATATGGAGAATTCTCTAGTGACCTGTTTATAGGATTCTCTATTATACAATGTTGGCGCATTGGAAATGATGAGGATATTTTATCTACCTCTAAAATTTATATGGATTGGAAAGACAAGGGCCTGCTGATGCTTGATTTACCTTGGCCCAATGTTAACAGGGATAGTGTGAGGAGCCATGTGTTTCCAAAAGAAAGGACACATAAATTCTGGGATCACATAGTTTCCAGAGGGGTCTCTTCTGAAGGAATACTTCTTTTGCTGTACGCAGGAGGTAGGCTTCTTCATTGATTGACAAGGTCTCCAAAAAGAATAGTTATTTCAATTGTGGATACCGTACAACAAGAGCTATTCATGAACAATTTCTATCATGAATTGGGTATAAAACAAGGTATTTCTATTAACATTTTCAGATATCTTTGAATTTATTTTACTTTTGAATTTTATTTTACTTTTTTCTCAACCAAGGTATTTCTATTAACATTTTCAAATGTCTTTGATTTTATTTTACTTTTCTCGGTCGGTTATGTTCAATAACTTCTTTAAATTCCTATTCTACTACAACTTCAAATAAAGAGCATACCCAGGTATCCTCCAATCGAATTACAATATCCGATAATGAAACCGAAGGTGATAGACAATCTACAAAGAACTACAAAACAGGACAAGAAGGTAAAAATTTATTTTTCACAGATCGTGGTTAGATTAAGTAAATTATGAAAGGGGATAGTGACATGCAAAAAATTATATAAAATGTATACCTGCACATTTCCAGGTCAACATGTGGATCATTGTAACATCCCTCCAATTTGACCCCAATTATTATTATTATTTTGTAAACATAATTATTGATTTTGTAAATGGCCATGCTGAGGAGCTCAAGGCCAAGGCCCCACCAGTGGACTTTGAAAGTATTATTTTAATTCCTAAATGGTAAACGTTATTACATACTTAGGAGACTAAAGGCTGTGTCAAAAGCTAAACCACGGGAAGAAAAAGAACCATTGTATATTCACTCGCGAACCTAAGAAGATATTAAGTGTTATCCTAGAACATAAAATTTATAATCCGCAAGCATTTTACTGAGTCTCTCTCTATATATAAGAAGTATTATGGGAACTTCAAGATTTGAGTCAATTAAGACTTTTTCATAATTTATAGGAAAGAGATTAATCTAAGAAATATTGATATATCTGTATATATAAAATATTGATATATCTCTCTCTATATATATAAACATATATATATTATTATATAAAACATAAAAATATATGTTTTTAGTTGAACTAAACTTTAAAAATATTTTGAATTGGAATAATGATTTACTATATATATAGGTTGTAATATTATTTTAAATAATATACAACATATATATGTGTTGGCATATTTTGATAAATATGGCTTGTTGATGAAGCTATTGTCATACTAGTTAAAAGTGGACACTTAACTCTACCCTAAAGGAAAGGGGTTACTAAGAATAGTAATTGAAATGGATTTGTTTATATATAAAAGATTTAGTAAACAAAGTTATAAATATGTACGTATAAAGATTATATATGTTAAAAGGTAATATGATGTGGGTAGTAAACAAAGTTATAAATATGTGCATATAAAGATTATATATGTTAAAAGGTAATATGATGTGGGTAATATAAAACAAAGTTTAGACAAAATGTAATTACACTTTTTATTTAAACCTGTGGTAATAAAGAATAGGAATCCTTATTTGAAGTCATGAGGGAGGCTACATATATATTATATATATATCGTGTATATTAGCCTATCTACTCCATAGGAAGAGGGCGCACTCAAGAAGAATAATAAGGTTAAGTTAGTGGCCTAAACAAGAATTAAGTGTTCTATAATCCGTATCTTAATAAATAGATAAAGAAAACATAACATATCTATTGGATGGTATGGCCTCTCAAGGAAGAGAGCCGTTGGCATCATGAGTAAACTGCATCGAGAAGGGAATCTAACCCTAAACTAAAAAAAAAAGCGATAATCTCGGAGCCTGTCCCCATGTTCTACCCAACATCTCAGAATGGAGAGTTATGGCAAACTTATGGAACTGCCATATGGCTCAACAGCCCCGCTTAATCATGGCCGGACTCCACGAAGAAGAGGGCTCTCGTTGGTTTAAAAGGTCGTATCCTGGAGAGGAAGAGGACGGTTTTTCTTTTCTTTTCTTGGTGCGGAGATGCAATCAGTGGGAGGAAAAAGTAGATCTCCATTTCGAATGATAGATGGCATTTGAAGCTATGCGCTGGGAGATGCTTGGGATCTCTGCAATGGTAGAAGACAACGAATCTCTGAGTTAGGAAGTCTCTCCGGATTGACAGAAGATAGATGGTTTTTTCGGCGATTAGAAAACATGCAGGTGGATCTTTGCGATTTGAGTGCAAACAAACTCTGCATTATTATCTACCTTTGAACCCGGTACGACAATGGTTGCACCAGTTAAGGGTAAGATCTCTCCGTGAAAGAAGTCGTGTTTTTCTTTTTATATACTCTGTAGTTGATAATAGTTACGCCCAGCTTTTGGGTGAGATCTCTAGGTGAAAAAGGTCGTGGGTTTTCATACTCTGTTAAAGAATTGAATTTGCATTTTTGCTACTCTGTTAAAGTGGGTTTTCATACTCTGTTAAAGTGTATTTTCCAAATAAAGCTTGGGAAATAATGGCTAAAGAAGCCCGATATCTGCAAACTGCAAATTCCTTTTCGATAGGGTTTTATTTAATGCTAAATTCTTCATAATGCCATTACTTATATCGCATAGTTTTCTATCTTATCTTGAATATTATATGGTTAGATTCGCATATATCCTGAGAGTAAGATTGTATTATATTACTCAAGTTTAATAACAAATAGTTACTAATTTTAATTCACCACGATAGCTTATTATCTATTGTAATAGTGGGAAACATAAAATAGCATGCTCTTATATATATTTTAGATAAGAAGTTTATTTAATTATTACTCAGGGAGATTGAGTCTTTCCTTCGTCAGAAAGTTAGGATTACAATGGTGGGAAACATAAAATAACATGATTTTATATATATTTTAGAAGGAAGTTTACTTAATTATTACTCAACAAAGAGTGAGTCTTTCCTTCCTAAGAAAGTTAGGGTTACAATGGTGGGAAACATAAAGTAGCATGATTTTATATATATTTTAGAAGAAATTTTATTTAATTATTACTTAAGGAATAATGAGTCTTTCCTTTGTAACAAGGTTAGGATTACATTATAAATGATTTATATTTAATGTATAAAGTAGCTATAGTGTACTTTTGCCCTTATTTTCATGAATATAGAGTAGATGGCTTGGTGATTTCCATACTCTAACATTTGACCTAAGTTAATGTGTAAATCTTTATGATAAAGTTTTGGGGTTACTCATCTAGGGAGCTTTAAGAAAGGTTAAACAATTTTTGTAGTTCTACTTTAGTATAAGGTGTTCTTTATCATTTCCACTTAACCTTTAAGGTAGAGTTACATTTCCTTTTGGTTTGGAAATTGCACTCCATGAGAGTAGCTTGAGTAAGTGAAGTGCAACATCTTGTTGTAGATGTAAAAACTTCTTTTAATGATTAATATAACACAACCCTTTGTGGACGTAGCCCGAGATTCGGGTGAACCACGTTATTTTTGGTCTCCTTTTGTTGTGTCTCTTTTATGTATACTCTTGATTTTGTATTTCAGTATTATTCAATTTGGATGCCTTGATTTGAATTACTAACTATGTTGGCTTGTTATTTATATCCTTGTGTAAATGTATGCATTGATGAATGATAGTTCTTTGTTATTTTAGGTTGACTACAAATTGTGTCCCTTATGTGAATGTTGGAATCTCTCTCTAATGATTATGATTACTTTGGCTTGTCCATAACTATGATTAAGAATCTTACTTGAATAATTATTTAACTACATCTTGCTTCCATAAGAAAGTTATGTTTTACCACTAAAATACTTGTTATTTATGTCATGGAAGAAATATATGTGTTGAGGTAAGTACTATTCATCTTGGATCAAGGTAATATCTATATCAATGTTTGAGTATATCCCAGTACGCTTGTTTATATACTTCCTTGAATGGCATTTATTCATGTGATGTCAACATAATTGTTTTAAGTACATTAGGTGTATTATTTGTTGAATAAGTCCTTTAATTCGAAAACAAGTTTATTATGGAAAATTGAATTAAGTAACTACCTTTGGTGGCATATTAATGAAAGTATGATTACGCGTGTATTTGAGAAAGATTGAAAATAATATTCTTGCGCTTGTCATGCATGTCAGAATAAAACAATTGCTTTAGAAAAGGGATAATTGATTGTTGATGACATAAATTTGGTCTTGTAAATGTTATTGGAAGTCATGGTAGTATGTATCTTTAAGCATGATCATTATAAATCATTTGTCAACATGTTTAAATGAAATTAGTATATCACCTTTGTTATTGTTAAATGATCACAGTGAATTTTTTTTTTTAAATTCACATGAATTACACTTTTTGGAAAATTGGGTTCGTGACAACATGCACAACGCAGGCATTGACGATGTCCCTGGAGATTGACCAGCAAGTCACATTGGAGAATAAGGGACCAGGTGGGAGCTTGGACAATAATGAACAAGGTGAGAGCTTGAACAATGCAGCACAAGAAGAGGGCTTGGCCAGTATTGAACTTGGAGCGGGCGCCTTGGTGTCAAAATGCGGTGTCTCTAGTGATGTTACTCACCAGTCAAATGTTGGCCTGCCATTGATAGGTAAAAGACAATATTTTCTACTTAAATTGATAAAACAAATTTATTCTGAAGTATATATAATGACAAATAATATTTCTGTGCAGCTCCTCATACAAAAATGTTATTGATATTAGAAAGGGGAGGTTTTCTATTTCGCAAGAAAGTCACAGGAAATGACTCCAAAAGAGATAAAAAAGGGGAAAGAGTAAAAAAGAGGGAAGAGACTACTCTAATAAATGGTGAATTTAAACATAAAAAACTTCGTATGAGTCACGAACAAATGCCATTCGATTTTTCGATTTACTTCTTTCCAAATTCAATGTTGGGATTTGGTCATCTAAATGTGGTGTCAATGAGGGGAACATATTGCTTACAAAATTTTTGTTAGCATGCGGTAAAGATAAATCATATGAGAAATTTTATTTATTTATTTGGTTTCGAGAGAAATGTACCTCCGATCAAGAAGGAAATACAAAAAAAAAATGGAGAGTGTGTGGAAGGAGTTCCCAATGAAAACATCGAAAATTAATACATCAATGATTGTTTTGGAGGGTGATGGTGAGAAAGCAGTTCCATTTCAAAACTATATTTCATGTAAGCCCTTTATTGGATCGTCCCTTCAGATAGATACTGAATTGGTACATGGACTTTGGAAACATTTGAGTAAAATGCAAGAATCAGTTGATATCAGAAACTATCAAAGGTAACCTATCATCGCCTATTTTAAACCATTCAATGTGTTTTCTGTTTTTTCCGGAGACGTTGCTATTTTTGTCTGAATGTAACATATTGTTAGTTCAGTGTGATGCTTGTATTAAATCAATTGAATATTTTGTGATCATTAGCTTCATGAACAAAGTGTTGTTGTTGTTGTGATATATATAGTCATTGTTCTTGTATGCAGTGCAGATATCACCACAAAAGAAACTATTGGTCCTGGGAGTAGAGGGATTGCTCTTTGGAGTTCAGATGTTATCCAACATTGAATATTATTCCAAACAACCTCATTTTGTCCATAAATGCTATAATTATTATACACGCATGTTCAACTGAAAAATTATCATTGTTGCCAGAGAGCATTCTGACGTTGCTCTGCGGTTTTCCTGGCTCAACAACATGGAAATTAAAAATTTCCTGGGTGTATTTGAATGGTTGAAAAATGAAGAATTTGTATTTATTTGGGGTCGAGAGCAATGCGAACCTAATACTATTTATAATCACTCAATGTATGCATACTATAATGTTGGTGAAGTACGGAACATATACAAAATGTCCTTCAAGGATGTACTTATCCAATATGGAGATATATATAAACAAATGGAGATGTTGTTTATAGATGAAGGGAAATATCAATCAATAGATAATAACAAGGAAAACTACTTGAAAATGCGAACTAGTTGGATATTTGACGGTTCACAAGAGAGAGATATAACTATAAAAACAATGTTTTGTGCTCTGTTGAATTATCTCGGGCCTCATTCAAAACTAGGGAGTTGGTCAAACACATTGAATTTGAGATGATTGTCATATTGTACAAAACAAATTCATTAAGTGATTTGTATATTTTTTACAGCTACCCATACATTTAATTGATGTAAGTTTTATTGCACAGTTCTCATCTTATTTATGGACATCATACCATGTATCTGGCAATGTGTTTAAAAACTTGTTGAACATGAAAGCAATATACTTAGAAACATTGAACCATAATATTTTATTGACTCGTTTGTGTGTGTCTGTTTTTTGTTTGCAGATAGTACTAGAAGATTTGTTTCTAGTAAACCATTGATCATTTTTTATTTCAATGGCATTTTGTTACACGCAATACATAGAAAACATAAACTCGGATTGCGATGACCACCAGATATCGAAACATCAACAAAGTATTATCTTATACGCCCAGGCTTAAGGGAATTTTTTGAAAAATGCTTTCGTATTTTTGAGGTTGGGGTATGGACATCTGCTCAACGAAAAAACGTTGACAAGTTTTTGCCTAGATTATTACAAAGAATAGGATTGAAAAGGGAACAATTAAGATTAATTTTAACGCAGGAAAATTGTTCTTCCATAGCTAGAGAGGGTTTCCAGGGTGTTGGAAATCCTAATGTATATTGCAAGACTTTAAGTATACTTTGGGACACTTTGAACCATGGTTGGGATCGGACAAATACTATGATTGTCGATGAATCCAGAGAAAAACGTGTTTCTAAGGATGAAGAAAACTGTCTTATAACAAAAACTTATAATTCCGACGATGTCAATGACACATTTTTGTTAGATCGATTATGGCCTTGCTTGCTACACCTGGATGGCATGAGCGGTGTGAGGCCAAATGTGAATAAAATAAAAATGGAAGTATTTTGTTAAATAATACACTTGAATGTTTGTTTGTACTAGTATGTCCAATTTCACTGTGATTATAATTCTTGTAAAGTGTCGAGTTTGGTTTTTGAAAATGTAACTCTGTTTAAATTGTATTGTTAAATCATAAAACATATAAATCTGTGTGCTTGATTTATCATTCATATGATTTATATGCAGGTTATGCACCAATAAATTTCTTTACTTTATTCATATTCTTTCACATTCTACAATTACATAACAGTCATTAATATCATCATATTAAGTTAATTTGCTAAGTTAAGTTATTAAGCATCTAATTAACAGCTTCATAACTAGGCTTATGCCTATCATTCTAAGAACATACAGGAGGCATCCATCCATTAATGGAGAAAATGACCCCTAGAAAAAACTCGTAGTAAAATCCACACAGCAGGTAATTTTTGAAGATGAAATATAATAAAAGGAAACAGAAACAAAATCAACATATTTATTAATTCCGTCGAGTTAAATCTGGGCCATAAGATTAAGACAAGTCCATGGCTGAGATCTAATCTGGGGAATGCGGAAGACGAGTTGCACGGGTTTAATTGTTTAGAAATATATACAACATTCCCGCAATCCACAATAGCAGGTTGCAAGACTACAACTAGAAATAAAAACAAACCGAAGTTTCCGCAATCCGTATTCCGCAGTACGGGTTGCGGAAACGCATGTCATAAAGCCATTATTTAAACTGTTCCCGAAATCCACAATCATGTATAACTAGATAGCCACTTCAACAAGCTATAGCATAATATGATGGTGTGTGCATTTTTCTGAAACCGTGAATTATGGTGGGCATTCTATCAGAGCAGTTTTGACTACTTTTTCCATACTTTCTCAATTTCCAAAGTTTCACAAACTTGCCATACTTTTTGACAATGATGTGAGATTGCAACATGGACTAAATGATAGCACCAAAACACCATCTTATGTCTTTCCAACCTCATGACACATTCCATGTCATCATACGTGCCATGTCATCACTTCCTTTGGCGTTAGTTCTCTCTTTGAGGCTCACACGTGTGAGATATTCCCTTTCCAAAATAGATATTAATTCATGTATAACCAGAATGGTCAAGAATGGAAAAATATAAATCACAGGAAGGGTTGGCCGACCCTTCTAGCAGTCTGAAACTAGTATGAAAAAATATTGGGCAGAAGAAGGGCCGATCGCCCCTTCATTTATGAGGGAATTGTGGAAATATTCAACCTACGAAGTATAGGCTGTCAATTCATGTATATCCTAAAGGGTGAAGACTGCAAAAATACCAAGAACAAGAAGGTTCTTTCGACCCTTCAATTAAAAGAGAAATGAAATACAATTAATCTACGAAGGTTGGGACAACATTTCCCCACTGCCAACTTCCGTAGTATGTGGTGACGATTGGGACATTGCCTATGATATAACATGTAAACAAATTTTTTCCCGACTTTCGACTGTTGACAAGAAGGATCGGCCGCCCCTTCTTTTAGTAGATAATTGTGAACACCGATATCTGACAACTCACCTATATCCAGAATGGTGAACACAAGAATGATCAAACTACCCATCTTGCAGTTTAGAACTATTATGAAAATAATAGTAGGTAGAAGAAGGCTCGGCTGCCCCTTCATTCATTTATGTCGAGCCTCGTTCAAAAGAAAACGTATGGTTTTGGAACCTAATTTTGGCACTTTGGAAACGGATTTTGCAGTTTTGGAACCAGTTTGGTCACTTTCGGAATAGGATTTTGCACTTTTGGAACCAGTTTTGGCTCTTTAGCAACCGGTTTTGTCACTTTTTGAACCTTAATTTGGCACTTTTAGAATCGGTTTTGGCAATTTTGGAATCGTTTTTGGCACTTTTGGATTTGGTTTTGGCACTTTTGGAACCTGGATTTGGCAGTTTTGGAACCGGATTTTGCTTGATTTTGGAGTTTAGAAAGGCGGGTTTTGACCCGTCTTCAAAGTGACTTGAATATTTTAGACATTGATTTTTTCACCTTAAAATTTAGAACATTTACAAATGAAAATTGCAATTTTCAAATAAAAAATTGCATTATTTGATTTGAAATTCACACTTTTCAAATCAGAATTTGCATTTGTTTATTTTAAATTCACACTTTTTGAATTGAAGTTCATAGTTTTATAACAACAAACTGCAATTTAAGGTTCATAAGTAGTAAAAAAACACACTATTCCAATAGAAAAACACCCTTTTCAAAGCCAATATTGCCACTTTCAGAAGGTCCTTTTCAATTGCATTTTTTTATTTTAAATTCAACTTTAGAATAATTTAAAGTCACTGAAAGTTTTAGATTCTCCTTATCATTAATCATATCATCTCCTTTGAAGGAGTAATAAAAAACTAAAATTTTATTGGAGCTTCGACTTGTAGGCTTAGAAGCACTAGACTCATTCCAGACATGAAGGAATGTACTAGAACAACATTCGATGACTGATGCAAGTGTCTTTGAAAGAATGAAACCAAATCATTCACTGAATACATGATACAACTTGCACAAGGTGGTAGTATAAGGTAACCTTCAAAAAGTGTTGAAAATCCCATTGTCATCCAAGGATTCCAATTTCCATCCCATTAACTTGGCCTAGTTACTCTTGGATGTAGGTTCCTAGAGAAACTTTAGAAAGCCTCCTACACTGATGATTTTCCCACCTTTAGCTACAAAGGGAATATTCTTGCAAAGACTGGTAAGCTCTCTAGGCTAGATGTAGTTATTTGTTGATGAATAGTGCAAAAAAAGTGCTATGGTGATAACAAGTTTACTATATGTTAAGTGTGATACTACATCATTGAGCTCTGACACTACATCATCACCAAGTTTAGTATCAGTTAAGTTTGATACTACTATCTTAAGTTGGTGAGCTGAAATTCATCGAGGAAGAAACATAAACGATTGATAACATTCTGTTTTTTCATTATGCGGAGCTGGAAAGTCTCGATATTTTCGACTATCTCATGGGACTGTCTATAAAATGTAGTGGAAATGGGTGAGGTGCACATCTTTAAAATGAGTGAAACAAATTATGCACAATTAGAAGAAGCTGACAGCATGATCTGGAGGCATAGAGATTTGAAGATAGCTTAGACAAGATGGTATAGCGTCTCAATCTCTCAAATACCTTCATAGAAAACAAAAAACTGTTTATCACATTGCCGTAAAAAGAAACCATTTCCAACAAATGAAAAACTAATCGTTTTATTGTAGCCAACACATGAGCACACGTATGATCATGCATAATAAAAATAGAGAAACTATTCCTAAATTGCCAAGTGCACCATAACAGTCGGTCTGGGAATCCCGTGTGGATGGGTTAGCTCGTAACACAGTTGGTCTGGGCATCCCTCTTAGATGGGTTAGCTCCTAACACCGTAGTTACTGGAAGCAAATGTATTCAACCAATGAAACATATTTTGCAAATGATAAGCAAACACATAAATTAAACGCATGTATAATAATGACTACAAAAATTCTTTCTTACCGAGAAAAACCTTTTGCATATATGTAGTCTTTTAAGGTTAGGAAGTTGCTCCAATAAGTGGAGAAGATGAAGATGCTTCGAAATATGGATATCAATATTCTTCAATGATTTCAAGATACCTATTATCTCCCCAAATTTCTCTATAGGAAAATGGTGCATTAGATCCATTATATGAGAATGTTTCTTCATCTACCTATATGAGAATGTTTCTTAATCTCCCTATGTCCCCTCCTGGTTGTAGGAACATAATGACAAATCCATGCATACCTAGGGAATATAAGGCGAAAAAACTGAAAAATTCCATTTCAGTTTGCTGTGAGTGGCCACTGTGTTGATGGATTAGCCTATATATAGTGAGTGGCCACTATGTTGATGGATTGCATGGGATGGGAGTCTGGGATGGATGGAGAATGGTAATTATCACAGTATGGTGGGATCATGGTGGTCAAAGATATCATCTGTAGAGACTACATATTTTACTGGAGTAATCGTACACGTATCACTCGATTCCTTGAAAATCCAATGGCCAACATGCATGTTGCCAGTGCATTAAATGGCCTACAGTAGGCTTAATAATATTCACCGTAAATGATGGATTGTATCACTCGTGTGAATAATCCCATCATGCTTTCAATCCACATAATGTTTATGTCTTGTCACCAACAAAGTCTCTAGATGAGGTCAATGGTAATTATCATAGTATGGCGGGATCATGGTGGTCATTGATATCATCCGTAGTGAGTAGAGATTTTGCTGGAGTAATCGTACACTTACTACTCCAATCGATTCATTGAAAATCCTACAGCCAACATGCCTGGTACGATTAATATCCTTAATATTCATTTAAAAAATATTTAAACTAATTTTAAAAATCAAATATGCCACATGTCACAATAAAAGCGTTCCACGTGTCTCCAAATTTATAGAAGTTTTGCTTCAAAGACCTTGCTAGCAAGTAGAAATATTCTTAGAGAAAGAGTGACCGCTCGACCGCTCTTTCTCTAAGGCATTCTATTTTCACCATTCACTCGTAGATGAAAGTTCGGCCGACCCATCTTATTCCCAATATTCTTTTCATAATAGTTTGACACTGCAAGAAGGGTTGGTCGATCCTTCTTGTGTTCTCCATTATGGATATAGTTGAATTTCTAGATAAAGGTTTTCACAAATAACTACGAAAATAAGGGGCGACCGATCCTTCTTTTTGAAAAATAAGGATAAAAAAAGAAATTACTCAAAAACCATTTTTAAATGTTATAACTTACAAGGTGTTCTACTTTTACAATTCCCTCGTAATTGAAGGGTCAGCCAACACATCTTATTCCCAATATTATTTTTATAATAGTTCAACACTACAAAAGGGTCGAGAAAGGCTTCTTATTCCCAGTATTATTTTCTAAATAGTTCGACACTGCAAGAAGGGTCGGTCGATCCTTCTTGTGTTCTCCCTTTTATGATATTTCATTCTATATAAAAAAAGAAAAAAGAAATAATGCTTCAATTTAAACGAACAAAATAAAGAATGTTTCTATTTAAAATAAAACAATTAACCTGTTACGACTCCAGAATTGTTGATTTAGAATAGAATCAGATTGAACTTATGGGGACAAAAGATTTTATAAAAGATGAAATTTTGAAGATGGCCAAGATGTCATAGTGTAGCCACTGCCAGGATGTCACAGTGCAACCACTGCTAGGAATCCCCCTCTCTGGACATGAGAATTGCCAAGGAAACCTCTGTTCGGCGGCATAATTTTTTGTAGAAGAGATCCCTGCTTGGATTAGTTTTTACATCAATTTTGGAATTTTTTTGCATCATCTTGTTGAATTTACAGAGACATACTGGGAAATCTATTCATGCTCCTAGGATTTGTTTTTTGTAATGAATGGTTGTGCACAACCTTCTGAATAAATCCATCTATATGCTTCAATATAATTATAGAGAAGTATTTTATATAGAAATATGGTCAAATGATTAATATATCTTTCTGAATATAATTCATTGTATTTTACATATTAAGAACAAAAGCATTTTACATATTAAGAACAGAAGTATTTTATATATAAAGAACAAAAATGTGGCTAAGTGTTGAACTCACATGGCTATGTGATGATCTGGCTATCTATTTATAGGATCAAAGTTGCCTCTGGAGTTCACACGGGTTAAATACAAACCTGCCAAAATGAGAAAAAGGTTGTTCCGTTTTGCATATTAAGAACAAAAATTTGGCTAAGTGTTCAAATTCACACATTTTCAATTGAAATGCATAGTTTTATAACAAAAAACTGCAATTTTAAGGTTCTTAAGTAGTATAAAAACACACCATTCGAATAGAAAAACCCACTTTTCAAAGCCAATATTGCCACTTTCAGAACCCGTTTTTGCACTTTAGAAAGGTTGATATTCACACTTACAAAGTCTAAATTCACGCTTTCAAAGTCTGAATCCCTTTGAGGGGCATTAAAATATTCAAATTTTATGTGTTCTTTCTTTCCAAATAGTTCTCAAGATTTTATGTGTTCTCTTTTCAAACATACATATTATAGAATTAAATAATAGATAAATCACAATATTACAATTAACAGAATATAAAATAATATTGCAGAAGCTTAGTTAGAACATATAAAAAATGTTTGTCCTGATGGCGCTAATGGTAAATGATGGCAGACCGTAGTGATCTTGATGTTTGTGACAAGTCATAATTTTGACTAAAGCATGATGTGATTATTTTCTTCACACACGTGATACAAGCCATCATTCACCATTAGCACCATCAGGATAACCACCATTTCAGAATTTCATCGTATAAACCATCGCCATGTCAACATACAATCCTTTCTCAAGGCATCGATTACGTGATACATGTACAATTACTCCAGCAAAATTTACAGTCGGTACAAATGATATCTATGACCACCATCCCGCCATATTGTCATAATTATCCTTCCCCATCCGTAACATCCAAGTCAATTAACCAATTCACTATATAATAACTAAAGTATACCCGGTATCGCAGCAAAATGAAATATTCAGGAAGTCATGGCACTCTTCTTTACCGCCTCTATTTCGTTTCCTGTATTGTTTTATAAGAAATACTTGAGTCTTATGGTCGCTCTCTTCCTGATATATGAGCATTTCGGCAGCAATTCCCTCACAAATACTCACCACACCATGATATATGGGAATTTCGAGCACTGTCAAATCCCCAAGACCAAGATTTGTCACTAATGTGACTCATAGCTTCTAGTTGAAGCAAAGATAAAGTGTAGCTTCTAGTTGAAGCAAAAATAAAGTCTGTGTAAATTCTCTGTAGTAGAGTCTATTGTAGTAGAGTCAGTGTTTGTGAGCTCAATCTCATAGTCCTGAAATGTATTAAGATCCCAAGCTCTATAAAAGGTGAAAGATCGAAGTAAATTTCATCTCTGTGTAATGCGGCGAAGTTGCACTATTTTAACCCGGAATAACTTCTACTGATTTTTATTTCTTAGTAAGAATTTTTTTAATATAAATCATATAGTATAAGAGTCTGTGTTTGTGAGCTCAAGCTTGTACTAGTCATGAAATGTATTAAGATCCCAAGCTCTATAAAATTTGAAAGATCAAAGTAAATTCAATTGCCAGGAATAACTTCTATTGATTTTTATGTCTTAGTAATAAATCTGTAACAGAACATTTCAATTGCCAGGTATTTATATTTCTATCTAAATTTGTAATAGAACATTTCAATTGCCAGGTATTTATATTTTTCAATATCTCATAAGTTGGGCGCATGAAACCATTTGCGTTTGATGGCCGAATAGAACATGAAACATATGCACAAAATATTCAAAACACGGTCTTTGCCTTCGATACCTTTGTTTTTGGAGGATTTAGGTGTCAATATTTCCAATCCATAGGTCTCAACGATTGCAAGTATCTAGATGATTCAACATGAATGACCAATATAATAGGGTGTACCGGCAGCTAGAGAGGCAGTGATACTGTGAGACCACAAATGCTACTATAATTATTCACTTCCTCTTGCAGTTTGCCCAAGCATATTTAAAACATAGTGTTTAATAGTTGAGAATAAAATGTAGCATGGATTCAGTGGTGCTAAGAGGAGAAAATATTCTATACAAGTCAATACTATAATTAAACTATATTGCTAATACTCAATTTGCCATATCAAATATGCCACGTATCACCTTGGGATACTAGATATCAACATTTAAACAACAAAATTTATAGACGTTTTGCTTCAAAGGCTTGGTTCGCAAGTGGAAATATTCTCAAAGAAAGAGCGATTGCTCTTTCTCCAAGGTCTTCTATTGTTACAATTCCCTCGTAAATGAAGGGTCGGCCGACCCTTCTTATTCCTAATATTCTTTTCATAATAATTTGACACTGCAAGAAGGGTCGGTCGATCCTTCTTGTGTTCTCTATTATGGATATAGATGAATTGTTGAATACATGTTTTCACAATTTACTACGAAAAGAAGGGGCGATCGATCCTTCTTGTCGAAAAATAGAAGTCAGGAGAAACAATTTTTATATGTTAAAACATCCAAGATGTTCTATTTTGAAAATTTCCTCGTAATTGAAAGGTTGGCCGACTCTTCGTATTCCCAATATTATTTTCACAATAGTTTGACACTTCAAGAAGGGTTGGTCGACCCTTCTTGTGTTCTCCATTATGGATATATCTGAATTGTTGGATGAATGTTTTCACAATTAACTATGAAAAGAAGGGGCGGCCAAGCCTTCTTGTTGAAAAACAGAAGTCCGGACAAACCATTTTTATATGTTATAACTTAGCCGTTTGACTGGCTATTCAAACAATGAGTGAATAGTTTAGACATTGGACTTTTCACCTTTGTAAGTAACTTAATGTCTAAAGCAAGGGATTGTTTAGGTACCTAAAATTCATGACCATTAGAGGTATGTACAGGTTCTAATTGTGAGGTTGTAGATCCTAGTGATTGTTTGTTCACTGTAGAAGTTGAATAACTATTACACTGAACAATACATGCATCAACATTGAATAGAGTTCCCACACAATCACCCTTAGCAAACACCATAGATTACTAGACCATTTTACACCCTTTGTTAGATAAAAGGAACCTGACACGAACATGAATAAGTTTTCTTAATAATACTAGGTTACACGCAAAACCTGTAATGCGTAAAAATCCATTGATACTCTTCACTATACCACCAAGGAATTTGATCAAGACTCTGCAATGACAAACTATGTTGAGAGGAGAATCGCAAATCCACTATTTGAACTGTTTCCGAAATCCGCATTGCAGGTTGCGAAAACGCAGAACACAAATATTTACAATAATCTTCCCACAAACGGCAAATGCAGGTTGCGGGAATGAAATCCGAATATCCAGTAATTCACCCGTATCAAGACTGGTGAACACAAGAAGATCGGATGACCATTCTTGCAGTCTAGAACTAGTATGAAGATAATATTGGGACGAAGAAGGGTCAACCGCCCCTTCATTTATGAGGGAATTATCCAAATATTCAACCTATGAAGTATAGGTTGTCAATTCATCTATATCCTGAATAGTAAATACTGCAAAAATACTAACGTCACAAGAAGGGTCGGTTTATCTTTCATTTAAAAGAGAAATGAAAAAATATTAAATCTACGAAGGTTGGCACGACAATTCCCCACAACCGACTTCCGCAGTATATGGTATGGATTGGGACATTGCCTAAGTTATAACATCTAAACAATATTTCTCGTGAATTTCGACTTCCGACAAGAAGGATCGACCGCCCCTTCTTTTAGTAGGTAATTGTGAACACCAATATCCGACAATTCACCTCTATCCAGAATGGTGAACATAGGAAGGATTGTACCACCCTTCTTGCAGTATAGAACTATTATGAAAATAATAGTGGGCAGAAGAAGGGTTGGCTGACCCTTCATTCATTTATCTTGAGCCTCATTCAAAATGGGGTGTCGGTTAGTGAAATTCAACTTCAAATGACCGTCATATTATGCAGACACCGATTCATTTGATAATTTGTAAATTTTTTACTACTTCAAATGACCGTCATAATTATTATATAGGAACACCGCAAAAACCAATTTCAAAAGTGGCAATATCAAAAGAAAAAGTATGGTTTTGGAACCTAGATTTGGCAATTTTTTAAACGGATTTGGCAGTAAAATCCACACATGAGGTAATTTTTGAAGATGAAAAATAATAAAAGGAAACATAAACAAAATTAACATATTTATTAATTCTGTCGGCTTAATTCTGGGCCATAAGATTAAGACAAGTCGATGGCTGAGATCTAATGTAGGGAATGTGGAAGACGAGTTGTGGGGGTTTAATTGTTTTGAAATATATACAACGTTCCTGCAATCCACAATTGTGGGTTGCGAGACTACTACTCGGAATAAAAACAAACCAAAGTTTCCGTAATCTGCAATCCGAATTACGGGTTGCGGAAATACATGTCGCAAATCCATTACTCAAATAGTTCCCACAATCCGAAATCATGTTTAACTATATAGCCACTTCAACAAGATATATCATGATATGATGGTGCGTGCATTTTCTGAAACCATGAATTATGGCGGGCATTCTCTCAGAGCATTTTTTACTACTTTTGACATACTTTGTCAATTTCCAAAGTTTCACAAACTTGCCATACTTTTCCAGAATTATGTCACATTGCAACACTGACTTAATGATAACACCAGAACACCATCATGTGTCTTTTGATGCCATGTCATCATACATGCCATGTCATCATACATGTCATGTCATCATCACACATTCCATGTCATAATACATGCCATATCATCACTTCCTATGGCATCAGTTCTCTCTTTGAGGCTCACACGTGTGAGATTTTCGCCTTCCAAAATAGAGATCAATTCATGTATAACCATAAGGGTCAAGATTGGATAAATATAAATCCGAAGAAGGGTTGGTCGACCCTTCTGGAAGTCTAGAACTAGTATGAAAATAATATTGGGCATAAGAAGGGTCTACCACCCCTTTATTTATGAGGGAATTGTGAAAATATTCAACCTACGAAGTATAGGCTACCAATTAATGTATATCCTGAATGTTGAAGACTGCAAAAATACTAAGCATAAGAAGGGTCAGTCGACCCTTCATTTAAAAGAGAAATGAAGAACAATTAATCTACGAAGGTTGGTACAACATTTCCCCACTACTGACTTCCTCATTATGTGGCAGGGATCAAGACATTGCCTATGTTATAACATGTAAACAATATTTATCCCGACTGCTGACAAGAACGATCGGCTGCCCCTTCTTTTAGTAGACAATTGTGAAACCAATATCCAACATTTCACTTGTATCAAGAATGGTGAACACAAGAAGGATTGAACCACCCTTCTTGTAGTCTAGAACTATAATGAAAATAATAATGGGAAAAAGAAGGTTCGACCGCCCCTTCATTCATTTAACTCGAGCCTTATTCAAAAATGGGGTGTTGGTTAATGACATTCAACTTCAAATGACCATCATATTATATAGACAAAAATATCAAAAGAAAAATTATGGTTTTGGAACCTAGATTTTGGCACTTTTGGAAACAGATTTGGTAGTTTCGGAGCCGGTTTGGTCACTTTTGGAACTGGATTTTGCACTTTTGGAACCTGTTTTTGGATATTTAGGAACCGGTTTTGTCAATTTTGGAACCTTGATTTGGCACTTTTGGAATCGGTTTTGGCAATTTTGGAATCGGTTTTGGCACTTTCAGAATTGGTTTTGGCACTTTTGGAACCGGTTTTGGCACTTTTGGAACCTGGATTTGGTAGTTTGGGAAGCAAATTTTGCTTGATTTTGGAGTTTAGAAAGGTGGTTTTAGCCCCATCTTCAAAGTGACTTGGACTGGAATAAGTTCAAGTTTAATGAAATAAGAGTTGTGGTTCCTCTGTGTATTTATGCGTTATTAATTGGAAGGCATTTCCTTTGTATAATTTCTAGGTTATGCGTTTTAGTTTTGAAATCGTTGCTCCTCTATAATTCATATTTTATGCGTTCTAAATTTGAGAGAAACGCCTCTGTAGGTGAATGATAGAGATAAAACAAAGAATGTGTTTAAATAATATTTATGGGAAAATTCCTAATTCTGTTACGCATTATTTGTTTCCTTGTATATTTTTAGAGTTGGAAAAATAATGGGATAAACCCATCTTGAGGCATGGCTGAACCTTCCACGTGTTGATTGGGTTGTAGCTCATAGGATTCGAGTTCTGAACCTGCGTATTAATAGGTTTTAAATGCTTTCCTATGGTTTGGCATGATTCAACTGTAATTAATGGTTGCGTTGCATTGATGTTAAAGTGAATTTTATTTAGGTTTGCAAATATCTACAAGATCTCAGTAAAAAATCGATTCTTAATTTACTATTTGAATAAATGGTTTGGTACTATGTGTAAGTTTGATTTTAACTAAATATGAATCCTAAGTTTCTAGGTTTGGGAAACCAAAGAGAATCGATATCTTGTATGAGATTATTCTGCTGTAGATTCGACTTTGTTTTTGGGTGCTGAAATATACTTTCATGAATTGTCCAGGGTTTGGACAATCACAATGAAATCTTGTTTTAAAGGAAACTTACTTACAGTAGTTTAAAAAGGGTCTGATATCTAGCACAAGCTAGCTCTGCTAGATCTTAAGCCTAAATTAGAGAATAGTTGATGGTAAAAAAATACTTATGCATAGTTTTATTTTTTTAAATGTTAAAGGGGAATAATGTTTGACCTAGGGAGCCAATGCTTCATCCCTTTCTCCCAAAGCATGAAGATAACCAAATTTATATGGAAAATAAATTTACAGTAACATTAGAATCAAATCCTAATTTTTCATCCTATAATAAGTTTGAAATATAAAAACAATTCATACCTGAACTCTGCAACTTGGATCTCCTTTGTAAAGCCTGCACTCCTCAAACACTAGTTAAATAGAAACAATATTCTTAGCTGACTTATGGGGTGATAACCAAATAACTTAGGAACTGCCACATTTCTCCCAACCATGACCTAGAACCATTCCTCGTTATAAATCGAATCCCCCCAAGCTGGCTCCAACATGCAAGAGGACTAGGTTATGTAGCTCTAGGTCCCTTTGCATGTTGGATTACCTCGTATTTCATGGCAATTTCCTCAGTCTTTGATGAGAGATGAGTAGTGATTCAATTAGTCAAATTAAACAAGTATGATGACTGGTGGTTCTATTTAGAGTCTTCCTCAACTCAACACCTTTTAAGTAAAGTAGCCGTGGGTTCTATTCAAAGCTTATGCTCAACACTCTTCAACGGGCCTTATGCTAGTGCAATTCTAGAGCTCCTCACTCAACACTAGTACTAGGATGTATTTGTAAGATACACCTAGGGATACAATGGACAAAAATACGATGCTCCAGAGCTTATGCTCAACATCAAGTTGGAGTGCTCCAAGGGTTATGCCCAACACTCTATGTACATCGGGGCTTACGCCCAACACATAATAAAAGTCATCTATGTACATCGAGGCTTATGCCCAGTACATAGGTCATCCATGTGCTCGAGATCCTATGTTCAACACATCATCGAAGTCAGTCATGCATACCAAAACCCTACACAGTATGTAAAAAAGATCATCTCGGTATATTGGGGTTTGTACCCAAGCACATAATAAACATCAATAAATTACATCAGGGCTTTATGCCCAGTACATAACCATAATCTACATATTTCAGGGTCAATGCCCAATATACGTATATCTATAACCAAGTTAAATCATGTGCATCGGGGCTTATGCCCATCATATGTAACAAAAGTAAAACATGTGCATTGGGGATTATGCCCAGTATATATATATATATACCATCAAAATAAATCATATGCATCAAGGCTTACGCCTAATATATAACATAAACATAATCAACAAAATTCAGGATATTACATCCCTCCCCTCTTAGAAAAACATCATCCCAATGTTCTAGGGGCTAGAAATGAAGTCATAAAATAAGGCGGGGTAAGCGTCTTTCATGGTGGTTTAATTTTTCCAAGTGGCCTCACAAGGCCCAAACTGCCTCCACTGCACTTTCAGTTGGATGATAGTTTGTCTCCTAAGCTATACCTCCCTCTTGTCCAGTATGTGGAGGGGATCTGGCATAAACTCCCCCTCGAGTTGTACCTTAAATAAGGACCAATCAATCACATGCTTAGTATCATAGACATATTTCTTTAATAGAGGTGCATGAAAAACATTATGAACTTTTACATGAGTTGGTAAAGCTAACTCGTATGCTACTAGACCTTTCTTGGCCAGTATCTCAAAGGGTCCACAAAATATGGGGGCCAATTTCCCACAATGCCCCAAGCTCAAAGAGATCCTTTTGCCTTCACTTTTAAGAAGACATGTTTGTCGACTTGGTAATATTTGTCTTTTCTTTTCTTATCCGCATAAATATTTTGGCAGTCTTGTGCCTCTTTTAAGCTTTGTTGTAATTTGGTGACTAGTTGTTCCAAATCTTTTAGCAAATCTGGACCTAACATGAGTCTGTCTACCGAACTATCCTATGTCACCGGTGTCCTACACTTTCTACCATAGAGTACCTCGAAGGGACTCATATTGGAAGAGGCCTGGTACCCATTGTTGTATGCAAACTCTACGAGGTGTAAATAATCCTCCCATTTCGTGGGGTTGTTCATAACATACATTGTAAGCATATCCTCTAGGATTTGGTTTACCCGTTCCGTCTGTTAGTCAGTCTGCGGGTAGTAAGCGGTACTAAAATTTAACTGTGTCTCTAATATGGAGAACAAGGATCTCCAGAAGTTATTGGTGAACTTCGTGTCTCTATCCAAGATGATTGCCTTGGGTATCCCATGCAATCAGAAGATTGTTTTTAGGAATATGTCCACAATGTCAACATCTTTCTACGTCGATTTTACATGTATGAAGTGCGCTGCTTTGGATAACTTGTCGACCACTACAAATATGGAATCGTTCTGTTTCGTACTTTTTTGTAATCCAATAATGAAGTCCATACTGATGACCTCACATTTCCACTCTTGAATGGGTAGCGATTGCAGTAATCCTAAAGGGTGCTAGTGTTCTACTTTGACCAGTTGACACTCTTGGAATTTGGTGATGAATAATGCTATGTCGTCTTTCAGCTTAGACAATAAAAACTGTTTCTTTACTGCCGATATCATCTTATGATATCGTGGATTTCCTGAGTAGGGTTTCTGATGAAGCTCTCTTAAAATGTTAGCTCTAATGTCTCCGCCATCTGAGACATAGAGTGTCTCTTTTGACTATAACAATCCTGACTCGTTGATCCTATATTCTTTTTGTTGTTGGAATAACCTATCCTCGTCAATATTTTTACGGATTTCGACGTAGAATCGGTCATTCCTACTTGTCGTTCTAATCCTGTTGCGTAAATCCGAGTCTGTTTGACTCACGGTTACCTCATATAACATATGATCCCATTGACTTAAAGCATCGGAAATATTGTTCTCCTTTCCTTTTATGTTTTTTAACTCGAAGTGGTACTCGCTAAGGAAATCTAACCATCTATACTGCCTAGAATTTAGGTCAAGTTGGTCAAATAAGTACTTAAAACTCATGTTGTCCATCTTCAATAGGAAATTCTTCCCCATAAGGTAATATCTCCACATCTTTATGGTGTGGATGATGGAGGATAGTTCAAGATCGAGCGCGGGGTAGTTCTGTTCGTGCTCTTTTAACTTTCTGGACTCGTAGCAGATGGCGAAGTCATTCTGCATGAGGACTCCATCGAGTCCCTCTTTGATTTAATTTATGCAAACAAAAAAGTCCCCATCCGGAACAGCAATCCGTAGTATGGGTGCGCTAGTCAAAAGTTGTTTTAGTTTCTAGAAACTTTATTCGCATTTGGTCATCCAAAGGAATTTGTTTTCCTTTTTTCTGTAAGGCGGTCATATGACAAGCAATCCAGGAGAAGTTTCAATGAACTTTCGGTAGTAACCATCTAATCCTAGAAATGACCTTAAGTCGGTAACGCAAGTAGGTGTAGACCATTCCTCGATGGCCTTAATCTTATTTGTGTCTACCTCTATCCCCTTCTCAGAAATTATGTGACACAATTAATACTGTATTTGTGGTCTATAGAAATCACACTTGCTGAAGTTGGCATACAGTTGATGTTTCCATAAAACCTATAGTACTATTCGGAGGTGTTCCTCATGTTCCTCCTCACTTTTGGAGTAAATCAGTATGTCATCGATAAATACTAGTACAATTTATCCAAATACTTGGTAAATATGTCATTCATCATGCACATAAAATGATAGGGTGCGTTCGTCAATCTGAAAGACATCACCACAAACTCGTAATGTTCGTATCAGGTTCAAAAAACATTTTTATTGATGTCTTCGTGACAGATACTTACCTAGTGGTATCCAGACTATAAGTTGATCTTGGAGAAGATCTTCGCTCCTCTGAATTGATCAAACAAGTCATCTATCCCAGGGAGTGGATATCAGTCCATGATGGTCAGCTCCTTGAGCTGCTAGTAATCGATACACATCCGCATCGTCCCATCCTTCTTCTTGATGAAGAGTATCGGTGCTCCCCAATGGGACACACTTGGTCGGATGTAACCTTTTTCGATCAACTCTTGTAATTGTAGTTTAAGTTCCACTAAATCTAGTGAGCTCATACGATATGGGGACTTTGAAGCCGGTTTTGATTTAGGTGTTAATTCTTTGGAAAATTCTAAGTCTCTCTTAGGCGGGAGTCGAGGTATTTCCTAGGGAAATACATCCTTGAAGTCTACAAGAATTAGAAAGTCCTCGATTTTTTGTTCTCGCTCAGCTTCTACATTTTGAATGTTGACTTCAAAAAGTTTACAACCCTTCCTTATGCGCTTCTTCACTTGCAAAGCGGATATTTTTCTGACGAAAACTTTCTTAGGTATGCCTTGGATCTTCTTTTGATTCCCTTGGCTATCCGTGCATAATATTGACTTGTTCAAATAGTCGAGCATGGCATGGTGTTGTTCCAACCAGTCCATCTCGATAAGTACATCATATGATCCTAGTGGTAATATATTTAAATCTACCTTAGTTGGAAATCTATTCAAATCTATCTCGCAAACTTTATCTAGTTTGGAGACTTTCCGTTCGGTACCAGTGGCTAGTTGAACCAGCCATGGTTTCTCATGTTTATCTCGGTTTAGCCTACAAGTGTGGACTATTTTTGGGGAAACATAGCTTTGGCATGCACTAGGGTTGATCAAAACTAAAAATTTGTGTTTGAAACTTTACCTTCAATCTCGACCATAGTGACCTGGTGGTCTGCTTGTCGCCCGTCAAGTGCTGCAGAAATTCTTGGTGTTCTTTCCATGTCCCCTACCATTGGGTTTTCTTGTATGTTGTGTAAAACCCCAGCTGCCTTGTTGGGACAATCCTTAAAATAGTGGGGCCCTTGGAATTTCCAACAAATAATGGGTGGCAGGGAATCTTTTGCTCCTTTGTTAAAAAGTAGTCTGTTGGTATGTGGTGCAAGCACGTTTGGCCATGCATAAGGTCAGTTGAAATTTATGTTGGGTGGGAAACTATTGTTTTGTTTCCGGCATGGTGGTGGCCTAAACCCTTATCTTTGGTTGTCAGAAAAGGACCTGAATCGGTCTCGACTTCTATTTATGTTATCATTTCTTGGTTTTCCATCTTCATAGCAGAGTCTAGCTTTGTCCAATGTTACGTCTAGAGTCTTAGGCATGTCGAACTCAATATTTTCTCGAAAATTGGGAGGAAGACATCCCAAGAATTGTTGTATCTTGAACTTCTCATCTTTTATGTATGGTACATAATGTAAAAGATCTAGAAATATGTTGATGAAGGATTCCATAGTTAGGGAGCCCATTCTTAGTTCATGGAATTCTTTGATCTTTTTGTCAAAGAATCGTTCCGACATGTAATTGTCTTGGAACAACTTGCTAAAAGTGCTCCATCTGATATCTTTTACTTCATGTCTCTTGGTATGCTTTAGGTCTCTCCACCACCTGGATGCCTTTCCTTTTAAGTTGTAAATGACGAGTCGTGCTTTCATTTCACTAGAATAATTGTGCACTCGGAAATACTTATTCATTCCTAACAACCACTCTTCAGCTTTCTCCCTAGTTTTCATTCCTCCTTCATATGTTGCGGCTTTTATTTTCCGAAACTCTCCCTGCAAACTGTCATCATTTTTCTGCCTTTTCTTGCAAGGGGAGGGTGAACCATCATCACTGGAAGAGATTTACAGTCCTCTTCCATGAAATAAGGTGCATTTTCTTCATGTCCCTCCTCTTTATGAATGCTAGACCTTTTTGTATGATAGTAGTTTTCGTTGGATCTGTTGGCTGAGTAGGTGGACTGTCTATGGCGGTTTAAGCTTGTCAAGCTTTGAAATAGAGCTTCATTGATTGCTTGTTGTTCTCGTCTTTCATTCCTGTTGTCATCTCTAAAACTCTGTAATTCTTCTTGTAAACTCTGTATTGACTTCATTAAGTCCGAATTCAATTCCACCATGAGTTCTTCTTCTCGGGGTGGGGAATTTAGGTTCCCATGTCTACTGCTCTTCTCTTCTGCATTCATAATTCAAATTGTATTTTGTACTTGAAAAGTTTAGTCAGTCAGAAAAAATAAAATTATGTTAGTTTTTTTAAAAAGATAATAATTTAAGTGGGCCCAAAAGGTCTCTTACTATTGTAAGTGGGCTCTGATACCACTTGTAATGTCCATAAAAAATGTAAAATTTAAAATTTTTTCTGTGTGGGATAAATTCATCATTCATATCAAATATTTATTAAATTAACCTCAGCACTAGAAATAAATAGAAGACCTATCACTTATAATGTGTATGTAAAGTTACACTCTTTTTTATGATACTCTGCTTTGATTAGTTGGCATAAATGGTTTTATTAAATTCTTTGGAAGTATTGTTCGATGATAATCTTAATACTCTATGACGAGCCAATGTTTATAGTTATGTTTTATGCACTTGTTGTTTGGCTAGTTGGACGTGTGCCTTATTACTACTCAAATGGTTTATTTTTAAAGTGTAATAATTATTCATTTAAATGTATGTTTTTCCTAAAAGCTTGAAGGGTTTGAGCAAGGTGGCAATGGGCATGTCTTACTTAGATATATGCTAAAGCATACATTTACCTTTGTTTTGTAGGTTCTTTTAAAAGAATGATTCTTGATCCTCAAGTGCTTTCAGTATTTGATTGTATCCACTATACCCATCAAAGAATGAGAAATATTGTTTCCCTGATAAGGTGTCTAACGCCTGACCAATGAAAGGAAAAGGGAAGTAGTTCTTAAGGGTGGCCTTGTTTAGCTCTCGAAACTCAACATAGATATGCCATTTCCCTATTACTTTCTTTGGAAATACCACCAGAGGAGAAACCCATTTACTATTGGAAATTGGGTAAATGAATCTAGCATTAAGGAGTTTTTGTAGTTCATCTTTTACTATGTCTTTTAGTGTTGGGTTCATTCTTCTCTGGGACTGCCTAATAGGAGGTATGTTTGGTTTTGTGTAAATGTGATGGATACAGGTATCTGGGTGTATACCTTTCATATCAGTATACTCTAATGCAAATACTCTAGTTTGACTCTTGAGAACTTTTAGTAATTGCTCTTGCTGATTCTCATCTAAATCTGCATTTATATGTAGAAATTTGTTGAAACTAACCTCACACGATATGGTATATCCTAGATTTTCTTCAATTACGAAGATACAGGGTGTACTCGTGAATGTTGAGAGGCTCATGTTTTCTTGGAATTCGTCTCCAAAGATCTGGTCAAATTGGGAAAAAGATTGAGGAAAATCTATACATGTTGTGGAAGAGATAAATTGGCTCAACACATTCGCAGTATTTTGTTCCTAAAGTGCCTAGGAGAAATCATTGATGAGGGAAAGTTCTTCCAAGTTCTCATCCCTGAAAGGACAATCTAACCAAAATAGGTTTTCATCTATTGGCTGAGCTGGTGGTTATAAGGCTATTTTTCTTGTAGATAACCCATCAGAGATAATCATCTCTCCATCCCTACATCCTATAAATGCATTGGCAGTAGCCAGCCAAGGCCTTCCTAAAATAATGGGGTGACCTTTGGAACGGTCTTCTAATTCGATGACCATAAATTCTATGAGATATTCCCATGAAGCTACTGATACAATGATGTCATCTAAGACCCCAGTAGGCTGCACCATTGTGCGATATGCTAATTCTAGCATTGTTGGGGTAGGGCAAAGAAATGGTCCTAATTGAGAGTTTCTAAAACTGTGGTAGTCATCAAATTGATAGCAGCTCCTAGATCAATAAGTGTGTTTATTATGGTGGTGTTATTGATGATAACAGTCACCACAGGGTTTCTTGGGTTTGAATACTTTGGTATTCTAGGTTGGTTTGCTATGCAATCTGATATTTCTCCTATTACATGAATCGTCAAAGGGTCTTTTTGTTTTCTCCCTGGTCTCTTAGTATAGAGTTCCGTTATTACCTTACTATAGATTGGGATATCCTTAATGGCTTGTAACAAAGGGATCTTAATGCAAATATTTTTCAATTCGTTAATGATATCGTATTCTAGATAAGTTATAGCTTTTTCTAGTACTAAACGCTCTGGATATGGGGGTGATTTTTCTCCTGAAATTGCTTCTTTATGTGGATGGTTGTGTGCTGAAGGTTTTGAAATAACTGCATCTTCAAGAATGGTAACATTCAAAAATTCACTAGGTATGTCTTCTTCATTCTCTTCTTGAATAACAACTGATGACTTGGGCTTATCTTGCAAAACTCTTCCGGACCGCAGTTGAATCTCATGTATTGGTATGGTCGAAATGGCATATGGTGGAAGAGGTAACAAACCAATGTTATTAAGAGATTGGGTTGGTTTGTTGTTAGGAATCGGTATCGGTTGTGCAGTTAATATTGTGGGTCTTGGAGGGTTCATGTTCTGGAAATCGTGAGGTTGATTCGGGATAGGGGGTAGTGAAGGAGGTACAAATCTAGGCGGAAGTTGCTGAATATTAGGTGGGTAAGGATAGTTAGGCATAGGAGGAGGTGTTTGAGCATAAGATTTCCCTCTAAATCCATGTGGCCATTGTTGTTGTTGAGCATTCTGAGGAGGGTACTGCGGTGGCCAATTCTGCCAACCTGAAGTGTTCCATTGTTGAGGAGGTTGAAAATGATAGTAATAGGGTGGAATTTGTGATGATTCTTGATATGATTATTGATCTCTAGGTTGCCAAGGCCTCCTAGGTATTTCACAAAAATTTCTACTCTTGTATACAGCTTGCAATCCAGGCAATGATGGACAATTATCAGTTGGATATTCTTATGTACATAGGTGACAGAATGAAACATTATTTAATGGACATTCTCGTTGAGGATGTTTAGTTCTACACCTAGGACAAAAAAAATTCATTGTTGCATGCTCTTCATCTTGTCTCTTTTTAGCTTGTAGTGCATCTAATTGAGAACCCATGGCTCCTAAAATTTCTATTTTGAAATTTTCCAAAAGGTTTCCGAACTCTATCCTTGTAGCTCCACCATGAACGGATGTGTTTCCTTTGGAATTCCTACCATAAGATTCTCGAAAGTGTCTTCCACCTTTCCCTCTGCTCCTAGAGTAATTCCTACATAGTTCACAAATCTCTGTAAAAGATTTATGAGAAACCTCTCTTCCTGCCATGAGATTAAGGTTATCTGAGAATTCTTTTGAGATTCCTTTGAGGAAGAGTGTTCTTACTACATCTTCTCAAAAATCACTGTATTTGGATTTGTGTAACACATAGTTAAATCTCTCGAGATAGCCTTCTAGGCTCTCATATTAAGTTGCTGAATTTTAAAAATATCATTGCGAGAGTCCTTAGGTCTACATTAATCCTGATATTTTCGAAGAAATGCATTCTTCATGTCTTCCCAAGTTCTAATACTAGATTCTCCTAGTCCCATGAACCATCGAAGAGAAGAACCTTTTAATGTGGTAGGAAAGAGTTTTAGTTTTTGGCCATCTTTTAGGTAATTATAACTCCTACATAAAATGTCAAACTCAAATAAGAATGTGTCCGGATCCTCACTACTCTTCCCATAAAATATTGGTAGCGAAGAGGGAGGGATGTTTTTCATAGTAACATCTTATGCAGTGTCTAAGATAGGGAACCCAAAGGTACCTTTAGTTGTAACTTCTCCATCTTCTTCATCTTGCCAGACATGATCTTCATTTTCATCGCCCATGAAGATTCGATTGCCAAAGAGAGAATATCTAGGTGGTTCCTTTCTTGGTGAATATAAGACATCCCAATGTTCTTTTTCAGGAAGGGTGTTCTTCTTTTTAGGAGGAGAATTACCAGCCACGTGGGAATGCAGTTTTGGAGGTCCCACTGTTGTTGTGTCATTATGTGAGATAACTATGTTCATAGAACTCTCAAAAAGAGAGTCTACCTATGGAGGATCAACAAAATCTACTAAGTTTGGACCACCTACTATTGAAAAAGTAGTGTCTTTGGGTTTTTGGACTAATGGAGAATTGAGAGGTCTTGAATTTTTATCTTTGTGAGTTTCCTCTAGTCTTAGTTCAGTCTCAACATGAGATTGATTTTCTTCTAGTGGAATTTCTTTATGAACAAACTGTTCTGATGTCCCTATGTTTTCCCCTAATTGATTTCTAGAAAGAATTTCCTTTTCTTTCCAAGTAGGACTATCCCCTTTAGGTGTCTTCTGATACCTTTCTGTTGAGTTAGTAGTTGGGGTGGCATGCCCCCCGTATAGGTTAGTAGGAATTTTAGTAACAGAACTAGTTTTAATAAATCTACCTTGTGAATCTCTAGACCTATTCATGAAAACAAATTATAACTGAAATAAGTTCTAACTGCATAACTAGTATTGGTAGGTATTGGGGATGCCTATTATAACAAATGTGCAAGTTCTTACCTCTCGTCTTACCGCTCACCCACCACCAACCCATTTTCAAAGGGACTAATATAGATCAATTTCAAGAGGGTTCTACTTATCTATGACTGAATTCTACCTATTTATCTACAACTGAATTCTACCTATCTATCTACAACTCCCTGACAACGATGCCAAAATGTTGGGCATGTGAGATATCTCAAAGAAAACACCTAATATTTAATTATCGATCGGGGTTGGTAATCTTAGAGTGGAGGCAAAGTAAATGCGAAGGTAGAATGGCACCTAAGACTTTCGACTTTCGACTTGTTAGACCTTAAAAATAAATAAATAAAAGATCGAAAGATATTTCAAAATGAAAAACCGAGTCAAACTTCAGAGAAAAAAAAAAAAAAAGAAAAAAAAAAAAAAAAAAAAAGGAAGGAACTAAATTAAACCTACTTAAACAAACAGACTAGAATAGTATCAAATCATACACCTCTACTTTATACTTAAATGATGGAAACTGATTAAAAAGCAAACAAATGATTATGAAAATGAGAACTACCTAATCAATTTCAGATTCTAATCTAGGAATTAGAAGCAATTGTAAATAAATTAGAGACCTATCGATGCAATGACTTAATTCGATGATAAATTACATAAGCAGAAAACTATGCTAATCAAAACAAATTATAAACTATTTAATAACTTCAACAACTAATTCAAAACTATACTAAAGCATCTAATCCCATGTAATTGGAACTGGAGTGAATGTATCGTAATGACTTTCAAATGCAATAACGAAACAAAATGGAAGTAAATCTAATCTAATTTCAACAAAGAGATGTAAACTACAAAGAGACCAATTACAGTTAACTTTAAACATTCTGATCTATCTACTATCCATAAGCAAAATAATATAAAACTAGTGAAAAGTAGAAGCAAACAGAAAACTTAATAAAGATATTTACTTCTGAAATTGATTTGGAAGCAAGTAGAAAACTTGATAAAGATATTATTATAGAAACAAGTAGAAAACTTGAAAAAGATATTGATTTCTGAATCCAAATTCTATTCATGAATATCTTCATTATTTGTCTAACTAAGAAACTAATCCTATTCTTAATGAAGGAAATTATCAAAACTAGAATACTTGAGAAATGAATTTATTAACTTTAATCTAAACTAAATCTTAAGAGCATGTGATAAACTAGACTAGGGATAAAACTGATAAATTCTTAAATAGTAACATATTAGTAAATTAAATATGAAAGACATAATTGAAAATATAGGTAAAGAAAATGAAGAATGATAACAAAACTTTAATTAAAACTTTATGGAAGGTAAAACAAGGACCTAATTATGGTTAAGAAGGCTAATTAAGAGCAAAAATATTACAGTTAAGAAAAAATAAGAAATTGAAATCAAACAAGCATAAAAATAGTGCAGAAAGAATGAAAGTTTGAATGACGATCCAGATGACTGTCCGAATGATAGTCTGGATGAGGAAAAACGAATCAAACTAAGGAAAGAGGTAGTTTTGATTATCTTGACATCATCTGGCGAATGTAGATGAACCTGAAATGCAAAGAAGTCAGTGAGAAGACTTGTTGAGAAGCTACGATAATAGGAAGCAACCTATTCTAATTGTTGTTGGAGAGATGAGCTATTCCTATGATATGCTAAATCAAGACTGAGAAGAGAGATAGAATTAACCTACAGCTACAGAACAAAAGCTAATGAGACTAATTCTAATTTTGGACTAAGCTATAAACAACAAATAACTAAACTCTATCTAATTGCAAAAGACTGAAGATAAACAAATACTATGCTTTTGTCGACCATTTATCAATTCTGTAAACACAAACTAAATTAGCAACACAACATAAATTACAGAGAGGAAAGAAATTACATGTACAGAAAACAAAGTTAATTGCATATACAAGAAAATAAACTAGCTATTTGCAGAAAAGAAAATGCAGAAAACACAAAAACGAAACCTCCGGTTGATGAGGGGCCCTTCCCAACAATTAGACATGATAACTAAATAACTTAGCTATTAACAACAGAGAATCAACAAACTGAGACTTCCATTAACTAGTGAAAATTACACAATAAAAATTACTGCTAACTTCTGTGTATTCTACAAACTATCAAATAATCTGATGATCATCGTTTTTCTATACAAAGCAACTATTTATAAGTTTACAATGGGAGAGGAGGTCAACAGAGTCGACCTCTCTAAAAATAGAGGTTTTTATGACTATCAAACGACTGCTGGGTGATGTGTGACAACACAGAGGGCATCTTCCTTCTTTCACGGTGTCGACCCTGCCTGACACGAACAACTGTGTGTTCGTTTCCTTCAACCGTGGGCGGAGTGAATGCTGGAAAGCTGAACGGATGGAGGAGAGGGTTGCTGGGGCATTGATTTGGATAGAGCGTGGGCTAGCGGACTGAGAGTGGGCGAACGAGGCTCCTCTAGAACATTGGATTGAGCAGGCATACATGAGAATCAGAACGTTGGAGTGTTGACGTGGGTGAAGAGTGTGTTGTCGAGATCGGCAGGAAGGATGGTGAATCTTCCAGAACAAAAAGCTCACCAACCATATCCACTACGTGGCTAACAGAACCCACTTGTCCGTTTCTATCTTTAATGGCCAGAAATATGCCAACCATTGATTCCGCGGGCTAAACGCAAGGCTGAATGATAGGATGGATGCGGCTGAACATTAGCAACATAAACACACAGTCTGAATGGAAGATTGTTTGAGAAGTCGCAGCCTGTAGATCAAAACTAAATTCCATGAATATCTGGAATTGTCACTTTAATCATTAATAAATCATAATATAACGATATTTGATCAAAATTCATATGATAAACAAATACATGCATACCTGGTTTGTTTGATGGAATGAATGGATGAAAGAATAAGTTATTATATCAAAAATAGTGAAATTAATTCCATTCAGAGTAGATTTGATGATAAAAAATAGTGACAAAATGGACACCAACATTCCCCCAAACCAGAGATATGCTAGGTCCCACTAAGCAAAACAGAGAAGTTCAGGAAGAAGGCTGAGCTGCGACAGCAGCTGCCTTCGACTTGGAAAAGGAAGTGCTTTTATCTTTAAGCTTTTGGAGCTTCCTAAACTGGTCCTTCAAGGTGTCATACTTCATCTGGAGAGTAGTATGGGACGCTACTCTAGCATTGACCAAGCATTCAATATTTCGTACTTGTGAGCATAGTGCATTGTTTTCTTCATGAAGCTCAGAAATTGTTTCTGCATAGATTTGGTTCTGGTCTGTCAACCGTGCTATTACTTGGGTCAACTTATCCATCTCCTGCTGAGTAAGAATTGGATTCTCTTCATGATATTTAGGGTTCTCTTGGGGACTCAACTCTTTTGAAAATGTTTCACACTCAACAGTATGATCTTCAAGAATTTTGTCTTTGATGTGTGAAGGAGAACTTTTAGCAGTAGAGGCTTCATTCATATGAGCGGATACATTGGCTAATGTGAGGAGGGGTCTTTCAAAGGTATGGCCATATGACTGGACATTTAAATGTGATGGCTAAACAACAGTCTGAATGACAGATTGGTCGATGGACTGGTCACAATTTGTTCTCGTGGACTTGGTGGGCCTTGAAAAGAGTGGAGGTTCTTAGGTGATGAATAGACAAGGTTTACATCACCTGAGGGATCCTCATCAAACACACACGCATAGTGTCTTATTCTGCTTGCATAGAGGATTGGGTAGGCTCACCAATACTAGATTGGAAACAATGTTTTCGGAAGGGAGAGGGTTTGATAGTAGACTTCTCAATCAAAGGAGGGTTCAGTATTTCAAAAAAAAAATGACCCCAGGTTTTCCCTCTCTCTTCCAACTGGTGGATGATCAAAATTTTAATGAGACGATGGTGATACAAGCTACCAGAGGGATTAACAGTATTCTTTCTAATTTGGCTAGACATCTTCTCCAAACTTTTCAAGAAATAAAATGGGAAGTTGAGGATCTGGTTGTTAACAAATTGTGCTAGCAATCTAAAATGGAAGACTTTAAAAATAGTAAACTTACCCTCAAAAGTGATGAAATGGATGATGACAGTCAAAAGATCTAAGTATTCTGGCTGGAACCATTCCCTGTGGAATCCTTTGGTACTGGCAACGTGTTGAAAATCGCCCTTCAAGGAAACTTCGTGAACCTTCATTGGAAGGAAAAGATGTTTGTGCCATTGGGAACCTTCCCTCGGGAGCTTGGGGGCCAATGAGATAGATTATTTTGTCATGGAGAAAGTCAGATGGCCTACTTTGGTCATCTTTCCATCAAAACCCTTAGCGAATAGTAGTGAAATTTCGTGGTTGTGGCCTTGGAGAAGGAGGAGAAACATACCCCAACCCGCTCACAAAAACACTTCACGATAGGCTTTAAACTCAGAAATGCGGAGGAGGTCCTGGTAGCTTCCAAGATCGTGATGAATTGGCATTGTTGACAGAGGACAGGGGATGCAAATGGATACAAGAGGTGCAAGAAATTGCAGAGGACGTAGCTCAACAAAAAGAAATGGAGAGCGAATAGACTGAGGCAGAATTCATGCAATCAGTTTAAACTAAGATTTGTTTGAATGTTTGAATGACCATGGACGAGGACCTAGCATGCTTAAAAGATCGCGCCTATCATTCGAATATCTTGAGTCAAGTGCCAGTGTAGAAGTGCGTGAATTCAATCAATACGTGTGGTTTATAATATATTCAACCATGTCCAAAGTCAAGCTTTGGACAGGTTGAATGTAATTCGCGTAATGAAAATAGATTACACGTGAGAGATCATGATTCGATTAATATGGTGGCAGGTCGTACAACATGATAAGTAAGACCAAATGGCGGTCATGCAATAATTCACAATGATGCATAATCCATTCATTTAATGGAGGCGAGATGGATAATAGAATGAGGCCATGTGTGAAGTCGACATTTGATTGATCCCTGTCATCATTGGTTAATCAAAATTTCAAATGTCTTGGCACACTTATTAATATTTATAATAGTTATGGTTTCATTCAGCATTCCATTCAAAACATTGTTTATTTGCCTTGTTCGGATCGTCATTCGACCCATCATTCAATCCGTGATATAGACTTTTGTCTATACAAGATCTTATTGTTGATGCTGACCGAAGCTGATTTTGCAGAGAATTTCTGAAGCTGTTAGTGCATAAAAGATGCTGTAAACTTTGCTTTTCTAAATCTTTTAGTTGCATTCCTCTTTTTGTTCTTGATTAGATCAATCTTCCTTTTGCGTTTGCATTAACCTGAAAACACCTATCATTTTATCAAAAATAAAATTTTCATAAATATTCCTAAAGTAAGAACAACTCTAATCTTCCCCCAAACCAAAAATATGGCATGTCCTCAAGCCATCAAAGAGAAAATGATTAATATTATAAGTTTTCAATTGAAAGTATTATATATAGCTTCTAAAATACTATGATAATTTTCATAAGGAAATGAAATATTAACTAATAAATGTAGATGATTCAGATATGTACATTCATAAAAAAGAATACAACAGTGCTTAAAACACCATATGAAAGATAATAGTGTAAGAGATGCGAAAAATGCCATAGGAAAAACTAGTCGTCCATGACTCATTGTAAAGATCTCTTGTCATCCAAAGAATATAGATGAGGTTCACCATAAAGTTTGTGAGATCTACTATAATTATGGGTCCCATTTCTAGGATAATCATATCCTAGGTATTTGTTTTAATTAGATGACAGGGTCCAAGTCCAACTTACATCCATTATCTAATGACAGTATAAATAATCGACCTAGACATGTGTTTGTATACTCAGGTTTTTTTATGAGCTATGTGAATAGCAATGCATTAACCAAACCTCTTTTACTTGATATTGACCTGCATCCAGCAGGCCTGTTCAGTACCTTGGTGGGTTTATCTTGGTACCATGCAAGCATAGCCCCATTGCCAGCGAGCCTGTTTAGTACCCCGACAGGTTTACTTGCATTTACTGAGCTTCCTTGTTTAAGATTCTACTTAGCATGGACCCGCTTCCAGCGAGTCTATTCAGTACCCCGACGGGTTTGCTTTGTATAATGATATTTTTAGTAAGGAATTCTGTTGGCACTAGAGTGTGCTAAGCCTGTTAAACACATAATTCAAATTTTTAGCACAAACCTTATGAGTAACTTTATTTATAATTGCCTTAATTACAGATCATGTCAAAAGATAATAACCTAAAGCTGTTCTTTGACTTCACAGTCTATATTCTTCATAAAAGGTCAGTAATTTTCCCCACAAAATAGAAAATATCACCCACTTATAGGCTACCTTTACAAGGTGCTTTAGAGACAAGTTTTGATAATGAGCCTAGGATGAACTACCAGTCCACAAGTGTAAGATAGAGTTTTGTGGAGATCATAATAATTAAATTAGGTCTTTAAGCAATTGTTCTAATGACAAATAAAAAATGTGCATGTCTGAATCAAATACCATATACAAAATCATAGAAGAAAGTGGTTAAAAATAATGTCAAGAATGCGTTATCCTTTTATTATAAATTTTCAATTTTCAACAATAACCGAAAGAGAAGGAGAACTATAAGTATTTCTTTTTATAGCACTTCCCTTTTTCGCATAATATCGCATGAGCTGATTAAAAAGATAAGGTTCTTATGATTAAGCTGCAAAACCACTTGTTAGATGATTCAATTTTATTCAAAACAAAAACATATGTACAAAGAAAAAGTCATATGAAATTTATGAAAAAGGGAAAAGAGTCTTCATGTTTTAATTGACAAAATCTTTATAAACTGATCATAATAAATTTCCTGTAAAAATGCAATTAGTTGTTAGAAATGACTCTTTATTATTGAAAATCAAAAACATATTTACATATATACGAAAGAAGATAACCCAAAATAATTCAAGGACTAAGAGGAGGAGGACTGACTTCCTCCTCTACTAGATCCTTTCCTCCTGTTGTAAGGCATTCTGCACAAAATCTTCTTTAGATATTGGTTTAAGATAAAGTCTAAGTCTATGTCTATTTACAACAAAAGAAATTTGTGAATCATCAATTGTCTTAATTTTAACTGATCCATTATCAAAAGATGTAACAATTTCATATGGACCCATCCAACGAGTAGTTAATTTACCTTTAAAGTTTTTGTACCTTGAATCGAAAAGTAATGCCCAGTCTCCAGTTTTGAATTGTTTTTGTTTAATATATCTATCATACAAATTTTTGTGTTGGTTTTGTATTAATATTGTGCGTTGAATAACATCTTGCCTAATCTCATCTAATTCATTTATCTGCAGGATTCATTGTCTCTGTGCTTCTTCTAGGTTCATCCCTAATTGTGCAGCCACACGAAAGGTTTTGACTGGAAATTCAATAGGTAGAAGAACTTGTTTACCATAAATGAGTTCATAAGGTGTGTGACCAATCGTGTTCCTCCAAGTTATTCTATAAGCCCACAAAGCTTCAGGAAGCCTATCTGCCCAGTCTTTGTGGTGTAACTGGATAGTCTTAGTCAGGATGGATTCTAACACTTTGTTGGTGGATTATACCTGACCATTGGCTTGCAGGTGATATGGTGAAGATTTACAATGTCTAATACCATATTTGTCAGTAAGCTCTTTCATTAATTTGGACGTAAACTTAGATCCTTGATCGGTTACAATTTCCTGAGGTACACCGAATCGGGTAAATATTTCTTCATATATAAACTCTGCCACTAAATTCTTTGTGCTTCAGAATAAAGCTTTGGCTTCTACCCACTTGGTGACATAATCTGTATAGACTAGGATGTACTTCTTGCGAGACATAGGGGAAATTGGTCCAACGAAATCTAGAGCCCATTTTTCAAATGTCTCAATCATAACTCGGGGTTGCAAAGGAATCTCATCATATGGTGTAGGTCTACCCATTCTTTGGAAACTGTCACTCCCCTTGACATATTTGGCAGCATCTTTGAAAATGCTCGGCCAATAATGCCTAGAGTGCAACACTTTTCTATGTTGTTCTTTTATCAGAAAAATTCCCACCGCAAGGTCCACCATGACATGCATGAAGGATCTCTGCCATCTCATCCTCTCGTACACATCGTCTAATAATAAGATCAGTACCAGTATGAAAGAGATCATTGTCCACCCAAGAGTAATTAGAACTCTAAACTATGATCCTACGTTTCTCAGGTGGGGAGAGATGGTTTGGTAGCTTTCCAGTTGCCAAATAATTGTTTATGTCTACAAACCATGGGGTTCGAATAGATACAGCGAACAAATGTTCATTTGGGAAGCTATCATCGACAGGGCTAGCATTATCATCAATTTGAATTCGAGAGAGAAAGTCATCTACTACATTCTCTTGACCGGGACGATCAACAATGGTGATGTTAAATTCTTGCAACAAAAGAAGCCACCAAGTCACTCTACCATTGGTGATTGGCTTATTCATCAAAAACCTAGTGGCGGAGTTGTTAGTCTGTATAAAAATTTCATATCCTGTGATATAATGACGAAACTTGTTGATGGTGTAGACTACTGCTAGAAACTCTTTTTCAGTAACAGTGTATTTCGATTCTGCAGGAGTCAAATTTTTACTAACAAAGTAGATGGCATGTGATATTTATCCCTCTTTTTGACCTAAAAATGGCCCTATGGCTATGTTGGAAGCATCAGTGAATATATGGAAAGGAAGGGACCAATTGGGGCCCATAAGGATTGGTGCCACTGATAGCTTTGCTTTCAGAGTTTCGAAGGCTTGTTGACATGGTTCAGTCCATTGAAATTCTGTGTCTTTCATGAGTAGTTTGAACATAGGTGTGGCTATTTTAGTGAAATTTTCAATGAAAAATCTATAATAGCCGTCATGGCTAAGAAAACTTCTTACTTCCTTCGAAGTTTTCAGAGGAGGAAGATTAACAATTATTTCTATCTTGGTAGGATCTACCTTGATACTTTGAAGAGAGACATGATGTTCCAAAACTATGCCCTCGGTCAGTAACATCTGACATTTTTCATGACTAAGAGCTAAGTTCGTTTCTTGGAACTGAATAAGAACTGTTTCGAGGTTATCAAGGGCTTCTTGGAATGTATTACCATAAACTGTAAAATCATCCATATAAACTTCTACACACTCATGTAAGATATCAGCAAAGATTCCTAGAACTGCAAGCAGGAAAGTAGCAAGTGCATTACATAGGACAAATGGTAACACTCGATAGGCATATGTTCCCCAAGAACAAGTGAATGTTGTCTTGTCTTGATCCTCAGGTGCTATCAATATTTGATTGTATCCACTATACCCATCAAGGAATGAGAAATATTGTTTCCCTGAGAAGGTGTCTAACACCTGATCAATGAAAGGAAAAGGGACATAGTCCATAAGAGTGGCCTTGTTCAGTTCTCGAAAGTAAACACATATATGCCATTTCCCTTTGACTTTCTTTGGAACTACCACCAGAGGAGAAACCCATTTACTGTTGGAAATTAGTTAAATGAATCCAGCATTAAGGAGTTTTTGTAGTTCATCTTTTACTATGTCTTTTAGTGCTGGGTTCATTCTTCTCTAAGGCTGCCTAACAAGAGGTATGTTTGGTTCTGTGTAAATGTGATGGATACATGTATCTGGGTGTATACCTTTCATATAGGTATACTCCCATGCAAATGCTCCAGTTTGACTCTTGATAACTTTTAGTAATTGCTCTTGCTGATTCTCATCTAAATCTACATTTATATGTAGAAATTTGTCGGAACTAACCTCACATGGTATGGTATAATATCCTAGATGTTCTTCGATTGCTAAGACTCAGGGTGTACTGGTGAATGTTGAGAGGCTCATGGTTTCTTGGAATTCATCTCCAAAGATCTGGTCAAATTGGGAAAAAGATTGAGGAAAATCTATACATGTTGTGGAAGAGATAAATTGGTTCAACACATTCTCAGTATTTTGTTCCTGGGGTGCCCAGGAGAAATCACTAACGAGGGAAAGTTCTTCCAAGTTCTCATCCACAAAAGGACAATCTAACCAAAATAAGTTTTCATCTATTGGCTGAGCTGGTGGGTATAAGTCTAGTTTTCATGTACATAACCCATCAGAGATAATCATCTCTCCATCCCCACATCCTATAAATGCATTGGCAGTAGCCAAGCAAGGCCTTCCTAAAATAACGGGGTGACGTTTGGAAGGGTCTTCTGATTCGATGAACATAAAGTCTACGGGATATTCCCATGAAGCTACTAATACAATGATGTCATATAAGACCCCAGTAGGCTGCACCATTGTGTGATATGCTAATTCTAGCATTGATGGGGTAGAGCGAAGAAATGGTCCTAAATTGACAGTTTCTATAATTTTGGTATTCATCAAATTGATAGCAGCTCCTAGATCAATAAGTCTGTTTCCTATGGCAGTGTTATTGATTATAACAGTCACCACAAGGTTTCGTGGGTTTGAATACTTTGGTATTCTAGGTTGATTTGCTATGCAATCTGATATTTCTCTTATTACATGAATTGTCAAAGGGTCCTTTTGTTTTCTCCCTGGTATCTTAATACAGAGTTCCTATATTACCTTACTATAGATTCAGATATCCTTAATGGCTTGTAACAAAGGGATATTAATGCAAAAAAATTTCAATTCATTAATGATATCGTATTCTGGATAAGTTACAGGTTTTTCTATTACTAGACGCTCTAGATATGGGGGTGATGTTTCTCCTAAAATTGCTTCTTTACGTGGATGGTTGTGTGCTGAAGGTTTAGAAATAACCACATCTTCAAGAATGACATCATTCAAAACTTCACTAGGTATGTATTCTTCATTCTCTTCTTGAATAACAACTAATGACATGGGCTTATCTTGCAAAACTCTTCCAGACCGCAGTTGAATCTTATGTATTGGTGCGTTCGAAATGGCATATGATGGAAGAGGTAACAACCCAATATTATTAAAATCTTGCGTTGGTTTGTTGTTAGGATTCGGTATCGGTTGTGCAGGTAATATTGTGGGTCTTGGAGGGTTCATGTTCTGGAAATGGTGAGGTTGATTCAGGATAGAGGTTAGTGAAGGAGGTACAAATCCAGGTGGAAGGTACTGAATATTAGGTGGGTAAGGATAGTTAGGCATAGGATGAGGTGTTTGAGCATAAGCTTTCCCTCTAAATCCATGTGGTCGTTGCTGTTGTTGAGCATTTTGAGGAGGGTACTGCGGTGGTCAATTATGCCAACCTAAAGTGTTCCATTGTTGAGGAGGTTGAAAAGGATAGTAATAGGGTGGAATTTGTGATGAGTCTTGATATGATGATTGATCTCTAGGTTTCCAAGGCCTCCTAGGTATTTCACCAAACTTTCCACTCTTGTATACAGCTTGCAATCCAGGAAATGATGGACAATTATCAGCTCGATGTTTTTTTGTACATAGGTGACATACTGAAACATTATTTAATGGACATTCTCATTGAGGATGTTTAGTTCTACACCTAGGACAGAAAACACTCATTGTTGCATGCTCTTCATCTTGTCTCTTTTTAGCTTGTAGTGCATCTAATTGAGAACCCATGGCTCCTAAAATATCTGTTTTGAAATTTTTCAAAAGGTTTCCTAACTCTACCCTTGTAACTCCACCAGGACCGGATGTGTGTCCTTTGGAATTCCTAACATAAGATTCTCGAAAGTGTCTTCCACCTTTCCCTTTGCTCCTAGAGTAATTCCTACATAGTTCACAAATATCTGTAAAAGATTTATGAGAAACATCTCCTGCTGCCATGAGATTAAGGTTATCTAAGAATTCTTCTGAGATTCCTTTGAGGAAGAGTTTTCTTACTGCATCTTCTCAAAGATCAATATATTTGTATTTGTGTAACACATAGTTAAATCTCTTGAGATAGTATTCTAGGCTCTCATCTCCAAGTTGTTTAATTTTAAAAATATCATTGCAAGAGTTCTTAGGTCTATAGTAATTTTGATATTTTCGAGGAAATGCATTCTTCATGTCTTCCCAAGTTCTAATACTAGATTCTCGTAATCCCATGAACCATCGAGGACAAGAATCTTTTAATGTGGCAGGAAATAGTTTTAGTTTTTTGCCATCTTGTAGGAAATTATAACTCCTACACAAAATGTCAAACTCAAATAAGAATGTCTCCAGATCGTTACTGCTCTTCCTTTAAAAGGCTGGTAGTGAGGAGGGAGGGATGTTTTTCATAGTAACATCTTGTGCGGTGTCTAAGATAGGGAACCCGAAGGTACCTTTAGTTCTAACTTATGTATCTTCTTCTTCTTGTCGGACACGATCTTCACTTTCATCCCCCATGAAGATTCGATTGCCAAAGAGAGAATATCTAGGTGGTTCCTTTCTTGGTGAATATGGGATGTCCCAATGTTCTTTTTCAGGAAAGGTATTCTTCTTTTTAGGAGGAGAATTACCAGCCACGTGGGAATCTAGTTTTGGACGTCCTACTGTTGTTGTATCAATCATTGAGATAACTATGTTCACAGAACTCTTAAAAATTGCGTCTACTTGTGCAAGATCGACAAAATCTATCAAGTTTGGACCACCTACTATTGAAAAAGTAGTGTCTTTTGGTTTTTGGACTAATGGAGAGTTGATAGGTCCTGAAGTTTTATCTTTCTGAGTTTTCTCTTGTCTTAGTTCAGTCTCAACATGAGCTTGAGGTTCTTCAAGTGGAATTTCTTTATGAAAAGACTGTTATGATGTCCCTATGTTTTCCCCTAATTGATTTCCAGAAAGGATTTCCTTTGCTTTCTAAGTAGGACTATCCTCTTTAAGTGTCTTCCGATACCTTTCTGTTGAGTTAGTAGTTGGGGTGGCATGCCCCCCGTAAAGGTTAGTAGGAATTTTAGTAAGAGAACTAGTTTTAATAAATCTACCTTGTGAATCTCTAGACCTATTCATGAAAACAAATTATAACTAAAATAAGTTATAACTGCATAACTACTATTGCTGGGTTTTGGGGATGCTTGTTATAACAAATGCACAGGTTCTTACCTCTCTCCTTACCGCTCACCCGCCACCAGCCTATTTTCAAAGGGAAGAATATAATAAATTTAAAGAGGGTTCTACTTATCTATGACTAAATTATACCTATTTATCTACAACTGAATTCTAGCTGTCTATCTACAACTCCACGGCAATGGCACCAAAATGTTGGGTGTGTGAACTATCTTAAAGAAAACACATAATATTTAATTATCGATAGGGGTTGGTAATCTTAGAGTTGAGGCAAATTATATGCTAGGGTAGAATGGCACCTAAGACTTTCAGCTTGTCAGAACTTAAAAGTAAATAAAGAAAATATCGAAAGGTCTTTCAAAATGAAAAACCGAGTCAAACTTCAGAAAAACAAATAAAAACAAATAAAGGAACTAAATCAAACCGAGTTAAACAAACAGACTAGAATACTATCAAATCATACTCCTCTACTTTATAATTAAATGATGGAAACTGATTAAAAAGCAAACAACCGATTATGAAAATGAGAAATACCTAATCAATTTCAGATTCTAATCTAGGAATTAGAAGCAATTGTAAATAAATTAGAGACCTATCTATGCAATGACTTAATTCGATGATAAATTACATAAGCAAAAAACTATACTAATCAAAACAGATTATAAACTATTTAATAACTTCAACAACTAATTCAAAACTATACTAAAGAATCTAATCCCATGTAATAGGAACTGGAGTGAATGTATCGAAATGACTTTCAAATGTAATAGCAAAAAAAAATGGGAGTAAATCTAATCTAATTTCAACAAAGAGATGTAAACTACAAAGAGACCAATTACAGTTAACTTTAAACATTTTGATCTATCTAGTATCCATAACCAAAATAACATAAAACTAGTGAAAACTAGAAGCAAAAGTAGAAAACTTAATAAAGATATTTACTTCTGAACTTGATTTGGAAGCAAGTAGAAAACTTGGTAAAGATATTAATATAGAAGCAAGTAGAAAACTTGATAAATATATTGATTTTTGAATCAAAATTCTATTCATGAATATGTTCATTATCTGTCTAACTAAGAAACTAATCCTATTCTTAATGAAGGAAATTATCAAAACTCGAATACTTGAAAAATGAATTTATTAACTCTAATCTAAGCTAAATCTTAAGAGCATGTGATAAACTAGACTAGGGATAAAACTAATAAATTCTTAAATAGTAAGATATTAGTAAATTAAATATGAAAGACATAATTGAAAAGATAGTTAAACCAAACTAAGAATGATAACAAAACTTTCATTAAAACTTTATGGAATGTAAAACAAGGACCTAATTATGGTTTAGTAAGCTAATTAAGAGCAAAAAGATTACAGTTAAGAAAAACTAAGAAATTGAATTCAGACGAGCATAAAAACAATGCAGAAAGATTGAAAGTATGAATGACAATCTGGATGACTGTCCAAATGATAGTCGGAATGACAGTCTAGATGAGAAAAAACGAATTAAACTAAGGAAAGAGGTAGTTTTGATGATCTTGACGTCAGCTGGCCAATGCAGATGAACCTACAATGCGAATAAGTCAGTTAGAAGACTTGTTGAGAAGCTATCATGATAGGAAGCAACCTATTCTAATTATTGTTGGAGAGATGAGCTATTCCTATGATATGCTAAAGCAAGACTGAGATGAGAGATAGAGTTAACCTACAGCAACAGAATAGAAGCTAATGAAACTAATTCTAATTATGGACTAAGCTAGAAACAACAACTAACTAAACTCTATCTAATTGCAGAAGACTGAAGATAAACTAGCTAATTACAAAAGACTGGTATTAAACTATAAATACTATGCTTTGGTCAACCATTTATCAATTATGTAAAGACAAACTAGATTAGAAACACAACATAAATTACAGAGAGGAAAGAAATGACATGTATAGAAAACAATGTTAATTGCATATACAAGAAAATAAACTAGCTATTTGCAGAAAAGAAAATGCAGAAAACAAAAAAATGAAACATCTGATTGATGAGGGGCCCTTCCCAACAATCAGAGATGGAAACTAAATCACTTAGCTATTAACATCAGAGCATCAATGAACTGAGACTTACCTTAACTGGTGAAAATTAAACAATAAAAATTACTGCTAACTTCTGTGTATTCTACAAACTATCTGACAATCTGATGATCACCATTTCTCTATACAAAGCAGTTATTTATAAGTTTACAACTAGAGAGGAGGTCGATAGAGTCGACCTCTCTAAAAAAAGAGGTTTTCATGACTATCAAACAGCTGCTGGGTGATGTGTGACCACGCAGAGGGCATCTGCCTGCTTTCACGGTGTCGACCCTGCCTGACGCAAATAGCTGCGCGTTTGTTTCCTTCAACCATGGGCGAAGTGAATGCTGGAGAGATGAACGGACAGAGGAGAGGGTTGCTGGGGCATTGGCATGGATAGAGCGTGGGCTGGCTGACTGAGAGTGGGAGGACGAGGCAGCTCTAGAACATTGGTGTGAGTAGGCATACGTGAGAATCAAAATGTTGGAGTGTTGACGAGGGCGAAGAGTGTGCTATCGAGCTCAGTAGGTAGGAAGGCTAATCTTCTAGAATAGGAGCTCACCAACCATATCCACTACATGGCTAACAAAACCCACGTGTACGACTCTGTCTTTAAAGGCCAGAAATATGCCAACCGTTGATTCTGTGGGTTGAACGCAAGGTTGAATGACGGGCTTGACGCAGCTCAACATTAGCAACATAAACACGTTGTCTGAATGGAATATCGTTTGAGAAACCACAGCCTGTAGATCAAAACTAAATGGCATGCATTAATGGAATTGTCACTTTAATCATTAATAAATCATAATATATCGAGATTTGATCAAAATTTATCCGATAAACAAATACATGCATACCTGGTCTGCTTGATGGACTGAATGGCTGAAAGAATAACTTATTATATCAAAAATAGTGAAATTAACGCCATTCAGAGTAGATTTGATGATAAAAAATAGTGACAAAATGGACACCAATAGAAGGCAATGTCTTTGTATAATTTATAGGTTATGCATTTTAGTTTTGAAATCGTTGCTCCTGTATAATTCATATTTTATGCGTTTTAAATTTGAGAGCAACGCGCTTGTAGGTGAATGATAGAGATAAATAAAGAATGTGTTTAATTAATATTTATGGGCAAGTCCTTAATTCTATTACGCATTATTTGTTTCCTTCTATATTTTTAGAGTTAGAAAAACAATGGGATGAACCCACATTGTAGAGTGGTTGAAACTTCCACGTGTTGATTGGGTTGTAGCTCAGAGGATTGAATTTCTGAACCTGAGTATTAATAGGATTTAAATTTTGTTCTATGGTTTGGCATGATTCGACTATAATTAATGGTTGTGTTGTGTTGACGTTAAAGTGAATTTTATTTAGGTTTGCAAATCTCTACGAGATCTATGTGACAAATCGATTCTTAAGTTACTAATTAAATAAATGGTTTGGTACTGTGTGTAAGTTTTATTTTAATTAAATCTGAAACCTAAGTTTCTAGGTTTGGGAAACCAAAGAGAATCGATCTCTTGTATGAGATGATTCTACTGTAGATTCGACGCTGTTTTTGGGTGCAGAAATATACGTTCATGAATTGTCTAGGGTTTGGACAATCACAATGAAATCTTATTTTAAAGGAGACTTACTTACAGTAGTTAAAAAGGGTCTAATATCTAGCACAAGCTAGCGCTGCTAGCTCTACTAGATCATAAGCCTAAATTAGAGAATAGTTGATGGTAAAAAAATACTTATGCATAGTTTAATTTTTTTAAATGTCAAAGATGATTAAATTATATTTGACCTGGGGAGCCAATGCTTCAACCCTTGCTCCCAAAGAATAAAGATAACCATATTTCTACGGAAAAGAAATTTACAGTAACATTAGAATTAAATCCTAATTGTTCAGTCTTTAATAACTTTGAAATATAAAAACAATTCATACTTGAACTCTGCATCTTGGATATCCTTTGTAAATCCCGCACACCTCAAACACTAGTTAAATGGAAAGAATATTCTTATATGACATGTGGGGTGATAACTAAATAACTTTGGAACTGCCGCATTCCTCCCAACCATGACCCAGAACCATTCCTAATTCTAAATCGGATCCCCCCGAGCTGGCTCCAACATGCAAGAAAACCTAGAGAACCTAAGGCAGATAATGTTTATGTATTTGTAACTTCAGAATATATTCTTCTATGTATTACATTTGTACTTTATTGTATATCCAACAGAGATGTTATATTCCTCTAATTGGAAGTGTTGTCATTTGTATTTGCAAGTGTCGCAAGTTACATTGTAAGTGCCATCATTTGTATTGATGGGTTATTAGACCACCACTGTGGGGTCGGCCCTAGTTAGGTCATGTGGTTGGGTTATTAGGATCCATTGAGAAGTTGGCCCCAATGATTTATTGGTAGGTCAAGTCAGTGTATAAATAGTGAGGTTGTGTCTCTCATTTGAATCATTCACTCACTTCTCAAGATCCCATAGCTAACAGAGAAAGTGGCACACATGTGGAGGAGGAGGAGCATCTGCTAGAGACATCTTATTGGGTTTTATCTTTTTGATCTTGTATTGGGACTTATTCTATCTTTGAGGAAGTTGCGGGGTTTTTCACCTTCTTGGTTTTCCCCAGTGAAACTCTTTGTCTCTTGTGTGATTTCTATTGTGTCTATGATTGATATGCTGTATATATGTTGTACATGTTATTCTCTTAGAAATCCTAATGATAATGGAATGAAATTATCGAAAAATTAACATAGTATCAGAGTTGACCTAAGAAGAAGAAACTGTGCAGCTGCGAAAGCTAGGGCTTCTTAATATTTGGGTTTCTCTCCACATATGGTCTAAGGCAAGAGGCTAGATTGACTCTCCTAGCAAGGTCGCATCTTTTTGTTGAGACATAATTCAATTCTGAGCATTTTCAGTTTTTGACCTAAAAATTAGGATTTCTGCAAAAATTGGAATTTCTAAAATCTGAGACCATGGCTAGAAGCTGCTCTGAAAAATTGAAGTTTAGATATTTGGATTGAAATTTTTGGTTGGGTGAAGCTCCGGGAAAATAAAACCCTAATTCAGGGTCTTCTCTAGTAATCCTAAAGTTCCAAAAGCAATTTTGAGGGGTGAAAATTTGCATATTTCAAATTCTGAGTATACTAGCTTGACCAGCTCAGCAAGGCGCATCTTTATATCCTTTCAGAAATTTGAAATTCAAATTTTGAATTTTTAGAGTTTCTCTAACAAACGCTAATCGAGCTCGAAATCTAATTTTCAACAAATCAAGTGGTTAGACCTAAATCTTTTCCATTTCCATTTGAAGTACTCTTTAAGATGTCTCACCACAACAAGCTTGAGGATAATCTTGAAGGGGCTAATAAATTCCGATCCTGGAAGTATAGGATTGGGTTAATCCTAGAAGAGAATGAGTTGGACACTTACATAAGTGAAGAGGTTCCTATCCCAGAGGGAGAAGAGGCTAAAGCCTCACACAAGAAGAACCTGGTCAAGGCTAAGAGAATCATAGTTGATTCTATCAAGGACCATCTCATACCCCATGTGTCTTCCTTAAAGACACCTAAGGAGATGTTTGACTACTTGACCAAGGTTTTTGAAGGAAAGAACATAAATCGGAAGATGACTCTGCGGAACCAATTTAAATGGCTAAGGCTCTAGAATGGAGAGACTATTCAATCCTACTTTTCTAAGGTCTCTCAAATCAAGGAACAACTTGAAGTTGTGGATGAAGTAGTGGAGAATCGTGAAATTGTAATGACCACTTTGAATGGCCTACCTAGGTCATGGGACTCCTTCATCCAAGGAATCTGTGCAAAAAGAAAATTGATCTCTTTCAATAGACTATGGGAGGAATGTTCACAAGAATAATCTAGGCCTATAGCACGAGAAGAAAAGATGGGGAATGAATATCAAGCTCTCATAGCACATACCAAGAAGAGTAAGTTCACGAGGGAGCCATCTCGTAACAAGAGATATTCACACCACCATTATCATAGAGATAAGAAAGATATGAGATGCTTTACATGTAATGAGAAGGGACATTTCTCCTCAGATTGTCCTAAGAACAAAAAGAACAACAACAACAACAAATTCAACAAAAATAAGAACAAGAAGAAGAAAAGATATCATGCTCATGCTGCTAAGGATGATGAACCTCCCAAGAAGAAGACTAGAGCAGAAAGTGATGACTCATCAAGTGAAGATGAATATGTTCTAATCTCTGCTCTCACAGGTACTATGTCTCATGGATGTGATTATTGGCTTATTGATAGTGGGGCTTCCAAACACATGACTAGGTTTAAAGAATCCTTTGTAGATCTATCTGAACATGAGTCACCTCATAAGGTGAAACTTGGTGATGACTATCAATATCCTATAAAAGGAAGTGGTGAATCCTCCTACAAACTAGACTCTGACAAGTCTTTGAAGATGAAAGATGTTCTATATGTACTTGGGCTCAAGAAGAATCTCCTTTCCATATCATCTTTGGATGCAAAGGGAATTAGAGTTGCATTCGTGGATGGCCAAGTACTCATGTGTCCAAAGGGTAAGACCATAGATGATGTAGTAAGACCATTGGAGAGAAAGAGGGAGGATTGTACAAATTGAAGGGACAACCTAACATGCCATGGTACATGATTCCATGGAGCCAAGTAAACTTTGGCATAGAAGGCTTGCACACATGCACTATAGAGCACTACCAATTGCAAGCAAAGCAGTAGAAGGTATTCCTGAAATAAAATCAAAGCATGAAGGTATTTGCAAAGGATATGCAAAAGGAAAGAACACAAAGAAAGCATTTCCAAGTAGTGAAAGCAAAGCAAAAGGAATCTTGGAAATTATCCACTCTGATGTATGCAGTCCAATGTCATCTAGTTCTCTGAGTGGTTATGTATACTATGTTTCTTTCATTGGTGATTTCTCTAGCAAGACTTACGTTTATTTCTTGAAGAACAAAGATGAAGTATTCAAAAAATTCAAGGAATTCAAAGACTGGATAGAAAACCACACTGAAAAGAATATCGAGACCTTCAGATCCGACAATGGTGGAGAATTCACTTTAGCAGAAACTACTCCGGAAGACAAATAATCTATGGATGAACCTCTCATTCATTTTCAGCATTGGTTAAGGTGCACACTATCATAGACTCTAGTTGTTCCTGCAAGGAAGCAAATATTGAGAGGGAGTACACCCAACAACCAAACAAAGATAAGTATTTAAATTGTTATTTCCTATATATATGATTACTTAAATGATGTTGTTAATTCATGTACATACTTATGTTCCTAGATTTAGGATGTATATTATGCATTGTAGAATAGTTGCATTAATGAACAAGATACTACTAATATGCATGTAATGGGTAAGTGGCCTATAATACTGTACAACATTCCATTGCTACTTATCTAGAATGAAACCTCTTTGATGACATGTTGGGAGTTGTGCACACTCTTAATAATGTTCTAGTAGAGATGGAAGGCATATAGAAAGTTACGAGATATGGATAAATGTTGTATTGAAACATTGGCTAAGATATTTGCATGAATGTATGACATATGTCTTTATGTGTAAAGATTTTGTTCTAAAAACTATGAGAAGTTTCTAATCATGCAATTGAATTTGACTTGTAGGAAAGATCGTGTACAGTTACCTACAAAATAAGGACTACAACATTTGTTCCAACAACAAAGATCAAACTATCTATTGAAGATATTGAAGAATCCGAAGTTCCCAGGATATGGTATACAGTAAAGGATTCCATGGTCAAGGAGTACCAGTCAATCATGAAGAATGATGTTTGGGATGTGGTCCCAAGACCTGAAAGGAATTTTGTTGTGACTTCCAAGTGGATCTATAAGATAAATCATGCTGCAGATGGTAGCATAGAGAAATACAAGGTGAGGTTTGTAGCTCGTGGCTTCTCACAGAAAGAGGGAATAGATTATGAAGAGACTTTTGCTCTTGTAGTTAGATACAGTTCCATCAAAACAGTACTTTCTCTAGCTGCAGTGATGAAGATACACCAGATGGATGTGAAGACAGCTTTCTTGAATGGTGTAGTTGAACATGAAGTGTATGTGGAGCAGCCACTTGGTTTTGAGACACATGACAAGGAGTCATATGTGTGAAGGTTGAAGAAATCCTTGTATGGCTTGGAGCAAGCTCCTAGGACTCGGCATTGTAGGATAGACAACGTTCTATCCAGTTTGGGCTTTACCAAGAGTAAAGCAGATTCCAACCTTTACTACAAGGTTGAGGAAGGAAATCTTGTGATACTACTACTGTATGTGGATGACCTGTTTGTTATAGGTGAGAATGGGTTGATTGCTGAGACCAAGAGGAAGCTTGTTGTCGAGTTCAAGATGAAGGAATTGGGGATGATGCATTACTTTCTAGGCATGGAGGTGTGGCAGAGTGCATATGCGATCTTTTTTGGACAAGGGAAGTATGTAGTAGAGATCCTGAATAGGTTCGGGATGATGGACTGCAAGGCCATGCCCACACCTATGGCATCGAACCTGAAGCTTCTGTGTGATGCTTCATTTGAGACCGTTGATGTCACTGTGTATTGTCAGATGATTGGGTCCTTGATGTACCTGATGAACACGAGACCAGATATTTTCTTTGCGGTAAACACATTGAGCCAGTTCCTGACGGAACCCAGAGGTGTTCACCTGGTTGTTGTAAAGCATATTCTAAGGTACTTGAAGGGTACAATCGATTATGGGCTCAAGTATGATGCGAGTCAAAAGTTTAAACTGGAGGGTTATGTTGATTCAGATTCGGCAGGCAGTGCTGCAAATATGAAGAGCACTTCGGGGTGTTGCTTCAATATGGGATCAAGTGTGATCTATTGGTTTAGCAGGAAGCAGTCCTACGTAGCACTGAGTATAGCTGAAGCGGAGTATGTTGCAGCTTGTTCAACTAGTTGTGAAGTAGTATGGCTGAGAGAGCTACTGTCTGAAGTATTTGATCTCCCGTTGGATGCTACCTGTATCTATTGTGAAAACCAGAGTTGTGTGAAGTTGTCAGAGAACCCGGTGTTCCATGACAAGTCAAAGCACATCGAGATCAAATATCACTATATTAGGGATATGGTGTAGAGAGGAGCAGTGAAGCTCCTGTATGTTGCAACGGATGAGCAGATTGCAGATGTGTTAACTAAGCCACTAGCTAGAGTGAAGTTTGAACACTTCCGAGAGAGGCTTGGTGTTCTTTAGATTGAATATACTTCGAGGAAGAAGTGATGGGACACGTCTGTAGGATCCATTCCAAGCATGGTGAAAGGAGGACCCTTCCCATGGCTGTGGATGTAAGTGTTGTGTGATGAGCATAAGGATGATTCTCTAGTTACTGCTTTGGATATGCATCAGGTGGATGCATTGGATCGTGTGTGATGAGTCCAGAAGATGCAAATGCACATGGGATTTTCCAACATGGTAGTAGATGTGTTCTCCCATGGTTGTGATGTAATTGCTGAGCCATTCTCACATGGTGGTAGATGTGTTCTCCCATGGTGTAGATGTAAGGGCTGAAGCTATTTTTCACATGGTGGTAGATGTGTTCTCCCATGGTGAAAAAGTAAGGGCTCAAGCCTTCCCCGAATGGTGGTAGATGTGTTCTCCCATGTTGGTGGTGTAAGTGTTGTACAATGTGCATCTGGGCTGTGCTCCGTGGATGATGTGATGATATGCATCAGGACGATGCAGTGACGATGATCAGGATGATCATGTGATGATGTATGGTGAGTATCAGGTTGATACTACATGGTCGTGGATAGGTTGTACAGATAAGCATATAATAGCGCCCTGGGAAATTTGTAGATACTCTTTCGAGGTTTTTCCTATGGCATATAATAGCTCCATGGGATATCTGGCTAATACTCTTTTGAGGTTTTGCTTGGGAGGACATATAATAGCGCCCTGGGAGATTTGCAGATAATCTTTCGAGGTTTTTTTTATGGCATATTATAGCGCCCTGGGATATTTTGCAGATGCTCTTTCAAGGTTTCTTCCTATGGCATATAATAGCGCCTTGGGAGATCCGATAGGTTGAGCAATACGCTCGTAATCAGTCCTGGGATGCTCTTTCGAGTTTTTTCCATGAACACATGTAATATTGCCCTGGGAGATTTGATAGGTTGAGAATTATGCTCGTAATCAGTCCTGGGATTCTCTTTCGAGGTTTTGTGGTGACCACATGTAATAGCACCCTAGGAGATCCGATAGGTTGAGCAGTATGCTTGTAATCAGTCATGGGATACTCTTTCAAGGTTTTGTGGTGGGGTCACATGTAATAGTGCCCTGGGAGATCTTGTCGGTCATGCTTAGGCACATAAAGGATCCTAGGATACTCTTTCGAGGTTTTGTGATGCATGTAATAAGTCCTGAGGATTCCACAGTATGGCCAGTGTTGATGAAAACCTACAGGTGGTGGGTCTACATCCAACATGAAAAAGGACTTGCTCTCTAGAACTTCCTATGATGAGAAGAATTATGAGATAGCCTATTGATCGAGATGTCGAGTACAACAACAATGATGATGATGATGCTCTATGATCCAGTGATGTTGATCTAGCTCTAGAATTGAACACTTGCACCAATATGTATTGATGACTTGTGTCTAGAGAATACCTTCCTAGTTAAGAGGGATTGTTGATGTATTTTTAACTTCAGAAGATATTCTTCTATGTATTACATTTGTATGTTATTGTATATCCAACAGAGATGTTATATTCCTCTAATTGGAAGTGTCGTCATTTGTATTTTCAAGTGTCGCAAGTTACATTGTATGTATCGTCATTTGTATTGATGGGTTATTAGACCACCAGTGTGGGGTTAGCCCTAGTTAGGTCATGTGGTTGAGTTATTAGGCTTCATTGAGAAGTCAGACCCATTGATTTATTGGTAGTTCAAGTCAGTGTATAAATAGAGAGGTTGTGTCTCTCATTTGATTCATTCACTCACTTCTCAAGATCGCATAGCTAAGAGAGAAAGTGGTACACATGTGGAGGAGGAGGATCATCTTCTAGAGACATCTTATTGGGTTTGATCTTTGTGATCTTATATTGGGACTTATTCTATCTCTAAGGAAGTTGCGGGGTTTTTCACCTTCTTGGTTTTCCCCGATGAAACTCTTTGTCTCTTGTGTGATTGCTAGTGTGTTTATGATTGATATGCTGTACATGTTATTCTCTTAGAGATCCTAATGATAATGGAATGAAATTATCGAAAAATTAACAGATAGTTGATTGCAATTCAATCCTGGAATATTACTCTTCCAGATTTATGGAGCAATTTCTCTCTTGTTACCATAAAATAATGATAATAAGATAGATCATCTCTTTGGGAACTGTTCTTGTGTTTATAGGAAATATTTGGAAAGGTAGTTGAGTTATTAATAATATTTTTAATATTAACTTTAGTTTGATTTTTATTTTGAATTATAACATATAATTAAAATTTTATTTAATTATAAACTTTAGTTTTATCTAGGACTTTTATTTTGTTCCTTTTGAATTTATTAAAGGAACTTTATATTTTATTTATTTAATTAATATGAATGAGCATACTTATATGTATAATCCATTTAAGTGGATATAATTATTTTACTTTATATAATTATGTGTTCTTTTATTATTCTCATATATTCTTACATCTATATGTAAATAATATATTTTATATGCATACCACTTTGTACATAATTGAGGCTCTTTATAAATAATCATTTTGATTTATTTAAGTAGTTATATAGCAATATATCTTTGATTCTCTATTAATAAGGTCAGTTCTTTTGATAAGGCCTTTGGTAGGTTTGGATGGTCGACCAGGTTAGGTAGCTCTAGGTCCCTTTGCATGTTGGATTACCTCGTATTTCGTGGTAGTTTCCTCAGTCCTTGATGAGACATGAGTAGTGATTCAATTAGTCAAATTAAACAAGTATGATGACTGGTGGTGCTATTCACAATCTTCCTCAACTCAACACCTTTTAATTAAAGTAACCTCAGGTGCTATTCAGAGCTTATGCTCAACACTCTTCAACGGGTATTACGCTAGTGCAATTCCAAAGCTCCTCACTTAACACTAGTACTAGGATGTATTTGTAAGATACACCTAGGGATACAATGGCCAAAGATGTTCGGGTACACAGGGTGCTACCAAAGGACCGAACACCAAGAGCAACAGCTTCACACAAACAGATCACAGATCAACACACCGATGTTTTGACATGGTTTAAACCCTCTTGAGGGAAACACTCCATGGCCCCGGCCAAATAGCTTCTACGGGACAATTTATTATGCAAAGAAATAAAGTTACAAATGAGCTTCTCATAATCGATCAACTAAACAATGACCCTCCATGCTATTTAAATAGAGATCATGGACCAATTGGGTGTTAAGCCATGGATCAAGGTTAGGTTTGATCTAAGAGAAGTTGAGTCATCGGATCACTTTATGTCGGAAACATATCGTGATCGTCGGATTAAGTATTTACAAATGCATACTAATACATACTAAAGAAACACACTATCCCTAACGGATATATTACACAAGTTGATCTTAACTAACTCCTAAGTGTTTAAATATCCTAACATCCCCCCTTAAGAACAACTTGGGATAGGATTGAAGGATTAGAAAAGTGACACTATTAGGAGAAGGAAGGAGGCATTAGAGCCTATCCCCCCTTAATGACAAGTTCCTGAACTCCTAACATAGATCGAAGTTTAGAAAACTTCGCTTCTGTAAGAGACTTGGTGAAGATTTCTGCAACTTGATCATCTGTAGGGCAAAAGAGCACTTCAAGAACATGATCATGAACAAGATTTCTGATGAAGTGCATATGTAGCTCAATGTGTTTGATGCGTTGATGTAGAACTGGATCTTTGGAAAGCTTGATGGCACTTTGATTGTCGCACCAAAGTGGAGCAGGCTGCTGCTGCTCGAATCCAAACTCTGAAAGGATTTGTCGAAGCCATAAAGCATCTTGACTGGCATTAACTACTGCTTGATATTCTGCCTCTGCTGAAGAAAGAGCAAGAGCTTGTTGTTTCTTACAAGCCCAAGTAATAGGTCCAGATCCCAGACTGAAAACATAACCTGCAGTAGACTTTCGATCATCAGGATCGCCGACCCAATCTAAATCAGTGAAACCAACCAACAAAGGTTTCCCCCCTGTACTGTAATGAATCCCAAACTGAATTGTACCTCGAATATATCGAAGTATTCTTTTAGCTGCTTTCCAGTGACTTTCATGAGGTGTCTGCATATAATGGGCAACACGACCAACGGCAAAGGAAAGGTTAGGACGGGAATGAGTCAAGTATAAGAGACTACCAACAAGCTGTCGATACAAGGTGGTATCGACTTCAGGTGAAGTACAAGTGGCAGAAAGTTTGACTCCAGACTGGAAGGGAGAAGGGACTGGTGTACAATCTTCCATGTGAAAGTGATGAAGAAGGTCACAAGCATACTTAGACTGAGAAAGAAAGATTCGTTCTTTGGTTTGCAGGACTTGGAGACGAATAAAATAATGCAAATGTCCTATGTCTGACATTTCAAAATTTTGTTTAAGACTGGATTTCACATGGGTTATAAGCTTAGGGTCACTACCAGTAAGAATAAGGTCATCAACATATAGAACAAGTATGATGAGATGGTTTCCTACTTTCTTGGTATAGACATTGGGGTCAGAATGACATCTAGAAAAACTAGTGTCAAGGAGAAAGTTATCCATTTTGGCATACCAAGCTCTAGGAGCTTGCTTAAGGCCATATAAGGATTTCTTAAGGCGACAAACAAGGCTAGAGTTATTCTGAACATAGCCAGGAGGTTGTTCCATGTAAATTTCCTCCTGTAAATCACCATGTAAGAAGGCAGACTTGACATACATTTGATGGACTTCCCAGTTGTGTAAGGCTGCAAGGGAAAGAACAAGGCGGATGGAGTTCATTTTTGCGACAGGAGCAAAGGTTTCATTGTAATCAATCCCTTCAACTTGAGAAAAACCTTTGGCAACTAACCTTGCCTTAAGTCTTTCAACACTTCCATCTGATGCATACTTAGTTCTGTAGACCCATTTACATCTGACAAGTTTTCTTCCTTTTGGAAGAGGTACAAGATCCCAAGTATCATTCACCATTAAGGAACGATATTCTTCATCCATGGCTGCATCCCAATCTGGATTCCCTGAAGCTTATGCAAAAGTTTCTGGATCATGATTCTCGGAAACTTGAGCCAAAAGAGAAGAGGTTCGCTGAAACTGAGAACGTGTTCGACGTTGATCTCTAGGATCACCGGCAAGATCACCAGCTTCTTCACATGTTGAACGGACCCATCGAGGAAGCACTTGTGCTGGTGCAACTGGAGGAACATGAGCAGGCGGAGGTGGATTTTCATCCTCACTGTCATCATCAGAAACTGGAGTTGGAAAGCTGTCAAGGAGGTTGGAAGAAGAAGAAGAAGAAGGCACAAACGCCGAATCAGGCTCGCAGGCCACAGATGGCATAATCGCTGAGTTAGGCTCGCAGGCCAAGAGATTTTCATCAAATTTAACATCTCTTCTAATGATTATAGCATGAGAATGTGGTTGAAGAAGTCTATAACCTTTTACATCTTCAGAATATCCAACAAATATGCACTTTTCACTTTTAGGATGCAATGCTTTCTGTTTTTCATCCGGAATGTGAGCCCATGCTTCACTACCAAACACACGAAAGTGACTTACATCAGGTTTAATTTTACTCCATGCTTCTTCCGGTGTTATACCTTGTAATGCTTTTGTGGGGGTGTGATTAACTATGTTATTTGCACAATTTATGGCTTCAGCCCAAAATTGAAGACTTAGTCCCTTATATTGGATCATACAATTAGCCATTTCTTTTAAAGTGCGGTTCTTCTGCTCAGCTACACCATTTTGTTGTGGTGTATATGGAACAGTGTGCTATTGTTGGATGCCTTAATCAGTGCAGAAAGTAGTGAACTGTTTGTTGACATATTCTCCTCCATTGTCAGATCTTAACTTAATAATTTGATGACCAGATTATTTTTCAACAACGGCCTTGTAGGCCAAGAACATGTTAAATACTTCGCTCTTAAGTTTTAGGAAATAAACCCAAGTGCTTCTGGTGTAATCATCAATGAAAGTTAAGAAATATTTGAAACTAGAAAAGGAAGCAGATGGAAGAGGACCACACAAGTCACTATGCACAAGCTCCAAGGGAACCGAGGCGTGCCAAGAGGCACGTTTGTCAAAATTGTCTCGATGATGTTTTTCGAGTACACAACCGGAGCAAACACCATCTCTGCAAGATACCATCGGAAGACCTGTCACCATATTTTCTTTACATAGTTGTTTCAATGAGCGATAATTTAAGTGACCAAATCACTCATGCCAAAGTTTGCTCAAGTTATCACTATGAGCAACAAAAACTGAAGGGAAAGGTGATGACCCAAAGTTGTTAAACTTGTACAACCTGGTAATATCATCAACAATTCCGATAGCTAGAACCTGTTGAGGATCTTTAAAATCCTTGATTACAACTTGGTGAGGTGTAAAGGTCACAGTTTTACCTTCACTAGAATGAGTGATCTGATAGACTGATAACAAATTGCAGGAAATTCTTGGAACACATAGTACATCACTAAAATGACCATTATCTACTGGAACTGTTCCAGCTCCTACAACACTTAGAGATTTATCATCACCAACAAATATTTGTTTGGTATTACATTCATGCATAGTAGAAAAGATGGCTTGATCCTTAGCCATATGATAAGATGCTCCAGAATCAATGAGCCATTCATTTGAAGTAGAAGAAGAAGATGCATTATAAGAATAACCAGATGCACAAAGTGCATGTCCATGAGAGGCATATTCTGAAGGCGAATCTAGGCTGATGTGGTGCTTCTTCATTGCTGCTTCCAAGGCTTCCATATTCTTCAAACACTTAGATTCATCATGATTATCTTTCCTGCAATAGTTGCAATGACGCTCAGTCTTCTTGCCTTTTGGCTTGGATCCTTTGTAATTTTTTAAAGAAGGAGCTGACTGAGAGAGTTTTGGACCCTTGTTTGACTTATTATTGCAAAAATTTTGTTTCTTGGGAGGCTTGGACTTTTCTTTCTATTGGGACAATAAGGCTTTCCCAGATGTATCTGCATTGTTGATTATGCCAAGATGAATGAGTTTATCTTGTTCCCTAATCAAGGAATCACAAAAGGATTCAAGACTAGGCTCTTGATAGCTAGCTGCATTCAAGGATGCTTTCATGGAGTAAAATGTAGATACAAAAACAGAATATGCAGAACCAAGTTTGGAAAGAATATGATAAATGCATTATTTGTATTCCCTCTCAATCTTACATTCTGCACATAAGAGCTTGAGAGTTTTGTACTTAGATAAATAATCTTGAATGCATGAAAAGTCACTTGGATTTAAAGAAATCAACTCATTTTCGAGTTGGTGACCTTGAATTTCATTGTGTTTACCAAACACAGTTTCCAACTTGTCCCAAGCAGTATTAGGTTCATCAATTCCATATATGTGGAATCGCAAATCAGTAGAGATTGACATCCCAATCAATCCACGAGCTTCATCACATCTATTTGCTCATTTTATTTTCTTATCATCATCAGTGGGTTCTTTTTCTTTCCCTGTGGTAATTCTGAAAAGTCCCCTACTTCGTAGAACATCCTCCATACGAGATTTCCATGAGAAATAGTTGGAACTGTTAAGTAGAATATCACAATGGGCGGTCATATTTGTAAAGTAATGGCTGTAAAAGCAGAAACCAATGGTCTGGATGTGAAGAGCTCAAAAAAATAGGCGGTTTAAAAAAAAACGACACTGAAAACTGACTCTGTATGATGAAGTTATGCTTGAACAAAGAAACTGTTGAAGATGTCCCCAATAGTGACGTGGCAGCTAGAGAATGTCTAGCAAAAAAAGAACCCCCCTCTTCTCAAGATGAACCTTTTGACAATCACTTTACAAAAAAGTTGCTTTAAGTGAATCACTTTTGTAAAATAAGTGATTTCACTTTTACAATGATATTACTTTTTTTTAAATAGTGCAACAATAAATAAAAAACTTAAGTGACTCACTTGTATTTTTATTTTTTATTATTTAAGTGAGATGCACTTTGACAATATAGTAACTTGAAAATAGAAATTGCATGTACTTTTCTTTTTAAAAGTAACTTCCTAAGACTTGAACTGAAGACCTATTAAGGAATAAAGCAACTTTGAACCAAGTGAGCTAGATTAAAAGGTATATAAAATATGTGAATGAGGAATGGGACCTTTTTTTTTTTTTTTTACTCTTCTTGCTCGATTTGCGTGCTTTCCCTTTTTCCTGCAAAACAGACCACAAAACGAAACAAAAAAAAATTTCCACACTTGTGGAGTTAGATCTTCTTAGCTTGCCCGGAAAGTCTACGTTTTCTCTCTGTTTCTAATTTGCCGAGATCGCGCAAGGTGCACGGCAAAGAGCATATACAGTCGAGAAAAACCCTTTCCCTTTCTATTTCTGATTTGCCGAGATCGCTCAAGGTGCATGGAAAAGAGCATACGCAGACGGGAAAGCAACAATCCGAACCCAAATAAAAAATCTAACAGTAAAAAAAATGAAATATGAGATTTTTTCTTATTAAAAAACGAAATAAAAAAAATGCGTCACTGTAATGTTATACCTTCAGATCTGATGAAATACGCGTTTCTGGAGCAACCAGGAACTGTTTTCGATCAAACGAAAACTATTTCCCAATGGAAACGACGCTCCGGACACAATGGAACACCTCCCACAGCCCAGAAATGTACAAAAATACCAGAACTAGAAACCCTTTCGAGTTTCGGCAACAACAGTTCAAGATCTAGATCATAACCGGAAGTGGCACTTCATAAAAGCGCTGATACCATGTTCGGGTACACAGGGTACTACCAAAGGATCGAACACCAAGAGCAACAGCTTCACACAAACAGATCACAGATCAACACATCGATGTTTTGACGTGGTTTAAACCCTCTTGAGGGAAACACTCCACAGCCCCGACCAAATAGCTTCTACGGGACAATTTATTATGCAAAGAAAGAAAGTTACAAATGAGCTTCTCATAATCGATCAACTAAACAATGACCCTCCATGCTCTTTAAATAGAGATCATGGACCAATCAGGTGTTAAGCCACGGATCAAGGTTAGGTTTGATCTAAGAGAAGTTGAGCCGTCGGATCACTCTATGCCGGAAACATATCGTGACCGTCGGATTAAGTATTTACAAATGCATACTAATACATACTAAAGAAACACACTATCCCTAACGGATATATTACACAAGTTGATCTTAACTAACTCCTAAGTGTCTAAATATCCTAACAAAAGATCTGATGCTCCATAGCTTATTCTCAAGATCAAGTTGGGGTGCTCTAGGGCTTATGCCCAACACTCTATGTACATCGAGGATTACGCCCAACACATAATAAAATTCATCTATGTACATCAGGGCTTATGCCTAGTATGTAGGTCATCTATGTGCTCCAAAGCCTATGCTCAACACATCATTGAACTCAGTCATGCATACCAAAACTCTACACAGTATATAACAAAGATCATCTCAGTATATTAGGGTTTGTACCCAATCACATAATAAACATTAGTCAAGTACACGAGGGCTTTATGCCCAATACATAACAATAATTTGCGTTTGTCAGGTTCCATGCCCAAAATATGTATATCTATAACCAAGGTAAATCATGTGAATCGGGGCTTATGCCCAGCATATGTAACAAAAGCAAAACATGTGCATTGGGGCTTATGCCCAATATATAACATAAACATAATCAACAAAATTTGGGATATTACAGTAAACCAAACCCGTTTATTGTGGCAATGCGACATAGCCATATGTTCAAAATCTCATTGTTGCAATGTAACACAATATCTAAGTCTTCATCTTTGTCTCACACTAAATGCAATGTTATTTACATTAATGACTTTAATAATATGATTAATAAAATTAATCATTAGTAACATCAATAACAATAATTGTACACTAATGGTTTATTATAATAACTGCTAATTAATTAATTAATAACTAGCACAATATGTTCTCCTTCACATTAATTATAATCTATAATTAATTAGTTAGTTATTAGCTATAATACTATGTTAATTATTAGTTATAGATCCTAGATTATAATTCATTATTGGTTATAGATTATTATTATTATTATCTACTAAACATTAATATTATTGATTTATTACAAATGATATTGTTTAATGTATATACCTTGCTTAACGCAATACTTACTGGAATGCCAATTTATTGGTTTCCACTCATCATGGTACCTAAATCTATCATGAAAATGATTCAAAAGAATATGTTTAATTTTCTATGGATGGGAAATGCAAAGTGTGGAAAGATACATCTCGAAAATTGGGAATTGATTTCTGCTCCTAAACAACATGGTGGTTGGAATATCAAAAATCTTTTTTGGTTTAATACAACTATGTGTCTTAAAATTATTTGGTGTGGATTTTTTGGTTTGGGCTTATGGACCAACATTATACATGGAAAATATATAACTTAAACCTCCTTGATTGATTGGATTTGGAATCCTTACGAATTCTCAAGAAATTCATCCATCACATGGAATGGTTTTAATTAGATTTGTCGTTGGTTCAGTATGTATCTATTATGGAATATTGGCAATGGGATAAATGTGATAATTGGTTTAGATCCCTTTGTTGGAAATGAGGATGACTTCATTTTATCAAATCCCATCAAATAAATTCTGCTTAGCTGTGGTTTTGTGACTCTGAATCACATTCGTCGTCCTCTTTGGTTACAAAATAATGATAACTATTAGTATACTGCTATGGACTTGGGCCTTACAGACAACTAAACAACCAAATGGAAGATGTATATATCTAGACTTAATAGAGCTGGTATCAGGCTATCGGATAATGAGGACAAACTTGTATGGTATTTCAATTTTGAATGTGGTGTTGTTTTTGCAAAGGTTGCGTATAATGCAATTGTAAATCAGTTGAGGCATGTATCTCAGAAATGGTCGACTGTGAAATTATGGAAGTGGCATATACCACAAAAAAATAAATGCCTTCTTTGGTTAATCTTGGAAGACTAGGTTCTAACCTAGAGTAATTTGATTCAGAGGGGATGGCATGGTCTTGGTATGTGTTTATTATTCCATATGGATAATGAGACAATTTTAGATCTATTTATACAGTGCAATTTTACTAAATCAATGTGGAATCTGGTTTGTTTTTATCTTTCTATTAATAATATGTGGGGATTTTCTGATTTGGAAACATCATTATTTTCATGGATTAAAGCTTATAAAGATCATAAAACTCTCCCATCCTTCATATCGTGGTTGATATGGAAATCAAGAATGATATCATATTTGAAGGAAAAAATATTAATCTGAATCAGTTAGTTTTCAAAATCGTAGGTATGTATATATCTTATTCAAATTTGGTTATCTCCCACAGACATTTTCACAACATTCCGGGTATCGTCGAATACAACAAATCCACAGATTACTTCAATGGTGTGGCAGTGGTTGGAAAATGTGCTGCTGGAATATATTTGAACATCAATAAGCACCACTTTTTCAAGTTCAAGTTGAATATTGGTGTTGGTACTAACTTTGTGGCAGAATTATTGGCCTTGTGGTTTCTACTCATAATTGCTACTTCATTTCATGTAGACATACGGAAAATATATGGAGACTCTTTGATGGTTGTGATTTGGGTAAAACAAATACACAGGCTTAAATCTCTATCTTTTCAACATTAGTGTCAGAGAATTGAGTCTCTTCTATCCACTTTCTATTATTGGACCATCGATCAAATTTATAGGGAATTGAATGATTTAAGTGATGATTTTTCCAAGGAATCACTCATTGAGCGCGAGGGACATCTAATTTGGGAAGATTGGATTTATAATTAGTTGGAATCTTCGGGATCGTCTCCTTTCTTTCATGATTAAATCTTTCTTTGGTTCCCAGATGCTGTAGTTTTTTTAAGTATTTTCTAGACATAATGATATCTGGGATGGGCTCTTGGAATTGTGTTTTGAATATGTATGTGATGCTTGATGTTAAACAAAATATTGTTTCTATTTATTTTGAATACTCTGTATGGAGGAGTACTTTTTTTTTATTTTTATAATAACAAAAGTACAAGCTCTTTCTTCTTGAAAAATGTTAAATATATTATTACTAATATTAAAGATTAATTTTATTTACATTAATATTATTACTATAATAGCTTTAATAATATGATTAATAAAACTAATTGTTATTAATGGGTACCCGCACGAAGCTGGTACCCAAAAAGGCCGCAATAGGAGCGTGTGAGTGGAAAAAAAAAGAAACGCGCATGCGCTTCCAAATGTGCACATGCATCTCGGGTTCGGCAATGCTGAATGTCCACATGTTTGAGTTCACATGGACATGTTAAGGCCTCATATGTGCAGGGTATGCAAGATGTTGGAATGGGTTCCTAATCTCTCAACAGAGGGGGAAAACCCAGACTGAAAGGCTTCGAAAGCTCCTACGCAAGGATAGCTCTATCCCTAGCCTGTTTGGTATAGTAATTTCCCACGGATATTGGGCCTCCGCTGGCACTCTATGAGTTGATAGGTTTTGATCCAAATGGATTAGTTTTCTAATGAATAAGTCTAAGTTTAAAAGGTATGTAAACACTAATCTATTTGAAAGAAACTAGACTAAGTTAGATCTTCCCTAAGAAGGTGTCTGAGATAAGTGTAGATCAGCTTGATATGTAAATAGATAATATCATTCACCAATTAAACAAAAATGTGAAAAGGATCAATGACTTAACTGTTCAAGTTGCAATTAGTTGATGAAAATTAATTAATGGCAAATTGAAGATTGTTATGCATTCAAGATTTGATCTGTAGCTGACATGTTAATTGAAAAGTTAACACCATTTGTAACTTACTGAAAGAATCATTTGCATAAATCGATGAAAGTTTTAATAGAATAAAATCTTTAAAACATTTAGATATACACAGATCATGAGAAGAGAGAAATAAAAACTAGAGATAAATGTATTTATAGATTGCAAAGGATCAAAACAGTGTCAGATAAGCAACTTGGAGAAAAATCACATTCATCAAATAAACTTGATTAAATTGACAAAACTAGATTTGAAAATAACTTTACTGTATTCAATGAAAGCCTGTAAGAAATTACAAGCTTGTATCAAAACTGAGTATCTGCAGCTTGTCTTGCAGATTTTTCCTTCAAATCCTATCATCCCTCCTCTACGAGGAATCATCTCTTTAAATAGGAGTTACAAAATAATAATACAAACAGTAAATTCACACAAGCCGGGATTACAAAATCAAAGATAACCTAATGGCCTAGAAAAACTTGCCATTTTTCCCATATATCTAACAACTCATCCACAATCGGATAATTAGCTAACTCAATCCCCAACTGGGCATTGCATTCGAATGTTTCTATTTCATTCTTTGCCATTTTATTCCAAATGCGGGTAAAGACTTGGATTTTACGTTCTAGGGAGATTGCTTTCCTCATCAATCACTCCACATCATCGATCTTGACCTCTTCGAGGAGTTGAATTTGCTGCTGAGCTTCTTCACATTTGCACTCAATTTCCTCAACCTTCAACTTTAGTGGGAAAGCATCTTCGATGAGTTCCATGGCAGGAAACTGGAGACTTTCCATAGCATTATTTGTTGCATACCATCGCCTGCTACACAAATCTTGTGCTCTCTTGAGAGTGTCTTCAACTGACTCATTAAGTTCAAGCCAAGTGTTTAATGCACCTATGATTTTATTAAATTGAAAGTTGTTAAGAATGGGGAATCCTTTTGGTGTGTCCTTGATATATCTCTGCCACTCAATAATGTTTTCATTTTCCTTAGAAGCTTCCATCCTTTTGGATTTCTCCTCTTCAAGGGAACTATACATCTTACCAAAATTAATATGAGTCTCCCTGATCTCATCCAGGGTATAAAATAGCTTCTCCAACAACTTATAATACTCTTCATTGACTTGAAGGGCCAAATCTTTAAATTCCTGGGATGACATCCTACAGAAAGTAGAAGAGGCTACACTTTTAGTTTCATCCTCACATTGCTTTTGCAGTAAGGCAATTTTCTGAGTATTAGTAGAGTTTTCATCTTGTATATGACAAAGCTCAGCCTGCAGAGAGGTATTGTTTTGTTCCAACGCCTCTAACCTATCTTCCTATAGTCTCCTGAGATCAGCAATATAAATTTCATGTTCCTCCTTGGTCTTTACCAATTATTCTGCCAATTTTTCCAATTCTTCCTTCTTCTGATCAATCTCTCTATTCATTATCTGGACTGAATCAAGGTTTGCACCAGCAAATGCTCCTAAGGATGTGGTTATTTCAATTGCTCCTGTATGGGGGTCATTTGCTTGATGATTCCATACTATTTGATTAGGGACGGATACTTACAATTCACCTTGGTCCCTGCTCCTCTTCTTACCTCTCTTTACCACTGCTTTGTTTTCCTTACTATAGAAATAATGTCCAAGAGGGACCACCACATCATCTTCATATTCATTTATTACTTTGGAAGTAATTGAGATTACATTCTCTGTTGAGATCAATGAAGGAGTTTGAGAGGCCATGGGATTGGGTATAGGCATGGTAACTTGACGAATAGCCATAGGGGTAGAGACAGTCTGAGGGTTGATGGGACAAGAGTTGGATAAGGGATTGAAGTGAAGGCTTCAGAAAGTGGAACTGGACCATCATTAGCAGATGGTGACAATGGAGAAGGAGTTGAAGGAGGCTCATTCTTAGTAGGTAGTGTTGAAGTGGACATGGGTAATTGCAGGGGGACAATGGAAGACTGGACTTCTACAAAATTAGAAGTGGGAATGGAAAAAGGGACAGCGTATTTGGCTAAGGAGCGGCTTTGTAAGTCAGAGTATGAAACAATTGGGAAATGGAGAATGGTGGAATCACCCCTATAGGCAAAGTAGAAAGATCTTGAATGGAAGAAAGTAACAGAGAAGAAGTTAGATCATCAAGTGTAGTGGTGAGTTCCAACACTTGTTGATCAGGATTAGAGTAATCCATTTCAATAGTATCGAACAAGTTTGTGACTTCCTGTGATTTGTGAATCACTTTTTCAGTGATTTCTTCAGTAACCTTGTCAATCACCTTTTCATTAACTTCTTCAGTCACTTGAACTGCAGGATGTGGCTCATATTCAACATCACTGTCAATGAGGTCAACAATAGGGATCTTTGATGTATAAACCTAAACTTTCTATCTCTTGGCTGGGTTAACCTCAGCCATTGTCAAATCATCAACTACCTGCGAATCTGTAGCATCAACTTGAACATCCATAGTGAGCTTAGGAGGTTCAGTCATTTGAGTATTAGTTACTGAAGTGAGTTGTACTAACTCCTTCTGGAAATGATGGGATGTTTGCAACAAGGATTTGATTTGTTCAATTGTTTTTACTTGAGGAGGTTCTTCCAAGGGGGTTTTACCTTTGTCCCCATCTGGATAAGTCAACATTAGAGCGACATTATCCTGCTACGCCTTCTTTTGTTCTTTATCTCTTCTCGTTTGCTCAATAAGGTTCATCTCCAGTGCCCTTTTCCTGTAAACTTTAGTTTTTATTTATTTTTGATATGCCATAATCTGTTGTTGCTCATCTCATCTCTTGGCCCTTGCGAGGAATTCAGAGAAAGCATTCACTCCTTGGTATATGGGATCATCTAGGAGTTCTTGATGGACATAATCCATCTTCATGTGATACTACTTGAAATGTGCATCCAAGAACTTCTTAGGATCATGCTTTCTTTTGGTGGCTTTACCCAACTTCAAAGGAGCCATCTGATCACCAAGCACTATAGCCTAGGTTGAGGTAGGGATAACTAATGGACCAAGATTTAAAGAGAATTTAGGCCAACCCCTCCTTTTGGGACCAGTGAGCTTCTTGTAAACACCATCAGTGACATTCTGATAGGAAACCTCTTGAATGACCAACCTGTCTCGCACTATTCTGGGAAGAAGGTGAATAATGTCACTTCCCCAGACTCTAATGTATGAAAAGGACTCATAAAAATACCAATCACCAATCATTTTGATGAAAGTCTTGGCATCAGCTGAAAAGGAAGGAGCTTCTTGTTTAAATATTTTGAAATAAATAGTGCCCATGAAATGGTCACAAATGTCATAGAGCAGGGGCACGTAATTACTTTCCCATAGTACAGAATAATATATATAAACTGGTGGAGCTTCAGGGGTCCAATTCCACCCCAATTTAGGATATTGAAACTCAGAGCAAAAGACATCAAGGATAACGGCCGATAGGTAAAAATGTGGCTTTCATAAGGTAGGTGCCTTCTGATAATATTGAAATGTCGTTTTAAGTTCTAAAGATAGGATAGCTGCCCAAGGGAAAGATTCACCTATTGTTAAGACATGGTGAGCTATAGGAGCCCATTCGACTTTAAAAATTGAACAATTGGGAAGGCCAAAGAGCCTGTAGAGCATGGTTGCAAGTAAAGAGTAAGGTTCTTTGAACCAAGCAATCAGATAAAGGTTATCAGCCTTCAGCATGAAGCTGCTAGGTTTAAGCATCCATGATTTCATCATTTCATCAAAATTGTGTTTTTGTCTTGGAGGATTGAATGAAATCAAGGCTAAGAATTTGTATAGTCGGCTTGAGAGAAAAATCGCTAATAAAAACTTCAGGACGGAAGGTTGCCAATTGTGACCCTGGACTATCATTAAATGACCGGCCCTTAGGGTTAGCATTTTCCACAATCCATTTGATAGGGTCTGTATAAGGTAGGACAGTAGGATGATCAGCAATGGCATGGATTTGAGAATCCCTATTTTTTTCATACATATGTCAATCTTCTTTGACATCGAAAAAATCATCGTTATCAAAGATTGCATAGATTTGGACCAATCCATTTGATAGGCTTCAGTGACCCTTTCACTGGTGTCTGAGAAGATGCCAAAATTGGGGTCTTTGGTCAGTAAATCTCTGTGAAGTGTCTTAGACTGAGTACTCCAAGACATTTTAGCAAAGATTGGAAATTCGGTTAAATAAATAAAGTGAAAAAATAAAAAATAAAAATCAAACCATAAACAGGAAAACCATAATAACAAATACGAAATTAACAAACAACCAACCTGAAAATAACTGCAAAACCGTGAGGACAACCCGAGTAAGAAATTGATAGTAAAATCCACGTAGCAAAGTGAATTTCCAGTAAAAATGATAACGAAAAATAAGAAAAATCATATATTTATCATTTTTTAATCGGATCAAATCTCGATCGTGGGTTGAAAAGAAATGAACGGTTGGGATTAGCCCCTGCGTGATGCGAGATCAAGTTCATAAGTTTCAAATTCAAACTTTATTCAAAATTCCCAAAATCTGCAATCTAAAATTCTGGGTTGCGGGTTTCAGGTGTTACAAATTGCACAAAATGAACAAACATATTTCCGAAATATGCAACCCGGAATTTTGGGTTTCAAGTTTCGGGAACGAAAAGGATGTTTTAAAACTGAAATAACGTTTTCCACAACCCGCAATCCGCAATTTATGGATTGCGGGTTTCGGAAACACACAATGCGATTTATTGGCATAACAAGTTTCCACAATCCGAAATATGGAATTTCAGGTTTTGGGTTGCAGAATTGGGATTTCTAAAATATTTACACAGTCTTCCTGCAACCCGCAATCCACAATTGCGGGATTGCGGGTTTCAGGATCTTGAGATTTGCAGTAAGAAAATGATAATTTAAGAAAGTGTAAGGCTTTCTGCAAATCACAAAAACAAACAGAAACTTAGAAATTTTCAAAGGAAAAAAAAAAGATAATTGTGCAAACCGTAAATGAAAGGGTACGAGACCATAAAAAACCAAGTTTAAAAGCTTACCTAAATACCTTTGTATTTACATAATGGGGTTTCCATGATTAGAGTGAAGCATGGGATCTGTTGTGCCTACATCAGGAAAAAAAGCGCGCGCACGCGTTATTAACGCATACGCACAAAATGGCATGCATGCGTTAATTACGCATGTGCATTAATGATGCGTGCGCGTCCCTATTTTTTTTATATAAAAAAGAATAGCTCATGGGTTTGTCATTTTCAACAAACCCACAAGCACACGGAGGTGAAACAAGCACCCCGTGAACATGTCATGGAGCACCTGAAGGCCTCCTCAATGCCACCAATTCGCACCTCCACCACCTTGCCAATGTTGTCTCTAGGTAGGTGCTCAACGAAGCATGAATTTGTTGTTTTTTTTGTTTTCCATTTCAATTTTAATTGAAAAAAAAAATTACAATCCATTAAAAAACCAAAAAAAAATCATTGTAGGGAATCTACACCTAACAAGATGATGAACAAACATAAACCATTAGATGAAACCAATGAAACCCGACCTTCCAAAGACAACATTGGAACAGACAATGAACCGAATGAAAACCCCGAAGATCAATTACACCAAGACTTAAATTAATTAAGGGTATTAAGTGATGAATTGAAGAGAAACAAGGAACCCTCTCGGGTTTCGTTGGCTTCATCATTTCAAAACATTATTGAATCCATCAGCATTGCATACAGTGAGATCACAAATCTGAGCCAATACAGGGCTCGAATGAGGGAACACTACTCCACAGGGATGTCCAAAGAATAGATAAAAGACCTCAACATTCCCAAATCCCAGTTGTACAACAAATTCATAGTTCCCTCGACAGGACAGCCTCCAGATGTGAGAAAGAGATGCGTTTGCATGGACTAGTGTATTTACCATCCATGGAGAGATAAGTAGAGAAAGAGATGGTTTATGGTATTTGACAGGCCCCCATGCAACAATTTGGAGGTCCCACAGTATTTCCTTTGGAAATTGTGGTTGAGTTTGAGCTAGGATACCATGTCAACTATTTTGACATCACTAAGTTTCAGGGTGTCGGTTGTGGCTCTTCCCAAGATTGACCTTAGGCCCGCCGCAACCCACTTAGAGGACCTCCTGCACCCAAGAGAGAGCCAAACCCCCCTCCTTAGCCACCCGGGTTTGGTAGCGGTCTAGATGAGATGGTTGACGCAATTAGACATGCCACACATCATTTTCTTAGACATACCACATTTGTGGCTATGTCTTCACAGAGTCGGGAGGGCATCGATCATACAGACACAGCTGCACCATCTATGGGTGGTGGTCGGGACATGCTGGGTACAGGTGGAACCCAGGAGGGGCCTTCTAGTTATACTAGAACAACGACACATCATTTTTCTCATTGTGGTCATTCTTTCCATGGTCCTACGCAACAACATGCCATAGAGAGCTACATGGAGCAGGTTAGCTATTGTTTTATTTAATGTTCAAGTATTTGTTGTATTTTATATGATATCGTATTGTTTAATATATTTAACTTTGAATTACACATTGCTAACTTTATTTTTTTTAATGTATAGTTATTCAAGGTCGACTCTCGATCCTCCACGTGGGAGGACATTGGTTCCTTTTACCTAGACCAAGCCATGGTAGCAACAGAGGAGATTGCGGCACCATACACACAGGTAACTTCTTTACTTTGAATAATTAAATCTTGCTATGAGTAATTTGTGTTCAATAATTAAAAATTAATTAGCACTGAGTAATTACCATATTATCATCATATTTTACAGTTTTTTTTATCATATTCTCTAAATTATTTGAGAGCTATAAATTCATATAATCCAACCAAACAAAAATGAAACCTTATAAAACATGAAAAACTAAGAAAACTAGAAACATCTATTCATGTTCACTTTAGGAATCCTAGACCTCTAATGATTATAGAAATGGGAGAGAAATTTCCAAAATCTCTCATTCTTACTTGACCAATGATGAGCTTGCAGCTGGGGTTTTGGTGATTCCCGCAGTGTCCTTCATCCTCAGACTACCATCAAATGCTTGCTTGCTCTTCCTGTGCTTGAACAATGCCATGTGTGTTATTGATGCTTTTCCATTTGTCACCATGTCATCCACATTATCTTTTCCATGTACTCTCCTTGTCCTAATCATCTTCAAATGACCACAGTATGGGTCATTTGACTCTTGGCTCAATAGGTGTGCCAATGGCTCCAATGCCCACCACTTTGTCCACCAAATCAACCTTTGCTGCCATGTCCTTATGCGACGAGTTCTTCAAGCTTAAAATTTGTCATTAATGTTTTCATCAATGACAATAATAGACAACCATATTCATCAAGCTCTCCTCAATCTCCCAAAATCTTCGCACATTGCTTCCTTAAAAATGAAACTTGTCTTCTATTTATACTCTTGTCTTCTATGAAAATTGTGTTCTATTTATAGTTTTATCATTAAGATAATTAAACAAATCAGATATGATTTATTTAATTATGGCCATGGCATGTCACCTTCTATGACATCACCTTATTTAATTTTAATTTCATGCCATGTCACCTTCTATCCTTTCAGAATATTAAATGTGAGACACACATAGGCTCTTAAGATGCCCGCAATGCACTCTTAAAAATGCCCACAAGGGCCATCAACACATGCCTGTATTGGTCTTGGATTATGCATGCAATGGTGTCATGTAAATGCCCACAGGCCCTTATCAATATGCCCACAATACACCACAAATGCCCGTAGTGGGTGCTTCATAGAATACCTGCAGGGTCCTTTTGATTATGCCCACAATGGTGCTTTGAAATGCCTGCACGGGGCCTTCCAAATGCCCGCACATATTCCTTGTCCACCTAATCATATTGTATTTTTCCTCTAATCTTATGTTTACTAATTCATAGTCGTCCATGTCACCAAGTTACCAATCCTTCTTGTCACCAAGCATGTCCTCCTTGTCATGTTCCATGTCATCAAACACCATGCTTGACAAGTCATCAAGCTTGCTTGCTTGTCACTTGTCTTTGTCTTGTCCTTAGCTTGCCATGTTCTTCTTCAATGCTTTTCATAAACACTTTTCATGCTTTACATGTTTGATGCTTTCAATGTTTTTCATGCTTGTCACCTTTTCCATCCCTCAAGCCATATCACCATCTCCATTGTGCTTTCCATAATGTCTATGCTCCATCTTCTTAACTCTTCCATGTCTTTGTCATTAATGTATTGTCATCAATGTCATTATCAATTCCTTGTCATCAATCCTTTGTCATGTCTCCACTTTGTCAAGTCTTTTACACTTGTCATGCTTGCTTGCCACTTGTCAAGTCATCAAAGCTTGTCATGTTTACCTTTTGTCCAGTCAAGTCTTTGTCATGTTATCACTTCCCCCTTTGTGCTTAACGTGTTCTCATCAATGAAAACTTTGGACATAAAACACTTCAAGCATAAATTGTCAACCTTCTTTTCCAAATTATGATGGCCCCAATCCATTGTGGGTCAAAGGAAACGATCCCCAAAACCATGTTCTTTACCAACTCTTGAACAAATGGACTGCACCAATACAATAAAAATGTTATATAATATCCAAATCCCATCAAACCACTATCATCTAACTTGAATATAAATTAATTGAAGTCATGGTTTTTAAGTACTATCGTTGTCATTCTCATTGGCATTCTGTTTAATATTGTTAATATTGTTTTTATAAATCCAGTCTAAAAATTGTAGTGTTCGCACAGGTGTCTGTAGGATCTAGCGACTAGCCATCGCCACTAGGGATTAGCAGATCTCCACATGCGCAGGTATCGTGTGTATTAAAGCATCAATTTAATTTCAAATATGATGACTGTTGAGATATTGTAACTTCAAAGAATATTATATTTGTACTTTATTATTCCGAAGATGTTTCATTCCTCCGTGAAGATCTTATTGTATATCCGGAGATGTTTATTCCTCCGTCGGAATGTGGTAGCTCGGGTTATTAGAATTTCCCAGTGGGGGTCGGCCCCTGTATGTGTTATGTGGGTCAAAGGGTTATTAGAACACCCTAGAGGGGTCGACCCAGTCAGTTGTAGTGGGGTATTTAACCCATTGGTTAAATACGAGCCTACGTGTACTTGTGTAAAAGATATGTCAGAGTAGTGTATAAATAGAGGAGGTGTGTTCCTCATTTGACACACTAACTCACTTGAGGATAGCGCACTTGTGGAGGAGAGGTATGATATTGTGGAGGAAGAGATCGTGTCTCAGGGTTTCATCTTTGTATATTGTTGTTCATCTATATTGAGGAAGCTTTGCTAGGTGTTCTACCCCATGAGGGTTTCCCAGGATAAATCTCTGTCTCTTGTGTTTATGCTATGCTTGTTGTTTCTTCAGTGACCCTGTATATGCTATTATTTTGAAATGGAATGTAATGCTGCTATTTTCTGTCTTAGCATATTAAATATTAACATGGTATTAGAGCTAACCTGAAGGAAGGCAATGTATGGCACTTACGACACTTTCTTTACTTACGACAATTTGAAGGTTAGGGTTTTATGTAGCAAAAACCAGTCATCGTGGAACTTTCGCTATAAATCTATTTCTGTGAAGTTTCAGGGTCTGAAAAGATTACAGGTCGAAGATAACATCCCCAGGTACCTTGTGTCCAAAGGCAACCCTCAGATTCATTGTACTTTATGAGTTATGATCAGTACAAGTTAGGGTTTCTGCCTCTTCCAGATCTCAGTCAAAATCAGGTAACCTTGGAAAAAAGGTCATAACTTGGGCTAGGAAGCTCCAAATGAAATTTCATAAAAAGTGACAGGTAGTACACAGACTTTAATATCTCAAGAAATGTTTTCAGAGGCCGAAGGTGAACCAGTGACATGTGGCACACCGTACAAGTTCGCTCTCCTGTTTTATCCCATAAACAGGTCACGTTGCGACACTTGGCATAACCCTCTCTCAGAGAGTCCACTTGAGGTCAGACCTATCAAGATAGAAAGATAACAGGGCAAGCTATCTCAGGAAACGTTTTTAGAGGCCGGATTTCAAACAGTGACATGTGGCATGCCGTACAAGTTCACTCTCCTATTTTATCCCATAAACAGGTCACGTTGCGACACTTGGCATAACTCTCTCTTAGAAAATCCAATTGAGGTCAAACCTGTCAAGATGGAAATATGACAGGTCAGGCTACTGCAGAAAATGTTTTCAGACCCTGTGGAGTAAAAATTTCAGAGTTATAGCAGAAACAATCAGGTGCATATTTCTGTCAAAACAGAATTATTTTTGGAGCACCTTTATTCATGGCTTCCGGAATTTAGGGTTTTGGAGAAAGTTAGAATTTTTGGAATCGGAGTCCACGGCTGAATGCTACACAGGAAAATCAAAATTTAGAGACCAAGATCGATTTTTTTGGTTGGGTAGAATACCGGGCTTGATCAAACCCTAGTTCGGGATTTTGATCAGAAAGATGGAAAATTAGGGCTTCAGCAAAAGTTGGAATTTTTGAAGTCTGTAACCACAGCTAGAAGATCCTCAGAAAAATAAGAGTTTAGAGCCTTGGATCGAACCTTTTGATTGGACAAAAGGGTGGGCTTCATCAAACCCTATTTCGGGTTCCTGTCCATAAGATCCAGAAATTTCGAAGGCAATTTTGAGGGGTCAAATTTTGGAAATTTCAAAAGTGAAGTATGCTAGTTTGATCAGCTCAGCAAGACACATCCTTCCATCCATTTGGAAGCATGAAAGTCAAAGATTGAATTTTTAGGGTTTCTCTAGCAATCCCTAATCAAGCTCCAAATCAAGTTTCAGGGGGAGTTGAGGCTAAGGCATTACATAAGAAGACTACAAGAAGTCTCGACAGGTATGACTTAAGGAGGTTCAGGTATGTCTTGAAATCTGATTCTTGATTAAGTTCATAATGTGTTTGTCTTCATGTTATTTATTAGTACAATCTTGATTAATGTTAGAATTGTCTTATCACCCTAGTAACAGTATGAATGCATGTGAATGATCAAAGACATTCATTGATTAGGGCTATATGATTGTACTAATGCATTATGGTGTTGTATGAGGTTGATGTCGTTTGCTAACAAGATACAGGTACATCACAAAAGACAAATCAAGCTCCTTAAAACATGACAACATGAAGACAAAGACTCATCCATAATCTTTGTTCTACTTACGAGGTATGTATGACTTTGTTATATTATGCTTAACCTATGAGACATGCAGGTTCTAGCTCAGGATCTCTAAATCATTGAAGAGATTGTTTAGGTATGTTGTACATAACTAAGTAGGTATACTAATCCAGGTATGTTTTCCTATGACAAGTTAGAATCTTACCTTAGGATCCCTTATATAAGTATACTTGGTATGATTGGTTATGCTTATTCATAAAGTTAGTAATCAAGCGTTTATGCATATTATGTCTCTTATCTTGATGATCTAATTAACCAGAAGAGTACTATGATCAAACAAGAATATGCAGAAGTAAAAGAAGACTTCCTTGAAACCTTGAATATTATCTATAATCATGACTATACATTTTCGAAGATTATTTAGAACTAGAATGTTTTGATAATATTGAGAATATACTAATGAATGTATGTCTGTGTATGAGATCATGAGGATGACACTAGTGCACACTTGAGCATGCATAGTGGTACAGAATGAATAGAAGTTCAAAAGACATATAGAAGATCAAGCGGGAGGCAACTACACAAACATAAAAGATAAGTATTTGAGTTGTTATTTGAAATAGTAAATGATATTGCTTGTATGCATATTTGTATTCCTAGAATATATCATGATGAGTGTAAACATTCATAGAGCATTGAACATTATACTACTAATATGCATATGATTGGTAAGTTGGACAAACATTCCATTGTTGCTTGTCTAGAATGAAACCTCTTTGCTGACATGCTGAGAGTTGTGCACACTCTCAATAGTATGTTCTGATAGAGATGGAAGGCATCTATATAGCCACTGTATGCATACAGGATATGGGAAAGTGTTGTGCCAAAGTATTGGTCAAAATAGTTACATAACTATGTAAATGATATCTGTATGCATAATAGGTTATCATGTCAATATGATTTGATGATTATGAAGTATTACTAATCATGTACTTAATTTTGATTTGTAGGAAAGATCATGATGAATGATGATCACTGAACAAGCGATGGATGTTCAAACAAAAGGATTTACAAATCAAACACACTATAGAAGGCTTGTGGCTAGAAAATTCTCTTAGAAAGAGGAAGAGAATCATGATAAGATGTTTGCTCCAAGTGGCTAGATAAGACCATTCTCTTAATGGTGTAATTAAAGAAGAAGTGTGAATCAGGTTCTGTATGGGTACCTAGGATCGATAATAAATTGATGAGCTTAATGATAACCATGGGTGATGAGGATCTCAACCTTTGCTACAAGGTTGAATATTGTTTCTATACACAGACGATATGGTGCAGAAAGGAACCAAAAGTTTGAATTTGTAACAATGTACTAACCAAACCTCTACCGATCCGATGTACTAACCAAACCTCTACCTCAAGTAAAGTTTTCTGAGACAAACTTAATATAGTTCAGAAGGACCCTCCTCGAAAGGGGGAGTGATGTAATAACTCATGATGAGATTTCCTGCATTGACAGTGAGGTCGATAATTAGGATACCTATATTAGTGATGCCGACAGAGAGGTTGGTGGATGGTCCTTAGACAGGGTCTAAGGTGACAAGAGGATTGCATCATCCTTGAACATATATTCTAAAAGAGGTCGTAGACATGATGTCTCTTAAAATGAAGTCCTTGGTGGACATATAGGATTGCATCATCCTAAAGAGAGCCGTACACGTATGTCTTCGAGAATGAAGTCCTTGGTGGACTTGAGGGGATTGGATCATCCCTGGACTTTAGTCCTAAAGAGAGCCGTAGACGTATGTCTTCGAGAATGAAGTCCTTGGTGGACTTGAGGGGATTGGATCATCCCTGGACTTTAGTCCTAAAGAAGAGCCGTAGACGTATGTCTTCGAGAATGAAGTTCTTGGTGAACATGTGAGGAGATTGGATCATCCCTGGACTTCAGTCCTAAAGAAGAGCCGTAGACGTATGTCTTCGAGAATGAAGTTTTTGGTGAACATGTGAGGGGATTGGATCATCCCTGGACTTCAGTCCTAAAGAAGAGCCGTAGACGTATGTCTTCGAGAATGAAGTTTTTGGTGAACATGTGAGGGGATTGGATCATCCCTGGACTTCAGTCCTAAAGAAGAGTCGTAGACGTATGTCTTCGAGAATGAAGTTTTTGGTGAACATGTGAGGGGATTGGATCATCCCTGGACTTCAGTCCTAAACAAGAGCCGTAGACATATGTCTTCGAGAATGAAGTCCTTGGTGGACTGTTGAGGATTGAGTCATCCTTGGACATGGTCCTAAATGTACGGTTGAGGATTAAGTCATCCTTGGACGTGGTCCTAAATGTACGGTTGAGGATTGAGTCATCCTTGGACGTGGTCCTAAATGTACGGTTGAGGATTGAGTCATCCTTCGATGTGGTCCTAAATGTACGGTTGAGGATTGAGTCATCCTTGGACGTGGTCCTAAATGTACGGTTGAGGATTGAGTCATCCTTGGACGTGGTCCTAAATGTACAGTTGAGGATTGAGTCATCCTTCGACGTGGTCCTAAATGTACGGTTGAGGATTGAGTCATCCTTGGACGTGGTCCTAAATGTACGGTTGAGGATTGAGTCATCCTTAGATGTGGTCCTAAATGTACGGTTGAGGATTGAGTCATCCTTGGACGTGGTCCTAAATGTACGGTTGTGGATTAAATCATCATTGGACAGTAAATCCAGTAATTCCGAAAGGAAGGATAGTCCTAAATGAATTGAGTGGATTAAATCATCCTTGGACAGTAAATCCAGTAATTCTAAAAGGAAGGATAGTCCTAAATGAATTGAGTGGATTAAATCATCCTTGGACAGTAAATCCAATAATTCTGAAAGGAAGGATAGTCCTAAATGAATTGAGTGGATTAAATCATCCTTGGACAGTAAATCCAGTAATTCCGAAAGGAAGGATAGTCCTAAATGAATTGAGTGGATTAAATCATCCTTGGACAGTAAATCCAGTAATTCTGAAAGGAAGGATAGTCCTAAATGAATTGAGTGGATTAAATCATCCTTGGACAGTAAATCCAGTAATTCCGGAAGGAAGGATAGTCCTAAATGAATTGAATGTATTAAATCATCCTTGGACAGTAAATCCAGTAATTCCAAAAGGAAGGATAGTCCTAAATGAGATTGAGTGGACTAATCATCCTGTAAATAGATTTGGATTGCCTCGTCCCTAGACATGGTGAGATGTCTTAAAGTGATAAGGACTAATCATCCTGTAAATAGATTGGGATTTCCTCGTCCCTAGACATGGTGAGATGTCTTAAAGTGATAAGGACTAATCATCCTGTAAGTAGATTAGGATTTCCTCTTCCCTAGACATGGTGAGATGTCTTAAAGTCATAAGGACTAATCATCTTGTAAATAGATTGGGATTGCCTCGTCCCTAGACATGGTGAGATGCCTTAAAGTGATAAGGACTAATCATCCTGTAAATAGATTGGGATTGCCTCATCCCTAGACATGGTGAGATGTCTTAAAGTGATAAGGACTAATCATCCTGTAAATAGATTGGGATTGCCTCGTCCCTGGACATGGTGAGATGTCTTAAAGTGATAAGGACTAATCATGCTGTAAATAGATTGGGATTGCCTCGTCCGTAGACATGGTGAGATGTCTTAAAGTGATAAGGACTAATCATCCTGTAAATAGATTGGGATTGCCTCGTCCGTAGACATGGTGAGGTGTCTTAAAGTGATAAGGATTGATCATTCTGTAAGTTGATCTGGATTGCATCATCCATAGACATGAGAGTTGTCTTAAACCGAGAGGGACTGATCATCCCGTAAGCGGATCAGGATTGTATCATCCTTGGACCTATGTCCTAAAGTGAGAGGGATTGATCATCCCGTAATTGGATCTTGTGTGTTGCAGGGTATGCTGTTATTGTGTATACTTGTATTGATGAGGATACTTGTATTAATGATATGTATACTTGTATTGATGAGGATACTTGTATTGATGATATGTATACTTGTATTGATGAGGATACTTGTATTGATGATGTGTATGCTTGTATTGATGAGGATACTTGTATTGATGATGTGTATACTTGTATTGATGAGGATACTTGTATTGATGATGTTGTTGATCGTGATGATCTAGATGACGATGTTGTTGATCGTGATGATCTAGATTACGATGCTGCTGATCATGATGATCTAGATGACGATGTTGCTGATCGTGATGATCTAGATGACGATGTTGCTGATCGTGTGATGACGATGCTGATGATCATGTGATGACGATGCTGATGATCGTGTGATGATGATGTTGATGATCGTGTGACTACGATGCTGATGATCGTGTGATGACGATGTTGATGATCATGTGATGACAGTGTTGATGATCGTGTGATGACGATGCTGATGATCATGTGATGACGATGCTGATGATCGTGATGCTGATGATGATGTTGATTATCGTGTGATGACGATGATGATGATCGTAAGTTGATGATGTTGATGATCGTGAGGATCCAGATGTTGATGTTGCTGTAGTTGTTTGAGTGCTGCAGAAGATAAAGACTCAGTACTGAAGATGTTGATGTTCCAGAATTGAAGATGTTCCAGTAACTGCTTGAGTTACTGATGATGTTGAGAAAGCTTCCAATGATTTATAGATGTATCATGTATGATGTTGATGACTCCTTGCTCGTGCAGATGTTGTTATAATATCCTTTTCGTTAAGGGGGAGTGTTGAGATATTGTAACTTCAAAGAATATTATATTTGTACTTTATTATTCCGGAGATGTTTCATTCCTCCGTGAAGATCTTATTGTATATCCAGAGATGTTTATTCCTTAGTTGGAATGTGGTAACTCGGGTTATTAGACTTCCCTAGTGGGGGTCGGCCCCTGTATGTGTTATGTGGGTCAAAGGGTTATTAGACCACCCTAGAGGGGTCGACCCAGTTAGTTGTAGTGGGGTATTTAACCCATTGGTTAAATACGAGCCTACGTGTACTTGTGTAAAAGATATGTCAGAGTAGTGTATAAATAGAGGAGGTGTGTTCCTCATTTGACACACTCACTCACTTGAGGATAGCGCACTTGTGGAGGAGAGGTCTGCTATTTTGGAGGAAGAGATCATGTCTCAGGGTTTCATCTTTGTATATTGCTGGTCATCTATATTGAGGAAGCTTTGCTGGGTTTTCTACCCCATGAGGGTTTTGCCAGGATAAATCTCTGTCTCTTGTGTTTATGCTATGCTTGTTGTTTCTTCAGTGATCCTGTATATGTTATTATTTTTAAATGGAATGTAATGCTGCTATTTTCTATCTTAGCATATTAAATATTAACAATGACTTGTCTGTGTATATTTATATTTTTCTATATGAAACTATGAGGTTATAAATGTGTATGCAGGTCCGAGCACCTCAGCCTAGTAGTGCAGTTATTCCTCCCTCCCTGGCCTTTTGTCCACCATATATGCCAGTTGCATCCCCTGGTATACATGCCCCATTCCATGCATCACCCCCCATCGCCTTCCATCTAGCCCCCCCCTCTTATCCAACACCATAGTTACATCTAGGTCCCCCTTCGGTTTCATATCCCGTGTCCCATCACCCCATCCCAACCTTTCCACCACCTCTGTATCAGTTTCCCATGTTCCCACCCTCCCCCCTCCCACCACGACACACCACCAATCCATAGTCAGCAATCCCTCCACCGTAACACAAACCTCGCCCCCCCCACACTCGCTCCCCCTTCCAAGGTGCCCCAATCCATACTACATCCAGTTGGGGTTTATCGCCCTAGACATACATCTCCACATTGCCCACCCCAGTCCATGCCTCCTTCTGTCACCCCCCCCTTCTTCCACTATTCTCCCCAGTGGTGTAGCCACCGTCGATGTGGCTACATCCTCCCCTATATCGTCCACCATAGCATCAAAGAAGGTTGTCCAACCGACTGCTCCAACCGCTATCCCCGAAGACCAATCGGTTGTGTTCACGGTGAGATTGACTAGTTTATGAAAATCTTGTTCAATTTTAACGAAAATTACTATATGCATCTAATTTCATTATTTATTTGATTTTTCTAAATTTTGTAGGGTGGCATTGCTAAGAGACTAGGAGCACAGAGGAGGGAGACCCCCTCATGACTTACAGTCTCACATGAGCTGAGTTATCTAAGATTTGAAAACTATTTTTATTTTTAAATTATGTTTTATACTTGTATAATTGCCAGGAAAAGCTGACATATTATTGTTCTCCTTTCAGGTCTCAGAGGGATGTTGTCCAAGAAGCCCAAAGAACTCGGCTTCCTCTAGCACGAAGAAGAGGAAGATCAATTTTGGAGATACACCTGGTAACTGCGAGGGTGGGCAGGAGGATTGAGAGACCCTCCTATGTACACTAGCCACGATGTGGCATTTTGGGCACGAGTTGCCATTTTTTGTATAGGGCACCATGGGCCATATTTTGTATAGGACACAAGTTGCCATATTTTGTACAGGGAACGATTTTCCATTATATAGACGTTGGGAACGATGTTCCATTTTTCCAAAAAGTGTACATGATTGGATCATTTTTGCATATTAATAGATGGATCTGCACTTGTCTATATGACTTTGTCTTTCATTACATTTTTGCATACATGATTTTGTCTTCAATAACAATGTTACATGGAAAATTTTTCACATACATATAGATATTATTTCTAGACACCAAGTGACCTCAATATGAGTCCCTTGTATTTGAATGGGTCTTCCATCTTTTCCTTTCAACAACAACATACCTAACCAAGCAAACTAAGGAGTGATATTTGCAGTACAAAGTATTATGACTTTAGGGCTACAAAAAAATAAATAGGAGACGATGAATTCTTCCATACTTAACTTTGTAATGGTTATAATAGTCAATTATAACAAGCATTGCATCACATATTATATCAAATTAACCTAGATATGTAAGAAGTTCATATGTGTCCATGGATGGAAGGGTTAACCATATCACTTGAATTAGTTCAAATATGACAGGTGTGCATAGGTACAATTGGATTGAGCAATAAAAGAGAATTGTTAATGTAGTTACATATGGATCGTTCTTTATGTGTTAGTATGTGCCTTTAATGAAAGCATGGTTAATGTGTTGAACTACTACTTGCACAAGTTGGCATAGACCCTTAGTGTTGATAACGTCTTCAATGTTTTGGTAATATTGATAATCACTCTTTGTAATTTAAGTATCTTGTATTTTTTGATGTTAAGATATATATTGAACATAGTCAACTCAATGGTTCAAGACATCATTTTACCCCATGATCCATGGAAGATTCATTGGATTCATATGAACCTGAGTTTCATCACCTCAACCATGGTCAAGATGCCAAGATCCATCCTTAGTAGTCAAAACCTCATGTTGGCACCCATATCACACTCAAAGATAAAAAAATCTTTTAAAGGGCATGTCTGGGGGTTGAGGGAATCTTGATGGATAATATCCTTAAAAAATTTATATTCGATTGAGGCCTCATATGTCCTCACCTTATCATTGTCAATACCTAAATACCCATCCTTAGTGCACAAAACCTCCAAATGGAATCCATATCCAAAACAAAGGCCATGTATCCCATCTAGAGAGCTTGTGTAGTGATTCAAGGACTTGTTCATGGCTCATGAGCATGAAAATATTCATTTTGGACCTAATAACATTTATATTTTTTAATCACCATGCTCGAGGTCTAGAGACCCATCCCTTGTGTTGAAAATCCTCCATTGGCATTGTTGTAGGAGCTTTATTCAACTAGGCAACTAGGATAAAGAGTTGACTGGAGGTATACATGTAAGATTCAACTAAGTAGTCATGTTGGTTGACTGACTGATAAAGATAGTTACAATAGCTATAGTTACCTCCTCTCTATGTAAAGAGCACAAAGATGCATCATCCTATCATTGTAAAAATAAATATTTGTTAGGGATTAATAAAAGGAAAATTATTGTTGGCTCTAAAGTTACATTCTCCCCTTTCTCACTTTCCATTTATGTGTATGAATATGTAGATATATCTTCGATAATGACACATAATGATACATATCGGTAATACTAATTACGACACATATTGTATAATGGATGCATACATGCATATATGTTGTGTGATAAGGAGACTATTTAGTGGTGGGAAAGTAAATTGGAAAATTACATGAGAAATTATGCAAGAAGGAATCAACTAACTATTGCACATTCTAGGGCATGATTTTTTATAATCACTCGTGAGAGGTTCTTAGAGTCAAATACATTGGATATAAATAAATTCCTCGAGATAAATAATACATGACCATAGAAGAAGATTGAAATTTTAGGTCAAAACACATCAATGAAGGTAGAATGAACTTGGAGTGATAGATTGGGAAAATTTTAGATGAATGCCTAGAGGTCTACACACAAGTTAAAGAAAAAAAAAATCATAATATTGGGAACAAATAGTGAAAACCAACAATACAACTAGAACGCAATGATCAAGGGAACTTCAAAATGCAACAACACTCCACAAAAGAAGTTGCTTTAGACTTACCTCATTTGGTATGAGAGAAGTTGATTTAGAGACCTAGAGACCTCCCTACCACTTCTCTCATTTGGTATGATAGAAGTTTCTTTAGACCTACCTCACTCATGTCAATGCTTGATTTTTTGCAGGCCGACTTCCCACCCCACATGTCCTCTTCAACATTTTTTGTTCTCTTGGTTTTGTGCCCACCCAAACTTTTTTCATGCTTTTGGTACCTTGAGGTATATCCCCAACCCAAAAAACTCTTATATTATGTTGATTATGTTGGTTATTGGCTTCACCCAACAAAATTATATTTAACAATACATATATGGTTAGACTTGGTTCCCCATGCTCAATGCTCACTATATTTAATAACACATTTATCTTAAATTTAATTCATGTCTTGTTAAATATTTCATAATGAAATAGCTATTTGAGAGCACAACCTTAGACCAAGCCATACCATTAATATAAAATGTACATTATAGAAATGACCTAATTCAATTTTCTTCTATAACTCTAACCCGGACCCTCACCCAAACCCTAGCACTAAACCCTATCTACCCTTTAGATACTTCCTCCAATATGTCCTAACCTCTCTACAAGTAACACTACCTCTTCACCCTCTCCACAATGCTTCCACTATCATGAAACTCAAAAGCTTGATAAATTTACTGAGCCATCTCTAGTTTCATCATCAACATGTCCATCATCATGATCTTCTTCATCATCATCATCATCATCTTCATCACCATCACCATCACTATCCTCATCAATGTCTTCATCATCATCACCATCATTATCATCATCATCAACATCTTCATCATCATTTTCATCTCTAGGTTCCTCATCAACATCTCCATCATCATCATCTTCTTCATCGTAATCATCATCATCCTCATCACCATCACCATCATCATCAACGTCTTCATCATCATCACCATCATCATCATCATCAACATATTCATCATCATTCTCATCTTTAGGTTCCTCATCAACATCTCCATCATCATCATCTTCTTCATCATCATCATCATCATCTTCATCACCATCACCATCATCATGAACATCTTCATCATCGTCACCATCTTCATTATCATCACCATCTTCATCATCATTGTCATCTCTAGGATCCTCCTCAACATCTCCATCATCATCATCTTCTTCATCATCATCATCATTATCATCTTCATCACCATCACCATCACCATAATCATCAACATCTTCATCATCATCACCATCATCATCATCATCTACATCTTCATCATCATTGTCATCTCTAGGTTCCTCATCAACATCTCCATCATCATCATCTTCTTCGTTGACCCACGTGTACAAAAATTGCACACTCCCTTACTGAGAAAAACCCTAGTTTCCAAAATGGACCTACAAGGTAACACGTAGGCCACAGGACCGGACAAGAGGGGCACCCCTAGCACCATCCCGATGTCCTGAATCCAACGGAGTTGACAGTTTGTCAATCTGAAGCATAGTCGTCATTCTATGGCTCGTTCCGTCTCGCATCCAAAAGGCCTTTAGGGACACCTATTGGATACCTACCGGGGACATAGAATTCCAACCTGTTGTTGGCACAACAGATCCCATGTTTTAATAAAAAACATGGGAGCCCCCAAATTTTATATGTAAAGTTAATGTTTAAATCCCTTGGTCTTTTAAGGGTTTTTCATCCTACTTTTCATGGTTTGATGTCCTTGTCATGATTTGATTCAGTTAGTAATTTTTCTTTTGAAAATTTATGCCTTTTGTGTGTGTTTTTTGTGAGTTGTAGGAAGAACATATTCTCCCAAAATTATGTCTTTCCCGCAACCTGCAACCCGCAATGTGGATTGCGGGTGCGGAATCATTTGTCTAATAATCACGGTTGTTTGCACTCACAACCTGCAATTGCGGATTGCGGATTGCGGGAACTTCTCGTTTGATATTTTTTAGAGTTTTGATCCCATAGCACGCAATCCGCAAATTGTGGATTGCGGGATGAATGCACATATTTGCAAGAATAAGACTTCCACAACTATGCTTCCGCATGTTAAATATTAACCGTTGATTTGTCTTGATCCCGTGGATGGGATTACACTGTGTGATTTGAATAATTATTTGGATTGTTTCCCATTTTTTATCTCTAGCTTATACTTGCTTTTGAGTTGGTTCTATGATATTGGTGGTTATTTATCATGTTGTTCTTCACATTCCCCACCTAGATTTGGTCTTCACTGCACAAACTGATCATTTTAGGTGATGGTTGATTATTACCTTCATTTTGGAATTTTGATTGATCTTATAGTTTCTTCTCTCATGATTTTGGGTATTGCATTTGACCTTGATGGAGTATTGTTTTCACATATGCATGCCTAGAATTATAATGTAAATATTGTAAATAATCTTAGTTTTTGGTTTGTTTGGTTATGATTAGTTTAATATTTTTAATGTTTGGATTAAGTTTATTGAATCCTTTAAATATTCAGGATTATGTTTTGATTTTCATTAACTTAAATTGTGTATTTCATTTAATCCATATATTAAACTTATACACAATTTAATGTTATGAGAATTAAAAGAACACATGTTTTAGTTTGTTTAGGTTCTAATTTCCCTAATTTCTATGAGATTTGGTTTTATAATTATTTGAAAATTAGTGGGATTAAAATTCAACATTCACGAATGTGAAATTAGTTTGATCATGGAAAAGTCTTTTATTTTCAATAAGCTAATTTGATTGTGAAAATATAACTTCTATTTTTCCATTTTGGAATTTAAAAGGATTTTTTATTTTGCAAAATGAATTATTATTATTCTTTCTTGATGTTTTATTCTTGGAAAATGATAATGTTAGAAACCTATTTATGGAATCTATTAACTCTCCTATATTATAGGAGTGATTATTTTCTTATATACGTAACTTGTTTTCCAACAATAATTTTCTTAAGAATTGAATTGTAAATGGTTATTATTTTTACTTCTAGGTTTAGGGTTTTCAATATTACATTTTCTTTCAATTTGTAAATATTTCTAGTTTTTTCAATCTTTTATCCATTGGTATTTCCTTACTTCATTCAATATTCAAAATAAATAAAAAATATAAAAAAACAATTTGCAATTTTCCCAAACTTTTCCCATCATTTTATGATTTTACAGAATCTTTAATTTTCAACCTTTCCGCAACCCGAAAGCTGAAATTTCGGGATGCGGAACTTTTGATTTTGATTATTGACATTTCTATGTTCCCGGGGATGCAGAAACTTTGGTTTTATTTTTTTACATTTTTTACATTCCTGCAACCCTATAATTTTATTTAATTTCGGGTCCATAAATTTTGGTAATTTTATTTCTTACTTGGGGTTTTAATTTTGCTTTTTTTTTTTGATTTTGAATTGTTTAAATAATTTTACAAATTCAAATTTCATTCCCGCATCGATTTGGTTGGGAATATGGTTTTTGGATTATCATTTTTGTTTTATTCATTTGGAGAATAATCAGTATGGATAATGCATTTTAATCATTACAATCAATGGCCATGATCCACCCAACAATTAAATCAACGGTTGCTGAGACTTAACTTCTAAGAGCCATATCTTGGGACTTACAAGTCCAAATCAAGCCCAAGATAACTTGTTGGAAAGCTGGAAGGATGACTAAGGATTTGAGAAGGTTATTTTTTCCAAATGATTAGCTTAACCACCCCAAAAATCTGCATGAACAGTCAATTTCGGATTTGCATAAGATTTGTTTATATTTATTTATTTTGATTTGCAAATGGGTTGTTATTAATCTAGATTTCTTTGATTGGATTTAGAATGATATTTTATTTTATATTCTGGATTGTGTAGGTGTTGATTTGAATTGAGTGGAATCAAATTTATGAATTTGCATCCCATATTTGAAGTGATAAAAAATGTGCCAAGTGGAAAGCAGTGATATTAGAGCTCGATTTCTGGAGCGATGGAGAAGAATCTGGAAAATATGAGACATGGGTTTTCTGCAGAGGATGCTAAATTAGTTTGTCACTGAGCAGAATCCGCAGAAAGTTCTTCATTTGGGAGATTTGACTAGTTTTCGAAAATGGAATTTCCCATATTTTTCTCATGGATGGATATGACAAATGAAACAACTCAGCTAGTTAGTTCAGCAATTGAGGAACTTGATCTGATATTTTCTTGTCATTTATTTGTATAAATACATACTTCCTATGAGCTGATAGGGAGGGAATTTGGAGTCAGAAATAAGCAGGAGACGACTGGAGATACTATGTTTTAGCAGAGCTTTGTAATTTTGTTTACAGACTTCTTTAATACAGTAAAGTAATCCCTTTGAATCATCTCTTATTTATTGTTCAAATTTCTTTGACGGTACTTGATTTCTTGCTTCAAATTGTCATCTATAGTGTGTGATCTTTTGTAGGCATTAATTTACATAGGGATCTATTATACTGATTTCTCTTTATGGCTGATCTATGTGTGAAAATGTTTAATTGAATTTCTGTCAGGTAAGATGTTTTCTTTATCAATTTCTGCGAATCATCAACATTCAATTTAATCATTGTTAATTTTTCAATTAACAAGGTGATTACAGATTTATCTTGAACAGGTTTACATGTTTTCATTATTGTTAGTTAATTTTCATTAATTGATTATGATCTAAGCTGATAAGTGAATGCATCTTTGGACATTTATGTTGAAGTTGGCAAACATACTTATCCATTTCACATCAAGATTGATCTGCACAACAACAAGCTTTTCACATAGAATAGATCTAACCTAGATTAGATCCTTTTCTTAAATAGGTTAAGTTAGAACAGACTTAGTTTTACACTTTTGTTTTCTTTTATCGAAATTTGATCCATTGATCAAACCCACCAACTCTTAGAGTGCCAGTGGAGGCCGAATATCCGTGGGAGATTTCCATACCAAACAGGCTGGGGATAGACCTGCCCTTGCATAGGGTATTTCGAAGCCTTTCAGTCTAGGTTTTCACCATCTCTTGAAAGCCTTGGAACCCATTCTAGTACCTTGCAATTACCCTACACCCCCGAGGCCTCAACACAACCATGCAACAAAACCGGGTTTCGGGGAGTCCTTCAAGTGTGTTTTGGAAGGTTCTAGCTGGGAACTCTAGCCATACGTTCCTTGTGGATGATTTTGCAAAGTTGACCCCCATGTGCAAAAATTGCATACTCCCTTGTTGTGCAAAACCCTAGTTTCCAAAAAGGACCTACAAGGTGACACCTAGGTTATGGGACCGAAGGAGAAGGGCACCCCTAGCACTATCCTGATGTCCTAAATCCAACAGAGTTGATGTTTTGTCAATCCGAGCCACAGTCATCACTCTATGGATCATTCTGTATCTCATCTAAAAGGCCTTCAAGGACACCTACTCGATACCTATTGGGGGCATAGAATTCCAACTGTGCAACAAAACTGGGTTTTGGGGAATCCTGCAAGTGTGTCTAGGAAGGTTCCAGCTGGAAAAGATAGCCATAATTTCTCGGTCGACGATTTTGTAAATTTGACCCCACTGTGCAAAAATTGCACACTCCCTTACAGAGCAAAACCCTAGTTTCCAAAATGGACCTACAAGATGATACCTGGGCCATGGGATTGGAGGGAAGGGGCAACACTAGCATTATCCTGATGTCTTGAATCCAATAGAGTTGACGATTTGTCGATCCAAGCCATGGTTGTCATTCTATGGCTCGTTCCATGTCGCATCCAAAAGGCCTTAAGGGACACCTACTGGATACCTACCGGGGCATAGAATTCCACCTGTGCAAAAAAAACCAGGTTCTGGGGAGTCCTGCAAGTGTGTCTAGGGAGGTTCCAGTTAGGAACGCTAGCCATAAGTTCCCAGTCGACAATTTTGCAAATTTGACCCCAATGTGAAGGTCAGGCCAATCTCACTCAAGGGGAGAATTTCTCGTTCAAAGGCTCCCGAGTGGGGCATGGCCACTGTGGACACGTCCGCAATGGCCATACGCACCTGTGGGTCCGACGAAATCCAAGTCCGCTCATTGGTTTGGGTTCTGTGGCCCAAGAGAAAATCCTCAAAGTGTCCCTGAATGGCCACGGCGTGCCCGAATAGAATTCCTATAGCACCCAAACCATAGCTCCATTCGCAAATCCGCCAATTCTTATGGGTCTAGGGCGTCGAGTTTCCGCTAAGGGACCCCCCAAACCGTGCCTTGAAGACACATAAACGGAGACAATGAGCCATCTCTGGAGCTAGGGTTTTGCTCGGTGTGGGCCATTCCAAATTCCCTCAAGGGGGCCATTTCTCATCGGAAGGCTCTTGGGTGGGTGTGGCCACTATAGACACATCCTCGATGGCCATATGCACATGTGGTAGCTGACAGAATCAAAGTCCGCTCATTGGTTTGGGTTCCATGTCCGAGGAACAAATCCTCAAAGTGTCCCTGAATGGCCCCGGGGTGCCCGACTAGAATGCCCGCAACACCCAAACCGTGGCTCCATTCGCAAATCCATCAATTTCGGTGGGTGCGAGGCGCAGGGTTTTAGCTAGGGCCCCCCCACACCGTTCCTTGAAGACTTGGAAATGGTTCCAATGAGCCATCTCTGGAGCTATGATTTTTCTTAGTGACGACCATTCCAAATCCGTTCAAGGGGGGCATTTCTCGTCCGAAAGCTCCCAGGTGGGCGTGGCCACCGTGAACACATCTAAAATGGCCATACGTACATGTGGGAGCCGAAAGAATCCACACCCGCTCCCCGGTTGGGGTTCCGTGGCCCGTAGCACCCAAACCGTGGCTCCGTTCATGAATCCGTCAATTCTAGTGGGTCTAGGATGATGGGTTTCCACTAGGGGACCCCCCACACCATGCCTCAAAGACCCGAAAACAGTGCCAATGAGCCATCTCCGGAGCTAGGGTTTTGCTCAGTGAGGTCCATTCCAAATTCGCTCAAGGGGGGCATTTCTCATCCAGAGGCCCTCGGGCATGCGTGGCCACCTTGGACAGGTCCACAATGGCCATACCCACTTGTGGGAGATGACAGGAACCCAATTCTACTCGCCAGTTTGGGTTCCATGGCCCTGAAGCAAATCCTTGAAGTGTCTGTGAATGACCTCGGGGTACCCGACTAGAATGTCGGTAACACCTAAACCATGGACACATTCGTGAATCCATCGATTTCGGTGGGTCTGGGACATCAGGTTTCAAGTAGGGGACTCCCCACATTGTGCCTCAAAGACTCTGAGAGGGTGCCAATGAGCCATCTTCAGAGCTAGGGTTTTGCTCAGTGAGGGCCATTCCAAATTCGCTCAAGCGGGCCATTTCTTATCTGAAGGCTCCTGGGTGTGCGTGGACAACGTGGACACGTTTGAAATGGCCATATGCACCTGTGGGAGATGACGGAATCCAATTCCGCTTGGCGGTTTGGGTTTCGTAGCCCTAGAGCAAATCCTCAAAGTGTCCCTCAATGGCCCCGGGTTTCCCGACTACAATGCCTGTAGCACCCAAACCGTGGCTTCCTTCGTGAAACCGTCAATTCTAGTGGGTCTGGGACTCCAGGTTTCAGCTAGGGGACCCCCCACGTCATGCCTCGAAGAACTGAAACGGTGCCAATCAGCCATCTCCAGAGCTAGGGTTTTGTTGAGTGAGGGCCATTCCAAATTTTCTTAAGGGGGCCATTTGTCATCCCGAAGCCCCCGGGCATGCATGGCCACTGTGCACAGATTTGCAATGGCAATATGGACTTGTGGGAGATGAAAGAATCCAAATTCCGCTCGTCGGTTTGGGTTCTGTGGCCCCCGAGCAAATCCTCAAAGTATCCCTGAATGACCTCATGGTGCCCGCCTAGAATTCCCTTAGAACCCAAACCGTAGCTCCATTCATGAATCCATCGATTCCGGTGGGTCTAGGACACCGGGTTTTAGCTAAGGTACCCCCCACACTGTGCCTCGACGACCCAAAAATGGTGCCAATGAGCCATCTACGAAGCTAGGGTTTTTCTCAATGAGGGCCATTCCAAATTCGCTCAAGGGTGCCATTTCTCATCCAGAAGCTCCCGAGCATGTGTGGCCACCCTGGATATGTCCACAATGGCCATACGCACCTCTAGGAGATGATGAAATCCAAGTTTTCTTGTCAATTTTGGTTTCATGGCCTTGGGGCAAATCCTCAAAGTGTCTGTGAATGGCCCAGGGGTGCCTAACTAGAATGCCTGTAGCACCCAAACTGTGGCTCTGTTCTTGAATCCATTGATTCTGGTGGGTCCAGGATGCTGGGTTTCTGCTAGGGTCCCCCCCACACCATGCGTCAAAGACCCAGAAACGGTGCCAATGAGCCATCTCCGGAGCTAGGGTTTTGCTCAATGAGGGCCATTCTAAATTCAGTTAAGGGGGGGATTTCGCATCCAGAGGCCCCCAGGCATGCATGGACACCATGGACAGGTCCATAATGGTGATACACACATGTGGGAGATGACGAAACCCAAGTCCACTCGTTGGTTTGGGTTCTGTGGCCCCGAAGCAAATCCTCAAATTATCCCTGAATGGCCCTCAGGTGCCCAACTAGAATGCTGGTAGCACCCAAACCATGGCTCCATTCTCAAATCCATCGATTCTGGTGGGTCCAGGACGTTGGGTTTCAGGTAGGGGACTCCCCACACCGTGCCTCAAAGACCCAGAAACGGTGCCAATGAGCCATCTTCAGAGCTAGGGTTTTGCTCAGTGAGCGCCATTCCAAATTCGCTCAAGGGGGCCATTTCTTATCTAAAGGCTCCTGGGAATTCGTGGCTACAGTGGACACATCCGCAATGGCCATACGCGCCTGTGGGAGCTGATGGAAACCAAGTACGCTTGCTGGTTTGGGTTCCATGGCCCTGGAGAAAATCCTCAAAGTGTCCCTTAATGGCCCCAGGGTTCCTGACTAGAATGCCCATAGCACCCAAAGCGTGGCTTTGTTCATGAATCCGTCAATTCTAGTGGGTCTGAGACGTTGGGTTTCAGCTAGGGCACCCCCCACGCTTCGCCTCGAAGACCCAAAAATGGTGCCAATGAGCCATCTCCGGAGCTAGGGTTTTCTTTGTGAGGGCCATTCCAAATTCGCTCAAGGGGGCCATTTATCATCCGAAGGCCTCCAAGTGTGCGTGGCCATTGTTTACAGATCCATATTGGCGACGTGGACCCATGGGAGCCACCAAAATCAAAATTTTGCTCATCGGTTTGGGGTCCATGGCCCCGGAGCAAATCCTCAAAGTGTCCCTGAATAGCCTTGTGGTGCCCACCTAGAATTCTTGTAGCACCCAAACCATGACTCCATTCACTAATCCATTGATTCCGGTGGGTCCGGGACACCGGTTTTCAGCTAGGGTACCCCCCACACTGTGCCACGACGACCCAGAAACGGTGCCAATGAGCCATCTCTAGAGCTAGGGTTTTGCTGAGTGAGGGCCATTCCAAATTTGCTCAAGGGGGCCATTTCTAATCCAGAGGCTCCTGGACATACGTGGCCACCTTGGACACATCCACAATGGCCATATTCACCTATGAGAGCTGACAAAACTCAATTTTTCTCATTGTTTTGGGTTATATGGCCCTGGGGAAAATCCTCGAAGTGTCCGTGAATGGCCCTGGGGTGCCTGAATAGAATACCTGTAGGACCCAAAGTGTGACTCCATTCATGAATCCATCAATTCCAGTGGGTTCAAGAGGTTGGGTTTCCACTAAGGGACCCCCCACACCATGCCTCAAAAATCCGAAAATGGTGCCAATGAACCATCTCCGGAGCTAGGGTTTTGCTTAGTGAGGGCCATTCCAAATTCGCTCAAAGGGGGAATTTCTCATCTAGAGGCCCCCGGGCATGTGTGGCCACCATGTACAGGTCCATAATGGCCATACACACCTTTGGGAGCTGACAGAACCCAAATCCGCTCCTCTGTTTGGGTTTCGTGGGCCCGAACCAATTCCTCAAAGTGTCCCTAGATGGCCCCAGGGTGACCAACTAGAATGCTGGTAGCACCCAAACCGTGGCTCCGTTTGCAAATCAGTTGATTTTGGTGGGTCCAGGATGTCGGTTTTTAGGTAGGGGACCCCACACACTGTGCCTCGAAGACTCGAAAATGGTGCCAATGAGCCATCTTCGGAGCTAGTGTTTTGTTCAGTGAGGGCCATTCAAATTCGGTCAAGGGGGGAATTTCTCATACGGAGGCCCCCGTGCATGCGTGGCCACTGTGGACAGATCCACAATGGTCACGTGGACCTCTGGGAGCCGAAAGAATCCAATTCTGTTCATCGGTTTGGGTTCTGTGGCCCTGGAGCAAATCCTCAAAGTCTCCCCGAATTACCCTGGGGTGCCCGACTAAATGCCCATAGCACCCAAACCGTGGCTTTGTTCGTGAATCCATCAATTCCAGTGGGTCTAGGACACTGGTTTTTAGCTAGGGGCCCCCCCACACCATGCCTCAAAGACCCAGAAATGGTGCCAATGAGCCATCTCCGGAGCTAGGGTTTTGCTTAATGAGGGCCATTCCAAATTCGATCAAGGGGGGCATTTCTCATCTGAAGGCTCTAGGGCATGTGTGGCCTCCATGGACACATCTGAAATGGAAATACACACCTATGGGAGCTGACGAAACCCAAGTCCACTCACCGGTTTGGGGTCCGTTGCCCCAGGGGAAATCCTCAAAGTGTCCCTTAATGGCCTCGGGGTGCCCAACTAGAATTCCCGTAGCACCCAAACCGTGCCTTCGTTTGCTAATACGTCAATTCCAATGGTTCTAGGATGTCGGGTTTCAGCTAGTGGTCCCTACACACCCTTCCTCGAAGACTCGAAAACAGTTCCAGTGAGCCATCTCCAGAGCTAGGGTTTTGCTCAGTGAGGGTCATTCCAAATTCGCTCAAGGGGGCCATTTCTCATCTAGAGGCCCCCAGGCGTGTGTGGCCACTATGGACAGGTCCACAATAGCCACATCCACCTGTCCATGGTGGCCACCCCTTCGCAGGGGCCTCCGGATGAGAAACTCCCCCCTTGAGCGAACTTGGAATGGCCATGACTGAGCAAAACCCTAGCTCCGGAGATGGTTCATTGGCATCGTTTTCGGGGGTTGGCGGCATGGTGTGGGGGGGGGGCCTAGATGAAACCTGACATCCCGGATCCACTCAAATCGATGGATTCACGACCAAAGCCACGGTTTGAGGATTTGCTCCGGGGGCACGAAACCCAAACCGGTGAGCAGACTTGGGTTCCGTCAGCTCCCACATGTGTGTATGGCCATTGCAGACATGTCCATAGTGGCCATGAATGCCTGGGATCCTCCGGATGAGAAATGTCGCCATTGAATGAATTTAGAATGACCCTCACTCAGAAAAACCTAGCTCTGGAGATGGCTCATTGGCACCGTTTCTGGGACTTTAAGGCATGGTGTGGAGGGACCCCTAGTTGAAACCCAGTGTCTCAAAATCGATGGATTCGTGAACGGAGCCATGGTTTGGGTGTTGTGGGAATTCTAGTCAGGCACCTTGGGGCCATTCAAGGACACTTTGAGGATCTGCTTCGGGGCAACAAAACCCAAACCGGCGAGCGAAATTGGATTCTGTCAAGTCACACAGGTGCGTATGGCCATTGTGGACGTGTCCACAGTGGCCACGCCCATCCAGGAGCCTTCAAATGAGAAGTAGACCCCTTGAGCAAGATTGGCATGGCCTTCACATTGGGGTCAAATTTGCAAAATCGTCGACTGGGCACTTATGGCTAGAGTTCCCAACTAGAACCTTCCTAGACACACTTGCATTCTTTCCCGGAGCCCTATTTTGTTGTATGGTTGGAATTCTATGCCCGTGGTAGGTATCCAGTGGGTGTCCCTGAAGGCCTTTTGGATGCGAGATAGAACAAGCTATAGAATGATTACCATGGCTCGGATCAACAAACCATCAACTCCATTGGATTCAAGATGTCGTGATAGTGCTAGGGTTGCCCCTCTACCCCAGTCCCATGGCCCAGGTGTCATCTTGTAGGTCCATTTTGGAAACTAGGGTTTTTCTTAGTAAGGGAGTGTGCAATTTTTGCACAGTGGGGTCAAATTTGCAAAATCGTCGAACAGGCACTTATGGCTATCATTCCTAGCTGGAACCTTCCTAAACACACTTACAGGACTCCCCAGAACCTGTTTTTGTTGCATGGTTGGAATTCTATGCCCCCGGTAGGTATCTAGTAGGTATCCCTGAAGGCCTTTTGGATGCAAGATGGAACGAGCCATAGACTGACGACCATGGCTCGGATCGATAAACCTTCAACTTCATTGGATTCAGGACATCAGGATAGTGCTAGGGGTTCCCCTCTCCTTTGGTCCCATAACCCACGTGTCACCTCGTAGGTCCATTTTGGAAACTAGGGTTTTTCTCAGTAAGGGAGTGTGCAATTTTTGCACACGGGGGTCAAATTTGCAAAATCATCCACTGGGAACATATGGTTAGCATTCCCAGCTGGAACCTTCCTAGACACACTTGTAGGACTCCCCAAAACCTGGTTTTGTTGCACGGTTGGAATTCTATGTCCCTGGTAGGTATCCAGTAGCTGTCCCTAAGGGCCCTTTGGATGCGAGACAGAACAAGCCGTAGAATGACAACCATCACTTGGATTGACAAACCGTCAACTCCATTGGATTTAGGATGTTGGGATAGTTCTAGGGGTGCCCCTCTCCTCCGATCCTATGGCCCAGGTTTCATCTTGTAGGTCCATTTTGGAAACTAGTGTTTTGCGCAGTAAGGGAGTGTGCAATTTTTGCACATTCGGGTCAGATTTGCAAAATCGTCGACCGGGAACTTATGGCTATCATTCCTAGCTAGAACCTTCCTAGACACACTTGCAAGACTCCCCAGATTCTTATTTTGTTGCACGGTTCGAATTCTATGCCCCCGGTAGTTATCCAGCAGGTGTCCCTGAAGGCCTTTTGGTTGCGACATGGAATGAGACATAGAATGACGACCGTGGCTCAGATCGACAAATTGTTGACTCCGTTGGATTCAAAACATCAGGATAGTGCTATGGGTGCCCCTATCCTCTGGTCCGATAGCCCAGGTGTCACCTTGTAGGTCCATTTTGGAAACTAGGGTTTTGCTCAGTAAGGGAGTGTGCAATTTTTGTACATTGGTATCAACTTTGCAAAATCATCCACTGGGAATGTATGGCTAGCATTCCCAGCTGGAAGCTTCCTATACACACTTGCAGGACTCCCCGGAACCCGGTTTTGTTTCATGGTTGGAATTCTATGCCCCCGGTAGGTATCCAGCAGGTGCCCCTAAAGGCCTTTTGGATGCGAGATGGAAGGAGCCGTAGAATGATGACCGTGGCTCAGATCAACAAACTGTCGAATCCGTTGGATTCAGGACGTCGAGATAGTAATAGGGGTGCCCCTCCCCTTCGGTCCCTTGTCCCATGTGTCATATTGTAGGTCCATTTTGGAAACTAGGGTTTTGCTCAGTATGGGAGTGTGCAATTTTTGCACATTGGGGTCAAGTTTTAAAAATCGTTGACCGGACACTTATGGTGATGATGATGATGATGGTGATGATGATGGAGACATTGATGATGGTGATGGTGATGAAGATGATGATGATGATCATGAAGAAGATGATGATGATGGAGATGTTGATGAGGAGCCTAGAGATGACAATGATGATGAAGATGGTGATGATGATGAAGATGGCGATGATGATGGTGATGGTGATGAAGATGATGATGATGACGAAGAAGATGATGATGATGGAGATGTTGATGATGAACATAGAGATGACAATGATGATGAATATGTTGATGATGATGATGATGATGGTGATGATGATGATGGTGATGGTGATGGTGATGAGTATGATGATGATGAAGAAGAAGAAGATGATGATGATGATGATGGGAAGATGATGTTAATGAGGAACCTTGAGATGACAATGATAATGAAGATTGTGATGATGATGAAGACATTGATAATGATGGTGATGGTGATGATGATGATGAAGAAGATGATGATGATAGAGATGTTGATGAGGAACCTAAAGATGACAATGATGATGAAGATGTTGATGATGGTGATGATGATGGTGATGATGATGAAGACGTTGATGATAATGGTGATGGTGATGGTAATGGTGATGAAGATCATGATGATGAAGAAGATGATGATGATGGAGATGTTGATGAGGAACCAATAGATGACAATGATGATAAATATGTTGATGATGATGGCGATGATGATGAAGATGTTGATGATCATGATGATGGTGGTGATGATGATGATGAAGAAGATGATGATGATGGAGATGTTGATGAGGAACCTAGAGATGACAATGATGATGAATATGTTGATGATGATGATGATGGTGATGATGATGAAGACGTTGATGATGATGGTGATGGTGATGAAGATGGTGATGAAGATGATGATGATGAAGAAGATGATGATGACAGAGATGTTGACGAGGAACCTAGAGATGAGAATGATAATGAAGATGGTGATGATGATGATGATGAATATGTTGATGATGATGATGATGGTGATGATGATGATGATGGTGATGATGATGTTGATGATGATGATGAAAAGTCCCCCTAAGTGGTTATCTATAGGAATCAAGCATCAATCTTCAACCATAATTGAGCATGTTTTAAAATAAATTGTTAGGATACATATCTAAGAGTCTATAAGATCTCTATGCATTTTTCCATCAAATTTGGTCAAGGAGATTCTAGTATCTAGTTAGAATATATTAGTGGAAACCCTAGGTTGGTGACACGATGCTTGGATAAGGGAAAAAACCCAAAATCTAGCTAAATTTGGGTGAGCATTGAGCATGGGGAACCAAATATGTGAATATGTGTATTGTTAAATATAATTTTGTTGGGTGAATCCAATAACCAACATAATCGACATAATATAAGAGTTTTTGGGGTTGGGGATATACCTCAAGGTACCCAAAGCATGAAAAAAGTTTGGGTGGGCACAAAACCAAGAGAACAAAAAATGTTGAAGAGGAGCTGTGGGGTGAGAGGTCGACCTCCAAAAACTCAAGCATTGACATGACTGAGGTAGGTCTAAAGCAACTTCTCTCATACCAAATGAGAGAAGTTGTAGGGAGGTCTCTAGGTCTCTAAAGCAACTTCTCTCATACCAAATGAGTTAGGTCTAAAGAAACTTCTTTTGTGGAGTGGTGTTGGATTTTGAAGTTCCCTTGGTCATTGTGTTCTAGTTGCATTGTTGGTTTTGGCTATTTGTTCCCAATGTTAGGACTTTTTCTTTTTTTTTTCTTTAACTTGTGTGTAGACCTCTAGGAATCAATGGTTGCTAGTTGATTAACATAAGCTTGTTGTTGAAGTCAATGAGGGATTCCTAGATGTCCTAGAGATTATAGGTTTGCTAAGGAAGCCCTGGAAGTTATATGGTAGGGATCATGAAGATATAACCACTGGTGAAGATAAGGGAAGAGACATGGCTAGAGTTTCCATGAGGAGAGATTATTTCCTTTATTTTATAGAATGTGTAATTTTCATCATGAATGTATCATAATGTGTAAGAGTAATATTCCATAACTGTGAAAAAATATAACATAACCTTACATAGAAAAAGAGGAGCTATTAATTGTCATAATTGTAAGGAATCTATCATACTAGTATACCCACTTGGAGTCCAAATAACCCCTATTGAGGGTACGTGTGGTGGTTCACGGATGCTAGGGGATTAGGTTTCTAGGATTCTAGATCAGTTTCCTAGGGTTAGATTAGTGTTTCTAGGGAAAGTTTAGGTTTCTAGGACTAGATTATGTTTAGAGTATTCTAGCATAGTTTTCTAGTGTTAAATTAGTGTTTCTAGGGTTAGTTTAGATTTCTAGGATTTCTAGGGCTAGATTAGGTTTGTAGGGTTATATTAGTGCTTCTAGGGCTAGACTAAGCTTCTAGGGATAGATTAGGTTTCTAAACATTAATAAAAAAGGGTGAAATGATTACATGGTAGATGGATGTATCTCCATGTATGTATGTATATATATCTATGTATGTATGGCAAAGACATGTATGTATGTATGTATCAACAAAAAATTCATGTACCAACAAAATAACATAAAACTACACATACCTCGATGTAGAACATAACATTCTTTGATGAAATTCTTTCTCTTATGTAAAGTTGAATGGCCTCATTCAATAAATCCATCTAGATCCTCTCTGTTGCTAATTGTCTCCATCAATCTCTCATGCTCTGAATGAGGCAAGTAGTAGCGTACCATGGTTGAGATCTTGCTTGACATTGTGTGAAGATGGATGTTTGTGCCAACGATCAAGTTTGTGAAGTGATACACCACTGAAACTGGTCTATAATCCATGAATACATGCCCACTCGTCTTTCTTGACTTCCCATCTAGTGTAATATATTCCCCCTTAACCACCATCTAGCCAATAGGAAATTCAATTCCTTCATCATCGATTAATGATGCATAGAGGGTTTGCTTACCTTGGGTGCACCATGCCAACCAATAATCCGTGCCCCATTCATTGCCTTTCGGGGAAACAACTGCGTATGTGTGTCCTGCTTGTACAAGATCTAAGATATGGTCATAGTCTGTCAAAATCGCTGACTGAACCTCCTCTAACTGGGTTGTTTCAACAACTCCACATTAGTCTATTGCAAGTGACACACGATCCCATTCATCAACCTAGTCCATGCATTCACATTCATCCCATTCGCCATTGCTGCAAGGGATGCAAAAGCATGCAATCTTTCGTGTCCATATTTCAAATAAGGGGTTGTTTGATCTTTGAACTAAATGAAATTAACGTGTTCCTTGTATTGTGCCGCAACTGTAGGAACGCGATCGATCTATGTCAACCACTCGCCAAACATTTCTTACCACACGTCCTGCTACTGATGATGTTTGTTGATCTCTTGCTCGGTCTGACATTGTTGCTGAGCACCATTGAACTATGGATTCTGCATCTCGGATATGAGGTTCCCTGTCAAACCTCATCTCTTCCCTTTGTAGTGTGGTCTTGATGCATGCACCGGCCCCATCATGCTTGCCTTTGTTTTTCCTAGTCTCAAAATAGTTCCAGATATGCGGCACATTATAAGTCTTATGCAAAATACTCATCTATTGGAATACTTGGGCATTTTTGAACTGGCCCGCACAACCATCTGACCATATCCAATGTTGATCCATATATATATCTCTCTCCTTCAACTCATCATAGAAAATTCAAAAACAATGTTGCACATAATGCAGATCATGGGTTCTACCATCACTTATGTAAAAGTTTGTCTCCTTAAGTATTATCCTCTTGTCATTGCTGCTCTCTGGCCCATGCCTATACATAATATGTACCATGATGCTGACTTGGTATTAATGGTAGTATTGACTCTGGATTTCATTTTGTGGCTGAAGGGTGTAATTTTATGCAAAATACACAATTTACACTATGGTTCCAACAGGAAATGTGTCCCTGCATTTTCTGTACTGCTCATCTTTCCATAGCACTACATGCACATGTTGAACATACTGCTTTGTTTTCTCATAGAAATCCATCAAGAAGTCACATACCGGTACCTTTTACTATGAAAACAAGGGAAATATTACAATGTGTCCATTGGAAAAATGTATATGTCATAAATTGAACGTGTAATATGAAAAATATGCAATATTCATTTGTACCTGTGACTTCACTAATGGAATATTTTTACTTTCCCTGGCACTGTCTAATTGATGGGTTATGTACTTGAAGCTCTGCATCTCCACACCCATCCTAGCACATTCATGCTCCTTGCTTTCATGGATGCAACGGTTCAAAATAGAAAACCCACTGCACCTAGAACATGTCCCATATAGACACGATTTTTCATAATATTTTTGTGCTTCGGGCTTTGGACACATGATGTTGTGGATGAAGTCTCTTGATGCATTCAGTGGTAGTATGGATTCATTGCATCCCTGCACAATGTTAGTATGGAAATCACAAAATATATGTTTAGATATGTCATAATAATATTCATATTCTGCGTGGTATCTACAACAACAGGTGTTCCGATCAATGCATATATGAACATAGCATGGTTTGCATTTCTCAAAGGACCTTTGGCCCAGGTTCAATTGTGTGTGCTCACTCCTGAATCTCTCATAGGGTTCAGTCTATGTGGTGTTAAGGAAGTGTTTAACACAGGGTTCACATTCAGTAGAACCTTTTCTCAGCTTTAGCATGTCTCTTTGGCTTGATCAAGGTCTAGTATGATCATGCCAAAACTTTTGTACTAACTCCTTAACATCATCAATTAGCTTCCTATCTAGATGAGGCAACCTACCAACAAAATACCGACAATCATTTCCACCCGGAGTGTCAAGATTTTATCTCATAACAGAGTACTTTTTAATAGTTTTTCTATTTAATTTGAGTATGTGAGAAGTGTGTGATAGCAAACGACGTTTCCTTGTAGACATGCTTACAACTGATTCCGATAAAACACGACGACCCACACAAAGATATTTTTTACAAGACGTCTTCCCAATCGCATTAAATGCATATTGGAGATTTCTAACAATATGAATGCTAGCCTCTGAACTTTTAACTATCTTTATTCCCAAAATTCTCCTAACAACAACTAAACAATGTGAATTTAACAGACACATCAATAATTGGCATTTACCTGCATCACCTTTGGATTCAAAATATTCCTTCACATTTTTGCTACATTGCCATCCGATAGTGCATTTTGGAAACTTACCTTCAAGCCCTGACATAGCACTTTTATTCACATGAATACGTCTAGGAGTTCTTCTTCTTGCACTGGACAGTCGAGGTAGGGAGGGTGGACATGAGACATGAATACCAGAGCTTGTTTTTCGTGGTGCTTCGTTCATAGATTGGGCCACCATGGGAGTGTGGTCGACATGGTTGTGGTCTTCTTGGGGAGATTGTGAATTAATCAAGGTTTGTATGTTTATCTCTACACATGCAGCATCTCCCAAAATTCATGTGTCGTGCGGAACTTCAGCATGACTCGTTGATGAATTGTTGGTTGTAGATTGTGTTGATGTTGGAATTTGAGTTAGGTCTGTTGGACGCGATCGCTTTACCTGTGGTTATGAACAAGAGGTTTTCATGTCAAGAACTATGTGAGGATGAGTGGCAAGATCCGGGGCAATGATAGGACCATGTCTGAATCTTTCCATTCCCAACCTGTCCTTTTCTCTTAAGTCATAGACCTTTTCAATGGGAAGATTCCTTCTATATTTTTTTGTTATGTTGCATGACTTTCCCATCTCCAAAGGTCTCTTTAACAAAACTATCAAGCCTACCCCTGCAAAAGAAACAACAAATAAGATATTAGTTCCATTATACAATGAACTTGACACATTCCAACATAACTTACCACTTTACAAATTAACACATACAACTACATACTATGTTGGTTTATTTGTGTTCGAATACACATCATTATCCCTTACAATTCCAATCAATATAGATGATAGTTGGTCAAGTGTAGAGTGGAGAAACTACTGTCTTTCCTAGCCATGAATTCATACAAATTATGGTAGTAACACACTACAACAGATATGGCTACAGATGCCTTGGGAATAGTTTGATAGTTTTTCTACATCATATAAGGTAAAGAGAATAAGTTTACTAATTACACAATGAGGAGGTTGTAAATACCCCCAAGGAAGGAGAATTCAATGAGGTAGAGGCAAGTAGTCAATCTCAAAGGAACGATATTAAATAAACATTACGATAAACATAGCATGAAGACGAGAGCATGGACAAAATTTCATGAACTAATCAATATGGACCCTCTCCCATGATTGTTTCTTAGGATTTTATTCAAATTAAAGAGGCTCAAGAGAGAACCTCATCATAGATGGGAATGTGTGGGGGAGCAATAGTTTGATAGTTTATGCTATAGGTTTTGCTATGGTGTACAATGTGTAAAAGATGGAGGTTTATTAAATCATTTATTTGTATTTTTATCAAATGAAAAAGAGTTTATGCTAGAGATGCCTTGGGAATATTTTGATAGTTTTTCTACATCAAATAAACATAGCATAAAGATGAGAGCATGGACAAAATTTCATGAACTAATCAATATGGACCCTCTCTCATGATTGCTTCTTAGGATTTTATTCAAATTGAAGAGGCTCAAGAGAGAACCTCATCCATACCGTCCTTGTGTGAAATCAAAATATATTCATGGTAATAATTATTGGTTTACATTGTTGATCCGAATTTTAGGGGGAATATGGTTTAAATTCGGATGTATAAGCCATAAAAGAATTAAATGGAGAGGCCACCCTCTCTCATTTATTATAAAATCATTAAATGGAGACACCACCCTCTCATATCCATGGTATTTGGTAGCACATAGTTTTGGCCCACTATATGGCCTCAACACACATTGTAATAATGCTATATAAAGGCCTAGCAAGCCTTCTCATAATAACAAGTTAGTCATTTGATTTCTCTCCTATTTTTCTATTGTTCATTGTGAGATTAATTAGATCTGAGTGACTTATTGGTAGTTAGTTTCAGAGGTGGGGCTCCTCTTTGAGCCTCACCTCCCATTCACTTCATATGTTTTTGTTCATGCTTATTCTCATGCAAGATTAGTGTTTTTCATGTGAATTTTATGACACATTTGCATGCTTAATCTCCTCCTCTCTCGGCATTCAAGCCTTCCGATTCTCGGCTCCCAAAATCGAAATCAGTGGTATCACAGTAGGTATTCTCTCCATCAGAACAAGGGTTTCAAGCATTCTACAGGTTTCAAATATTTGTATCAATCAACAACTTCCTTTTGGTACGATCGGAATCCATTTGTTGGGCCATACATGGATCTAAATCTACTACATCCATACATGGATATGGATCTTCTACATCAATACATGGATCTAGATCTGGTACATCCATACATGGATCTACTACATCCATACATGGATCTAGATTCTCTACATCCATACATGGATATGGATCTGCTACATCAATACATGGATCCACTGGTTTGCAACACTTTCAACAAAATTTAAAGAGAATTTCTGGACACCATGGGATGTTTCAGAGGGTCTATCATAGCTCATTTCGAATTATTTTCCGTTATCTCAAATGGGTATTTTATGGATTTTCATTTTGTTTATCGGTTTGTGCGATATGTTTGTTTGAAGTAGCACATGTTTTTACACATTGCGGCCGCACATAGAGTCAACTTTGAACAAGTTCCAAAAACTCTACAGGATGTTTTAGAAGGTATACCATAGATCATTGGAAATCTCTTTTCGTCAGCTAAAATGGGTATTTTGCAGTTTTTTATTTGTCTTTCTGGTTTGATAGATATCATCGACTGAAGCAACATATGTCTACAAAATAGTGTGCATGCATCTCTTGGGATTCAACAAACATTTTCTCACTCTATGGGCCACCCAAAAGCAAGTATCATATATGGATGGAAATTTCTCTTCGATATTTGAAATGGGTCTTCAACGGACTTGGATTTCATCACCTATAGAAGAAGTTATGAATAAATTTGTCGAAGGATGTTCAAAACCCCCAAAGTCATGATTATTCCATTTTTTATTTTATTTTGGCTTTTCTTAAAATATAAAAAAATTAATGTAAACGGTTATGGGTCAACCAAAAACCCATGGTTATGGGTCAACCACACACAACCCTTCTCTTCATTGAGAATTAGCATGTTGTACTCATGGATCTCTTTGTAGCATCTGTGAAATGATGAGGACCATCATTTTCTAAGAGGGGAGGAATGATCTGAATTTTAGGGGAATATGGTTTAAATTCGGATGTATAACCCATAAAATAATTAAATGGAGTGGCCACCCTCTCTCATTTATCATAAAATCATTAAATGGAGAGGCCACCCTCTCAGATCCATGGTATTTGGTAGCACATAGTTTTGGCCCATGGTATGGCCTCAACACACATTGTAATAATGCTATATAAACGCCTAGCAAGCCTTCTCATAATAACAAGTTACTCATTTGATTTCTCTGCTATTTTTCTATTGTTCATTGTGAGATTAATTAGATCTGAGTGAGTTATTGGTAATTAGTTTCAGAGGTGGGCCTCCTCTTTGAGCCTCACCTCCCATTCACTTCATATGTTTTTGTTCATGCTTATTCTCATGCAAGATTAGTGCTTTTAATGTGAATTTTATGACACATTTTCATGTTTAATCTCCTCCTCTCTTATCATTCAAGCCTTCCGGTTCTCAACTCCCAAGATCCGGATCAATTGCATACTTCATCTTGTCTAGTGTTCATATGACTTTTTTTAGATGTGAACTTGGGAATTCTTCTTGTCAAATTCATTGTTGTCTATGCATGGATATTGTTGTAGACATATGATAGAAACAAAAAGGCATGGGAGAATCTCAAATCTTGTGAATGAAAAGAATTATTTACAATTCACCATACCTATACAAATGAGCTCCACTTGCAATGGAAACTGGTAGCTTGAATGTATCCACTAGATTCCAAGACCACTGAAGATGTTTGTTAGATTCCAAGGGTGATTTTGTGTCCAATAGATCAATGAGTGTCCAAAATATCAATGAGTGTGAGCCAATGAGAAACATGTAAGAGCTTGAAACCCGTGAAAGAAATGAAACCCGTGTTTTTGGTAGAATTACCGGGAACAGAGAACTGTGCTTTATTTAACTAGAAACAGGCATGCACACACATGCTTAAACACGTGCAGCGTGCTTAAACACATGCATGCGTGTTTGTAGCGCATACACGTCACTA
>BSBM01000321.1:20952500-21030000 GCA_027924585.1 Larix kaempferi
CAAGACTTACCACTACACGTAGTAGTTCCAACCTAAATTGAAGCGTGAATCCATGGGAGTGATAGTACCTGCAGTTATCACAAATGAGGTTAAACCTAAGTACATCATGCAACATTACAGACGATAGCATTTAAACAAAAAGAAACTACAGAAGAGACATTACCTTCTTTTTGAAAAGAAACGAAGGCCGAATCCAATAGCTTCTACAATAGGGTTGAATACCCTGAATCATATACAACTTGTGGAGCACAGAACTTACACTCACAACATTGGGTTCATTTCTTTTTAAAAAAATATGGATCGTGATATCGAAACTAGAAAAGGTGCATCCCAAGAACTCTTTACAAGAAAAACCAAACCCTTCGACAAACAACATTTTATTTCCTGAGCTTTTCCGAATATCAACAATAGACAAGAAATGTCTATGCCTAAGATTGGCTCTTACACTTTCATCTTGTAACAGTAATATTTCTCAGGTCATGGGTTCAAATGATTGGAGGAACCCTCAAAAACTAGCTATCAAACCCTAACTATTCGCAGGCCGATCGGCCTCTCTCAAAATCACTCTTGACACACTGAATGCCAAAGAAAGAACAATAACTATGAGGTTTTGGTGGAGGTTTAGGGTTAAGTCCCAAAGCCCGAGAATAGTGTAAGATCAATGGTGGAGATCACGTATCACATTATCACGTAATTCCAAGCAACCACCCTATTTATGACTCCATTGATAACCATCGCCACTGTGGATACAGATCGGATCATGTTCAAACCAAAACACTTATAGTTCGATTAAGATGGCTACTTCATCACGATGCACTTGAGCTAAGTGCTACGATGGAAGCCAATGAGGATTTCCACTGAGTTGGTAGATGATATTAATAAATGCCAAGTTTGGTTCACTATCGCCTGCGAGCACATTTCCACTTCAACATTAATGACCATGTCCTTACATTACTTTGATTCGAGGATCGAACGTAACCCTGCCACATTATAAGCTTATGTTAATATAGGTAATACCTTTGTATGAACCCTTTTTGGTATCAAGTGTATGTTTTAATGGTTTGTGTTCATACTTATAGTATCCCTATTGTTAGTACATAGGAACCATTCCTAAACACTTGGAATATAGTTAAACCTTTAGATAGTTAAAATTATAGTTAGGCATAGAAATAACACCTAGTTTGCATGTTGTAAAAATATATTGCATGGATTGCATATAATAGAATGCTATAGGATTTGCATGTAATTCTTATGATATGAGAATTGCATATAGTTTACAATAACTATGTAATATACATATGGTGCGAACAATATAGTAATACACAAATATCGTGCATATAGCCTATGTTTTATAAGTCATATTACTCTTGTGCCAAAACGTTAGCAACATTTGTTATTTTGCATCAAAACTTCGACACTCAAATTCCACCATTCATTTGATAAATAAAGAAGATTTTCAAGTCATTTAGTTATCAAAACAAACTATAGACGGATCATTGTATTAATACCTTAGAAATTTATATGCAGAAACCTTGAAGGCTAACTGATAGTACTCCTTATATTATGTTTGTATTACTAGAACCGGTGTGTCACCTTAACTGTATCTGTGGAAGGGACAGTCCAAATGCTTTAGCATAAAATGCTAAGTAAGCCTCAGGGTACTCTTAGGACCCCTTTCATCATCAAAAGAAGAGTAACGGTTAACACTTGTAAACATTTATAATTAACAGAACATTGACATAAGTGTTATTAAAACAAATCTGAACATCCATCACATCCATAGCATATTAATGTAGATTTCGATTTCATTTCATAATAAGATGATAATCAGTACACCGTATGATAGTCACAAACTTTCTTTCAGCACTTAGATTTATCATTAACACAAGCAATACTAATGACATAAATTTTGTTAAGAAGTATGAATTGACGTTATCATAATTGTTATTAGTTAGGGGGATTAGTATTTATTTTTATTCCACATTAGTAAATACAAATTTTTAACACTATTTTAAATTTTTTTAATTTTTATGAATTTTCGAGATGTTACATGTGGTATTAGAGCTCATGTTCGAACTCTCAGCTTGAAAAGGTCCAAAGAACACGCAACAGAAAAATTTTATGACAGCAAAAATCTTTACTAATTAAATTATTTTGTATACAGAAAATTATTTTCTAAATTATAGGTATGGAAGGATCAACTGAACACATGGAGGACAGATTTCAACCAAATAGTCATAGCAATGGACATCATTATGAAGAATAAGTCCGTGGTGAATTGAATGACAATTCATCATAATTGTTACGTTCCTTTCAAGAGTTGAAGGTAGAAATAAGATCTGTTAAACAAGATAATGAGAGAATTTTGAAGGCACAAGAAGAACTAAACCAAGTACTGTTCGATCAGTGTCCAATGGATGAACAGGATAGAAGGGTTGAAAATACCTCCAAGATTAAAGACTTACCTCATGGGAACAAGGATAAGAAAGTGAAAAGTGATGATAACAGTTCAACATCATTAAGAGCTGCAAATGAGATACGTAAAAAGAAACATAATTATTCAAGTGATAGCAGTGAAGGGGACTACAAACCAAGAAGAAAAAGCCACAAACAGTATGTACAGATTTCTGGGGAGTTCAGGAAAATCAAACCCCCAATCTACAATGGTGAAACTAAGAAAGGAGAGACAATTGAAGCATGGTTGTCTGGCATGAAAAAATATTTTCAAATTTATGATTACTCGGAATCATTGAAAGCAAAGATGGCCATATACAACTTGACCGGGAAAGCAGACATTTGGTGGAAGGACATTAAAAGAGTGAAGGGAATCAAGGACAAGGATGTGAATTGGAGTACCTTTAAGAGTTACTTCAAGAAGAAATTCCTATCTGAACAATATTACGAAAAAAATTCCAAGGAATTTTATGATTTAAGACTAGGAACCATGAACATGAAAGAGGTGAACAACAAATTTCTGAATTTGCTAAGGTATGTGCCATACCTTGTGGAGGAGAATCCAAAGATTCATAGGTATCTGAGTTGTCTACCTTTCAACATCAAGGACATAATAGAGTATGACAATCTAAATACCTTAGAAGAAGCCATGAGGAAAGCAACTTTATGCTATGATACAAACCGAAAACCAGAAGGGATATCTAACTAGAAAAATCATAAACATAGCAACTTTGAGTTGAAAAAGAAATATTTCAGGTTCAATGGAAATTCTGGGTTTGAAAAGAAAAACTTTCCAAATCAAAATTTCCAAGGAAACAATCCCGGAAATAATCAACAACATAATTTTATAGCTCCCAGAAATACACCCAATGTTACCAGAACTAATGACCAAAGGACACATTAAATGTTTTTAGTGTCAAGGTCCTCATTATGCTTCAGAATGCCCCAAAAGGAAGCGGACAACAATAATATTCATTCCATACAAGCTGAACCTACTGTGGGAAACTTGGAAAGAGATATGCCCAGAATTAATGCAGCCCTAGACAACAGGAAAGCGAAGCATCAAGTCTCTATGGTAGAGATTGAAGGTATGCTACAGAACCACTCAGTTTCTATTTTGATTGATCCAGGTGCTAGCCTGAGTTATATATCTCCTGATATTGTAGAAAAATTTAATTTGAAAACAGAAAAAATTTAGTAAATCTTGGTTAGTTAGACTAGCAATAGGAACAAAACAAAAAGTGTCTGATTTTGTTGAAAGTTATGTTTTATCTATGAATCAGTTAAAGACACAAACCAAGTTAAATGTTTTACATTTAGGATCCTATGACATTTTAAATGGAATGGACTGGTTAGAAGCACATCATGTTATTTTGAATTGTTATCAGAAAATTTTTACCTGTCTAAATGATGAAGGAGAAATAGTAGAAGTGAAGGGTATTCCTAGAAAGACATCGCTTATACAGATTTCAGCTATGTAAGTAAAGAGAGCAGTTAGAAAAGGATGTAAGATGTTCACAGTGAATGTAGTACGTGAGGAGTTAATTACAAAAGAGGAAAAACTGAAAGTAGAAGACATACCTGTCCTAAAAGAATTTCTAGATGTTTTTCCAGAAGAGATTCCAGGGTTACCCCCGAAGAGAGATCTAGATTTTACCATTGACCGATACCAGGTGCAGTACCAAACTCCAAAGCTCCATATAGAATGAATATAATGGAATTAAATGAGTTGAAATCACAGTTGAAGGAACTGATTGATAAAAAATTTATAAGACTCAGCGTGTCTCCTTGGGGAGCACCTGTTATTTTTGTTAAGAAGAAGGATGGAACTTTAAGACTTTGCATAGATTATCGCCAACTGAATAAGATGACAATCAAGAATCAATATCCATTGCCCTGCATCGACGATCTATTTGATCAACTGCGTGGAGAAACGATATTTTCAAAGATTGATTTAAGGTCAGGATGTCATCAAGTTCATGTGAAGGATGAGGATATTTTTAAAACAACCTTTAGAACTTGATATGGACATTATGAGTTTGTAGTCATGCCATTTGGGTTGACCAATGCCTTGACAATTTTTATGTGCTTAATGAACAATATTCTGCACAAGTATTTGGATAAGTTCGTCATTGTGTTCATAGATGACATTCTGGTATATTCTAAGAGTAAGGAAGAACATGATGAACATCTGCGTATTATTTTATAAGTTCTGAGAGATCATCATTTATATGCTAAGTTTAGTAAGTGTGACTTTCACAAGGATAAGATTCAGTATCTAGGTTACATAATCTCTAAGGAAGCAATTTTGATTGATCCCGACAAGATAAAAGCCATTAATGAATGACCGGTTCCTAAGGATGTGTCGGATGTATGGTCGTTTATGGGGATTATAGGTAATTATAGAAAATTCATAGAAGGTTTTTCAAAGATTGCAAACCCCATAACCTCCTTACAGAAGAAGGGGAAGAAGTTTGTATGGGGATCAAAACTGTGCAGATAGTTGTAAGAAATTGAAGGAATTACTAACTACAACACCTATTCTGATAATTGTAGATCCTAATAAAGATTTTATTGTTGAGATATTGTAACTTCTAAGAATATTATATTTGTACTTTATTATTTCGGAGATGTTTCATTCCTCTATGGAGACCCTATTGTATATCCGGAGATGTTTTATTTCTCCGTGGAGACTATGGTAACTTGGGTTATTAGACTTGCCTAGTCGGGGTAGGCCCTGTATGAGTCATGTGGGTTAAAGGGTTATTAGACCACCCTAGTGGGTTCGGCCCTGTCACATTATGTTAAGTAGTTAATTTGGGACCGACCTAGTTAGTGTAAAAGCCAAGTTGGAGTTGTGTATAAATAGAGGAGGTGTGTTCCTCATTTAGCACACATTCACTCACTTGTGATTAGCGCATAGGTATGAGAGAGATGTGCTATGGAGGATAAGGATCTCATGTTTAGGGATTACATATTTGTATTTTCTTGTCATCTATATTGAGGAAGCTTTGTTGGGTTTTCTACTCCATGAAGGGTTTCCTAGGATAAATCTGTGTCTCTTCTGTTTATGTTGTGCTTGTTGTTCTTTCAGTGATCTTGTATATGCTATTGTTATGAAATGGAATGTAATACTGTTATTTTCTTTCTTAGAATATTAAATCTTAACATGGTATCAGAGCTAGCTTGAAGGAAGGCAATGTATGGTACTTACGACATTTGTCTCACTTGAGAAAATTTGCAAGTTATGTTTTTGTATATAAAAAACAAGTCATCATGGAACTTTTGCTATAAATCCATTTTGGAGAAGGTTCAGGATATGAAACTTTTACAGTTTGTAGACAACATCTCCTTGTACCTTGTTTCTGAAGGAAAGCCTCTGATTCTCTGTACTTTGTGATTTACGATCCGTACAAGTTAGGGTTTCTGTCTTTTCGAGATCTCAGTCATAAACAGATGACCTAGGAAAACATGTCATATCTCGGGCTAGGAAGCTCCAAATGAAATTTCGTCAAAAGTGACAGGTAGGGCACTGATTTTAGTTTCACAGGTAATTTTTTCAGAGGCCTAAGTTGAAACCGTGACACGTGGCATGCCGTACAAGTTCGCTCTCCTGTTTCATCCCATAAACAAGTCACGTTGCGACATTTGGCATAAATCCCTCTTAGAAAATCCATTTGAGGTCAGACCTATGGGGTTGGAAAGATGACAGGCCAAGTTATCAGAGGACAAAGTTTTAGACCATGCAAATCTTCAATTTCATAGTTGCATCAGAAACAATACTGTCCATATGAAATGGCTAAATGGAGGAAATATAAGATGAGGAGAAAGAAGCTCTCACTTAGGGTTTTTAGTTCTTAGTTCTTGAAGGACCTGATACAATGTTAGAGACACCTAATACAACATTGGAAGCTTTGAGAATGGATCTGGAATCTATTCATCATAGATATTGATCCTCCATCAAACTGTTGTGGGAGGAAGGAGATTGAAGATTAGGGTTTCCAAGTAAGAAGAAATCCTAGAAAAGTTGGGAGACTCATAGGGCAACGAAGAAGAAGGTTTAAATGGCACTGATATCCTATCATCCTAGCACCATGAATATAGATAAGATGTTTACAAGTTATCTACCTTGGATGGTTAGGTATTTACCCTTATAGAGAAGACTACTCAACATGTATGACTTGAGAAGACACAGGTATGTTTTGAAATCTGATTCTTGATTAAGTTCATAATATGTTTGTCTTCATTATGATCGTTTGAAAATGAATGAATGTGAAGTGATAGAAGACATTCATTGATTAGGTTTATGACACTTCTTATTGTACTAATGCACTTTTGGTGTTGTATGAGGATAATGTTGCCTGCTAGCATGGAAGGTACATCAATAAAGACAAATCGAGTTCTATGACCATGATGACATGGAGACAAAGACTCATCCATAGTCTTTGACCAAATAGAAGCTCCAATTACGAGGTATGTATGACTTTGTTCTACTATGCTTAACCTATGAGATATGTAGGTGCTAGCACAACGTCTCTAAATCATTGAAGAGAACAAAGAAGATATTGTTTGGGCATGTTAAGACATAACCAAGCATGATAATCCAGGTATGTTTTCCTATATCAGTTAGAATCCTACTTTGTGTTAGGATCTTAGGTAAGTATACCTATGTATGAAATGATCATGAGCATACATAATGTTTTGATAGTATTGCGATTATACTAATGAATGTATCATTATGTATGAGATCATGAGGATGACACTAGTGCACACTTAAGCATGCATAGTGGTACAGAATGAATAGAATTTCAAAGACATATAGAGATCAAGCGGGAGGTAACCACACAACATAAAAGATAAGTATTTGAGTTGTTATTTGAATCTCTGAAATAGTAAATGATATTGCTTGTATGTGTATTTGTATTCCTAGAATATAACATGCATAGTGTGAGCATTCATATAGCATTGAACAATATACTACAAATATGCATATGATGGGTAAGTTGGAAAAACATTCCATTGTTGCTTGTCTAGAATGAAACCTCTTTAATGACATGCTGAGAGCTATGCACGCTCTTGATAGTATGTTCTGGTAGAGATGGAAGGCATATAGATAACCACTGTATGCATACAGGATATGGAAATGTGTTGTGCCAAAGCATTGGTCAAGATAGTTGCATGACTATGTGAATCATATTAGTATGCATAGTAGATTATCATGTCAACATGATTTGATGGTTATGAAGTATTACTAATCATGTAATTAACTTTGATTTGTAGGAAAGATCATGAAGAATGATGAACACTGAACAAGTGATGGATTTTCAACAAGAAGACTTACAAATCAAACATACTATAGAAGGATTGTGGCTAGAAGATTCTCTTAGAAACAGGAAGAGGATCATGACGAGATGTTTGCTCCAAGTGGCTGAATAAGATCATTCTTTTAATGGTGTAATTGAAGAAGAAGTATGAATCTAGAAAACTCCCAGGATTCAATTGAAGAAAGCTCTGTACGGGTACCTAAGATCAATAGTCATTTGATGAGCTTAATGATCACCATGGGTGATGCAGAGTTCAACCTTTGCTACAAGGTTGAAGATGGTTTCTATATACAGATGGCATTATTCTCCTAGATGGATGCAAGAAGGAACTTACCCCAGAGTTCAGATGATCTTGAGACTCATATTAGTAGACCTGTCTGATGAGAGATGGCACGGATAAATATGCAGAAGATCACTCAATGCGGAGTGTGAATGATGTTCAGTCACAGAGGAGAATTGATAGCTTCTTGACAAGATTGGGCTTTACCAAAAGTATAGTTGATCCTAACCTTTATCTTAAGGTTATGGATGATGAACCTATCATACTATTACTATATGTGGATGATCTTTTTCTGACAGGGAATGAGAAAAGATCATGGAAAGCAAGGAGAAGCTCTCTGCAGAATTTGAGATGAAAGATCTCAGATTGATATATTACTTCCTAGGTTTGGAAGCATGGCAAGGCTCAGAAGGAATCTTTCTCAACCAGGGAAAGTATGCTGTGGAAGTATTGAAAAGATTTGATATATTGGAATGTACAACCATGGCCATTCTCATGGGTTCCGACTTGAATCTGTTAGCTGATGAGTCATCAGAGTTAGTGGATGTAACTCTGTACAGACAGATTATTGGGTCATTGATGTATTTGACGAATACCAGGTCAGATATATGCTTTGCTGTGAACACCTTGAGTCAGTATCTAGTAGAACCTATACTTGTTCACCTGATAGCTGCAAAGCATGTGATGAGGTACCTAAAGGGTACGATAGACTTTGGTCTAGGTTATCTTGGAGATCATGACTTCAGATTGTATGGCTACATAGATGTTGATTGAGCGGGAAGTGTATCAGAAAGGAAGAGCACATCGGGCAGATGTTATTGTCTGGGATCTGCCATGATCTTGTGATTTAGCAGGAAGAAGTCTAGTGTGGCTCTCAGCATAGCTGAAGCGGAATATATAATTGCTTGCTCTGCTAGTTGTGAAGCGCTATGGCTTCGGAAATTGTTATCAGGATTGTTTGACTTAGAGATGGACCCCACTATGATCCTGTGTGACAACATGAGTTGTATCAAGATTATAGAGAATCCAGTGTTCCATGACAAGTCAAAGCACATAGAGATCCGATATTTTTATATACGGGATATGGTGCAGAAAGGAGTTATCAAGCTCGAGTATGTGAGCACTGAAAAACAAGTTGTTGATATACTAACCAAACCTCTGTCTCGAATAATGTTTGAGTATTTTCGAGACAAGCCTGATGTAAAAGGACCCTCCTCGAAAGGGGGAGTGATATGGTTGCTAATGATGAGATTGCTTGCATCGACGGTAAGTTCAATGATGAGGATACATGTATTGATGATGAGGAAACTTGTATTGATGATATGTATACTTCTATCGATGATGAGGATACTTGTATTGATGATGTGGATACTTGTATCGATGATGAGGATACATGTATCAATGATGAGGTTACCTGTTTCGATGATGAGGTCGATGATGAGGTTACCTATCCCGACGATGAGGTCAATGTTATCAATGATAATGTTGATAAGTGGTCCCTAGTGGACGAGAGGGATTGTATAATCCCCAGATTTTGGTCCTTGAATTGATCCATAGATATATGTCTCCGAGAAGTGGTCCCTAGTGGACAAGAGGGATTGTATCATCCCTGGACTTCAGTCCCTGAATTGATCTGTAGACTCTTGTCTTCAAGAAAGATGTTGGTGAATGATGTAATGTGTGCTGGACTGCTCAGCATAGCAGTAGGTGATCATTCACAAAACCTGTAATGATGTAATGTTCGCTCCTGGATTTGCAGGTGATCATTCACAGGTTGTAAATCCTAGATTTGATCTAGGTCACACCCTAGTTGAAATAGTACTGGCTCTGTGGTTGTAAATCCTAGATTTGATCTAGGTCACACCCTAGTTGAAATAGTACTGGATCTGTGTTTGACTGGAATGATGTAATGTGCACTCATGGACTGCTCAATGTAGCAACAGGTGATCATTCGCAGGTCCTGTAATGATGTAATGTTCACTCCTGGACTACTCAGTGCAGCAGCAGGTGATCATTCACAGGTGGTAAAATCCTAGATTTAATCTAGGTCACATCCAGTATGAAAAAGGACTGGCACTATGGTCGGGATTGCATCGTCCCTAGACATTTTGAGGTGTCTTAAAATGATAAGGATTGATAATCCTCTAAGTAGATCGGGATTGCATCATCCCTAGACATGAGAGGTGTCTTAAAGTAATAAGGATTGATCATCTTTTAAGTAGATCGGGATTGCAGCATCCCTAGACATGATAGTTGTCTTCAAGTGAGAAGGATTGATCATCCTGTAAGTAGATCGGGATTGCATCATCCTTGAACGTTTGGTTCAAAATGTACGTGATAGGACTGCATCGTCCCTGAACGTTTGGTTCAAAATGTATGTGATAGGACTACATCATCCCTGAACGTTTGCTTCAAAATGTATGTGATAGGACTGCATCATCCTTGAATGTTTGGTTCAAAATGTACGTGATAGGACTGCATCATCCCTGAACATTTGGTTCAAAATGTACGTGATAGGACTGCATCGTCCCTGAACGTTTGATTCAAAATGTACATGATAGGACAGCATCATCGTTGAACGTTTGGTTCAAAATGTACGTGATAGGACTACATCATCCATGAACATTTGGTTCAAAATGTAGGTGATAGGATTGCATAGTCCTTGAACATTTGGTTCAAAATGAACATGATAGGATTGTATCATCCTTGGACTTCTATACTAAGGTGAGCGGGATTGATCATCCTATAATTGGATCATGTGTATTGCAGAGTATGCTGCTATGATGATATTGTTGATCGAGATGATCCAGATGATGATACTATTGATCGAGATGATCCAGATGATGATACTGTTGATCGAGGTGATCCAGATGATGATACTGTTGATCGAGATGATCTAGATGACGATGTTGATCGAGAGGATCCAGATGTTGATCGAGAGGATCCAGATGTTGATGTTGTTGATGGAGAGGATCCATATGTTGATGTTATTGATCAAGAGATCCAAATGAAGATGTTGTTGTAGATGTTTGAGTGCTGCAGAAGATGAATATCCAGTATTGAAGATCGTGAAGATGTACCAGTAACTATTTGAGTTACTGATGATGTATGAAGAAAGCTTCCAATGATTTTGGAGATGTATCATGTATCATGTAGTTGATGACTCCTTGCTCGTGCAGTTGTTGTTATAATATCCTTCTCGTTAAGGGGGAGTGTTAAGATATTGTAACTTATAAGAATATTGTATTTGTACTTTATTATTCCAGAGATGTTTCATTCCTCTGTGGAGACCCTATTGTATATCCAGAGATGTTTTATTCCTCCGTGGAGAATGTGGTAACTTGGGTTATTAGACTTCCCTAGTGGGGGTCGGCCCTATATGAGTCATGTGGGTTAAATGGTTTTTAGACCACCCTAGTGGGGTCATCCCTGCCACATTATGTTAAGTAGTTAAGTTGGCGCTGACCTAGTTAGTGTGAAAGTCAAGTCAGAGTTGTGTATAAATAGAGGAGGTGTGTTCCTCATTTAACACACATTCACTCACTTGTGATTAGCGCATAGGTGAGAGAGAGATATGATATGGAAAATAAGGAGCTCATGTTTGGGGATTACATCTTTGTATTTTCTGGTCATCTATATTGAGGAAGCTTTGCTGGGTTTTCTACCCCATGAGAGTTTCTCAGGATAAATCTGTGTCTCTTGTTTTTATGTTGCGCTTGTTGTTCTTTTAGTGATCTTGTATATGTTATTGTTGTGAAATGGAATGTAATACTGATATTTTCTGTCTTAGCATATTAAATCTTAACATTTATAGTATGCACCAATGCATGTAAGGATGGACTCGGTGGAGTCCTAACACAAGAAGGACATGCTATTGCATATGAGTCTAGAAAGATGAAAATACATGAGAAAAATAACTTTACATACGATCTGGAATTATTAGCAGTAATACATGCCTTGAAAATGTTGCGTCACCATCTTATTGGTAGAAAATTTACTTTGACGACACATAACATGGGGCTTAAGTGTTTACTAGATCAAACGAATTTGAATGCCAGACATGCTAGATGGCTAACCTTTCTAAGTGAATATGATTTTGAAATTCAACATATAAAGGGTAAAGAGAACAAGGTTGCTGATGCTTTAAGTCGTAATGCAAAGTTAAATTTTATTTCAGCCATCAATACATACACAACAAATTTAGAAAATCAAATTTTTGAAGGGATTAAAATGGATGAAGAGTACAGAAATTTACATGAAAGGACAGCAGAAACTAATTCTGAAAATTCTATGGCAGACTACAGGTTAAAAGAAAATGGATTGCTGTTGTACAAGAACAAATTATATGTGCACAATGTACCAAAGATAAAAATTCTGATTTTAGATGAGATGCACAAAAGTCATTATTCTGGCCATCCAGGTTATCAGAAAACCATCACTATGTTACAAAAAGAGTATTATTGGCCCAGAATGAAGGATGAAGTAGCAGAATATATAGCTAAATTCTTTAACTGTCAAAAAGTAAAAGTTGAACATCAGCATCCGGCTGAATTGTTACAGCCATTACCTATACCTAGCTAGAAATGGGAGATCATAAGCATAGATTTTGTTACCGGACTTCCCAAGAATCAGAAAAAAAAAATGATTCCATTATGGTGGTAGTGGATAAACTTAGCAAGGAGACACATTTTATGCCAGTAAAAACTACTCATAAGGCTCCAGACATTGCAGAAATTTTCATGAAACAAATTTTTTGGTTGCATGGAATACCAAAAGTTATAGTTTGAGACCGTGATTCTAAGTTTACTAGAAACTTCTGGAGATCTTTGTTTAAAGGTTTGAATACAACCTTAAAATTCAGCACAGCATTTCATCCACAAATGGATGGATAGAAAGAAAGAGTGAATCAGATATTGGAAGACATGCCAAGGATGTATGTTAAGGACCAACCTGGTAATTGGGAGGACTATTTGCATTTAGCAAAATTTGCATATAACAACCAGTATCATGCATCAGCCAGGCTTAGCCCTTTTGAAATTCTTTATGGTAGGAAATGTAATACACCAGTAACTTGGAATGACCCAGTTAATAGAGTTGTATTAGGATTTGAATTGTTGAAGGAAATAGAACTAACTGTGCAACAGATACAAAGAAATCTTAAAGCTGGCCAAGATAGGAAAAAGAGTCAAGCAGATCTTAAAAGGACTCATAAATATTTCCAGGTTGGTGAACATGTTTTCATTACGGTAAGACTGAAAAAGAGCTCATTGAAATTGAGAAGCTATGCCAACCTGGCACCTAGGTATTGTGGCCCTTTCAAAATTTTGTCAAGGGTTGGACCCATGGCATATCAACTAACTTTGCCACCAAATCTAAAAATACAATTTTTTTTTCATATTTCAGTTTTAAATAAATATGTACATGATGTTACTTATATTATAAATTGGAATGATGTACAGGTGGAACAAGATGACGATTTTCAGGTGGAACCAGACTGTATCCTCGAAATGAGGGAAACTCTACTCCAGAATCGCACCATTGGGCAAGTAAAGGTGCAACGGAAGCACCTTAGACCAGAAAAGGCAGCTTGGGAGTTGGAGAGTAGTATGCGGGCAGCATACCCAGCTCTGTTTTAGGAACACTCAGAGAGTGAATCAACAACATCGAGGACGATGTTGAGACTGAAGTGGGGGTGTATGTCACCTACCCAAATTTTGAGACTATTTATTTTATTACAAAAACATTATATTAAATTATAATTACAAAGTTTTGTAATTATGACCAAATTTGGTCAAGGATGATTGTAATGACTGATTATTATTATTTAATAAATTAAAACAAGACACAAACACCCAAGGGAACTATTAAATGAGTGTTTACTTACCCACTAGGAGGAATGGAAGCTTTTGGAAGGCATGGGACAGATGTCAGCATTTGCACTCCACCACTAGTTGTTAGTTATGGGACAAATACCCCTAAATTTGTGGCATTATTCCCCAGGTGGGTGGAAGAGAGTTGATGGCTCATTAACGACCATGTTAACCACTAAAAGGCCTAGGCAGCCTACATAAGGAAATTCGAATTGAGCAGGCACCTCTACATTATTTTCTGCATAAATAATTCCTCAAGTGTATCAGGTGATCACTGAGAGATTCGAACAGGGAGGCTAACTGAAGTGCATTGTGAGGCTGCTGAAATATTTTGAGAAGGGACCCAAAGGTGATGGTGCAGGTCTCTTTGACTACTAAGTCTATAGGACTGGATGAACTACTTTGTTGTTGCAAGGAGATCACCTAAAGCTTCTACAAATTCTTCTTCCTAGTAGTTCAGTGAACAGGCTTGGGGATCCTAAGGCAAGTAATTTGGTTGTCTTCAGGAGTAGGTTGGGTGGAATAGGCTCCTTGGGTTGTCTGTTTCTCCTACAATCAACCAGGTTCTATTCTTCTGTCTTATTATTTACAGTTAAATGATTTTCTACATTTGTAGATTTAGTATTTACAGTTATACAAAAGAAACTATTTCAATTTCTAACCTAGAGATGATATGGTATAAGGATGGTTAAGTAAATGAGATGATTGGTTAAAATCCTTTCTGCATTTTTCCCATACTGTTTTCTGTAAAGTACTCTAGTACAGAGAAGTAGAATTAATATAGATGAACAATGGGCAAAATGCCATTTGAATGATTATATTAATACTATAATGTTCTTTTAAATTCTACCATTTCAATTATATGTCTAAAACTCAGAAAATAGATCAGCATATCATAAATAGATATATAGCATTTTCTTTACTTAGTAATAAAAAAAAACACTTTATCCATGCACGGATCTAGATTTTCCAATTATCTCTATCTATTTTTGGAAGATAATACTATGCATTCCATGGTTATATATCCAATTGTTTTAGATATTATTATTTTTATAAATTTAACAGCTGCAAATATTCTTCTATACAAAGTTCTTACTTACAAACAATAAATAGATACATATTATTCTCATCACTAAATATCACTATTTTATTTCAGTACCCATATCCATTTTATTTATCAAACTAAAGCTATTAAATTCAAGCACTCTCAACATAAGCAAAACCCCAACACTTTATCTTTATTATTTAGCATTTCATTGTATTACGATAGACATGGGATCGAAACCCTTAGTAAAGGAAAACAAATCTTTTACATTATCATGAAAGGATTACAACTGGTCCGAAGGACACTTAAACAGCTTATATCAAACATTCAATTTATAAACACTCATTCCTTAGAGTTACGATTTCTTTTAACCGAAACAAGAAAAACGTATTCCGTATCTTAAACAATTCATTGGCCAAAACCTCATACCCGAAAAAACAATTTAGACATTTTCATATTTCAAATAGATCATAGAGATTTGTTCATTATCAAAATTTATAGTAGAAAAATATTTAGAATTGGCTCTCGGCCAAAAATCCAAACTGTTTAAACATTAATACCTTCCCACATAGAACATTTAGTTGTGGATTTCGGCTAACATCTAAAGACAATGACATTGATAACAGTCAACACAAAGCATTATTGAAGACACGGTGTAAAAACCAAGGGTCGAACCCTTTGACATTATCTTGAAGTCGAGGGATAAAACCGTGATAAACAAGAAATACATTTCAACATATTAAAACTGAGAAGTACATTATGAGGGTAGGTCGAGGATCTCATCCTCCCTACACCGCTTACAGAACGAAGGCATTGCAACATTAACGACTTCATCGAAAGGCCAAAAGCTGCAACCATTTCAAAACCAACATGTTCCCAAGAGAATCCATAAGGGAAACCACCAAGAATTACCACTGCATGCAGTAGTTCCGACCTAAACTGAAGCGTGAATCCATGGGAGTGATAGTACCTGCAGTTATCACAAACGAGGTTAAAACTAAGTACATCATGCAACATTAGAGATGATAGCATTTAAAAAAAAAGAAACTACATAAGAGACATTACCTTCTTTTTGAAAAGAAACGAAGGCCGAATCCAATAGCTTCTACAACAGGCTTGAAAACCCTGAATTGTATACAACTTGTGGAGCACACACCTTACACTCACAGCATTGGGTTCATTTATTTTTAAAAAAATATTGATCGTGATATAGAAATTAGAGAAGGTGCCTCCCAAGAACTCTTTACAAGAAAAACCAAACCCTTCGACAAACAGCATGTTATTTCCTGAGCTTTTTCGAATATCAACAATAGACAGGAAATTTCTACGCCTGAGCTTGGCTCTTACACTTTCATCTTGTGACAGTAATCTTTCTCATGTCATGGGTTCAAATCACTGGAGGAACCCTCAAAAACCATCTATCAAACCCTAACTATTCACAGGTCGGTCGACCTCTCTTAAAACCACTCTCGACACATTGAATGCCAAAGAAAGAACAGTAACTATGAGGTTTAGGTGGAGGTTTAGGGTTAAGTCCCAAAGCTCGAGAACAGTGTAAGATCAATGGTGGAGATCACGTATCACATTATCACTTAATTCCAAGCAAGCACCCTATTTATGAATCCATTGATAACCATCGCCACCGTGGATACAGATTGGATCATGTTCAAACAAAAACACTTACAGTTCGATCAAGATGGCTACTTCATCATGATGCACTTGAGCTAAGTGCCATGATGGCAGCCAATGAGGATTTCCACCGAGTTGGTAGATGAGATTAATAAATGCCAAGTTTGGTTCACTATCGCCTACAAGCACATTTCCACTTCAACATTAATGACCATGTCCTTACATTACGTTGATTCGAGGATCGAACGTAACCCTGCCACATTATAAGATTATTTTAATATAGGTAATACCTTTGTATGAACCCTTTTTGGTATCAAGTGTATGTTTTAAAGGTTTGCGTTGATTTTCATAGTATCCCTATTGTTAGTACATAGGAACCATGCCTAAACTTTTGTCATATAGTTAAACCTTTAGATAGTTAAAATTATAGTTAGGCATAGAAATAACACCTAGTTTGCATGTTGTAAAAATATATTGCATAGATTGCATATAGTAGAATGCTATAGGATATGCATGTAATTCTTATGCTATGAGAATGGCATATAGTTTACAATAACTATGTAATATACATATGGTGCGAACAATATAGTAATACACAAATATTGTGCATATAGCCTATGTTTTATAAGTCATATTAGTCTTGTGCCAAAACGTTAGCAACATTTGTTATTTTGCATCAAAACTTCGACACTCAAATCCCACCATTCATTTGATAAATAAAGAATACGTCTGAGTCATTTTGTTATCAAAACAAACTATAGACGGATCATTGTATTAATACCTTAGAAATTTATATGCAGAAACCTTGAAGGCTAACTGATAGTACTCCGTATATTATGTTTGTATTACTTGAACTGGTGTGTCACCTTACCTGTATCTGCGGAAGGGAAAGTCCAAATGCTTTAGCATAAAATGCTAAGTAAGCCTCGGGGTACTCTTAGGACCCCTTTCATCATCAAAAGAAGAGTAACGATTAGCACTTGTAAACATTTATAATTAACAGAACATTGACATAAGTGTTATTAAAACAAATTTGAACATCCATCACATCCATAGCATCTTAATGTAGATTTCGATTTCATTTCATAATAAGATGATAATCAGTACACCGTATGATAGTCACAAACTTTATTTCAGCATTTAGATTTATAATTAGCGCAAGCAATACTAATGATGTAAATTGTGTTAAGAAGTATGAATTGATGTTATCATAATTGTTATTAGTTAAGGGGATTAGTATTTATTTTTATTCCGCATTAGTAAATACAACTTTCGACCGCTATTTTAAAAAAATTTAATTTTTATGAATTTTTGGGATGTTACAGACCCGTTTTAATCATTCCTAGAGTTATGTTGTTGATTAACCAAAATTACGCACTCCAACTAACTATGGGCCAAATCACAAGGTTGGATCCCAAGACAAAACTTGGTAAGTAGGAAGGTTCCTGAAAGGGTCTAGTAGAGTCAAACTAATGATTAAAGTTATAATATTGAAGAGGAGGCAATATCAAACCCTACTTAAGCACTAAACATCACAGGGAATTCATGCATATAGGGTAAGGTAAAGTGACTCAATAGATATTTATCTAGCACATAACAATCTTTATATGAAGAGAGAAAAATATCAATGTTAATAATCTTTGAATGACTAAATAGCGTGTACACTCGGTTAGTGCGTAAGCACTATTTATGCCTGCGCGCATTTAAAATAATGCACCCATTTAAATTTTTTAGTTTTGGCGGGCAATTCCTTTCCCACGATGTGGTGGAGGACTTGGCCGCTATGGTTTTAGGTTCGGGTTGCCAAACCAAGTGGTTTGGACTGTGTTATAACAAAATACATCTTATTCTATAATTTCTTATGTTTCGAGCATGATTCTATGTATGCTACACTTGTCCACTGCTAATGAAATTGCACACACTTGTATAACTATGTGTGCAGATTCCGAATATGTAATTTTTTATTAAATCTATTATTTGTTTCCCGAAGTGCTATGTTTGGTGAGAGAAGGCACCACTCATGCTATGTTTGGTGAGAGAAGTCACCACTCATGAGATCACATAGATAGTTGGCATTATGTTTATTACTAGACATGCTATTCTCTACAATAAGCTTCTTGCGTAGAAACCAAGCTGCCACAAGTCCATTGAGTTGAGATCAGTCCACCTAAGAGGAAAGAAGCTTGCCATGTGCTCATACCAATTGTCCAAAACCTAATTTTCTTCAAGATTATTAGGGAGAGAAATAGAGATCACACATAAATTATCACACTTGTTCAAGGGTTATGTCTAGAAAAAATATGTAGATCGTTGAAGAGAGATTAATTGCCCAGAAAGTAAAAGACGTCATAATTTGTCCATTAAAAATGAGCCAGAAATCAGCGAGGAAGATCCGTGTCCACATTGCCAATATATTTTTTTAAGGCCCAAAACCTTAGTTTGAATCCAATGTGCCTTATTCTTAATGCTTTCCATGGTCCATTACAAAGAGAATAATGAATATAATCACTCCCGCTAAGGGGAGCCTTCTTAATACTCACTCCTCAACTACAATCAGTCAACCCAACAAAGGGAAGCGCAAATGAGATAAATATGTTGATTGAACTTCAATACAACAAAATAATCGTGTGCCAAAGGAGAATATGTAAAGTTCTGATATCCTCACAACCTCCATTAATTAGTGGAAGATATGTTTTTTTCAATATGATAATGGATTTCTTCCATACGTTGGCATTCCGGAAGTCTCGAGAGGTAATCCAGTAAATCCTCTGCAAAGTTCAGGTTGGTTTTTTAAAATAAAATTCCTAGTGTCAGAATTTCATCTCTTTGACTCAAATGCGTTCGTGAGCGAAATAATATTTATTAATTTTGTGATCTAATCTCAATGGTGAAGGTATTGTTGGATAAAAGTTTGGAATATGTACATTATACTGTAATTTTTAATAAATATTCTTAAATTTTTGTCTAATTTTTTCTGGAACTATAAATTGTATACTTGAACTATTTTGATGTAGGATTGAATTTGAATTAAAATTTGAACTCAAACTTGGTAACTATGATTTAATATAAAATAATGAAGTTGATATTCTTACATGATAACCAACATGGGATAAAAGAAACTTCCTAAGGTTGCTTTATACTTTAGTCAAAACCACCTACAACTTAAGCAAGATTGGCATAAAGATGCCAACTCTTGGCTAAACCATTGGTGAGAAGAGGAATATATTGCTTTGCAAAATAGTGATAAAATTAATTTTTTTATTACAAGTAAGTTTAATGAGAACATGTGGTGCCATAACGAGTTAAGACCATATGAGAAAAATAACATGATGACGATGATAATAATAACAATTATTATTAGTATTAGTATTATTATTATTATTAAGGTCACCGAAGTCAAGCACCAAATTTGTGTATGAGACCCCATTGTTTGTGGGACAAGGACCCCCTCCACTCATTTAATATAAATATCTATAGAGGTGTTGTAATGTCCCCAGTTTGACCCCATGGCATTAAAATGTAAATGATGTAATATTGTTATAAAATCGTGGTGAGGAGCTCAAGGCCAAGGCCCTGCCATCGATTAAGTGACGCATATGGTTTACGTACTATCCATGCACATTGAAATTGTAAATATGCATTTTAATAAATTACCCACAACTAGCTATGCAATGAAACAAGAGATGGGGACATGATTTTACAAGGAATTGTGAGGGAAAACATTCAAACCCTTGGAGCCAATCAAGCCAATCCAAGTGTCAATGAGAGAACCAATCAAACCCTCAACTACCCATGTTGACTTTTGTACCCAATCATTGATTTCTCCCAAGAGTTGGTTGAGGTAGTTAATGCATTGGGGAATGAGAGGTATGGCTGTCCAAATTCGAGTATGGCAAAGCCACCCTACATGCGAAATCACGTTTTGCTTCTTGGGAAAGAAAAGAACCAAGAATTGCTCCCCAAGCCATTATCCATGAACTAGTTGCTCTCCCTCACGAGTTTGGAGCTACCTGGGCGTTTTCCATCCATGTTTGTTGTGTTTTCCTTCATTCTCCCACCCGAGAAGGTTGTTTTTGTGTTGTATACCAGTGGGGAAGAAGGTGAATCGAATTGGGGCTCCACAGAGACCGTTCTGGTTGTTGAATGCTTAGATAGTTGGGAAGAAATTGTTTTTCCTCCCTCTGAATGTTTTCCCCCATCCCACAATTCGCTTTTGGTTGGAAACGATCTGGGGAAAACCCAAAACCCATGGCCATCCTGTTGGTCAATCCATTGTTTTGGCTTGAGCTTGAGTGCAAGCACCAAGGGTTCAGTCTTAGATTGATAAACCCAGCTGTGGGCTTGCTTGGCTTAGATGCAGTGATTAATTGGCTTTGTAGGAGGGTGAATGTACCCTTTTCCTTGCAAGAATCATGCCCAGCTCGGGGGTGGCAGTTGTGTTGAGAGATTGATGAACACAACTGGCCTATGGTATGGTGGAACGTTGCAGTGACATAGCTAGCTGTCTGGAACAATTGCATAATGAAGATAAGTGTTTTTCTATCTATCTAATTACTTCTGAAATGTTCAATTTGATGGTTATTTTGATATGCTGGATGAGCATGATTTGTGTGTGGATGTTGTTTTAATTCCGTTGTGCATACTTTCTTGGTTTGCATCTGCACACTCTTGTTTTAATGGTATGAATCTAATGAATTTAGTTGAGCTTTATGAAAAACCCCATAGATTGTTAGCATGTTCCCTTCCCGGAATTGGGTCCGCAGGTGGGTACATTACAGGTGTACATACCCTACCACCTTCCATTTCAAATATCCTATTGTAACAACCACTTTCATGACCTTTTATGTCATATATGAAGCTAACTTGCAGAAGGTAAGGTAAGTGTATAAGTGGGGGCTACCTGATCCCTATCACCGGGTTGGTTATGCGACAGACGATACGAGAAAATTGTCTCTTGCATTACATGTTTTGACATTCTTTTTGTTGCCCTGCGGATAGGAAATTCTCGGCTATTTTATACATAAATACAGAGCTGTATTGATATAGGGGCTGCAACCCCCATATTACAAGTTCAGATATGCTCTCATCGAGTACAATTTTGGATCTCCGACTGCCTCCATCCATTCATGTCGGCCTTCTCTGTATCATAATGTAGTTGATGGTTTCTTTATTGTAAGGTGTCCACCTATAAGAGACTTAGAACTGTTCACCTTAGACCCCTTGGATTAACGAGGCGCTTCAGAGAGAAGTACAGCCCCAAAACTTTGCACTCAGAGAGCGAACCACTGCACGCATGAAAGCATCATTTTTATTACTCATAAATTTAAACGTGTATATGAATGACCTATACTAAATCATTGGTAATTTCATCCTCCTTCCTTTTATGGGGAATGGTCACACAAAGTAGATAGCCCAAATTTGCAAATGTGTTTTCCTCATAGAATAGTCCCCCATCCACGTATTAGGCCCCTTCCCTATGTCAATTGCAAACGAATTGACACTCGACTAACTTAGCTCTTCATCTCCCATAGGATCAATCTTATGGAGATGATCGAATTTAATATAGAAGATCAAAATTATCTTTATGTTTTAACTAGCTAGCTTAAAGATAAAATTAACATTTTTAAATTAAGCACAAACTCTCACAAGCTCCATAGTGAAAGAGGTCCTTGAACAATTTCTAAGATTTCATGGAATGAAAGAATGAAAATCACTTTTTCATATAATGTTCTTTGTGCACCCACATTGAGACACAATTTCAAATTATTTGATAGAAAAATGACCTTCCTAACTTTTAACTCATCATAACTATAGGGATTTAGAAATCTCTTAAAATATTTCAAGCATAAAAATAAAATTCTAAAGAAAACCAAGTAACTCTTTACTTTTTAAAATCGATAAACCAAACTTGACCTCAATGAATATTAATAAATATTATTATAATCTTAAATTAATATAAATTTTATCATAATTACAAAACATAAAAACAAATAACCCAAAAATACTATAATCAATCTATCAAGCAACTATGCTATTTTAATATAACACCAACAATGCAAAAAGCATACTATTTTAATATAACACAAACAATGCAAAAAGCATATTGAACAAGTAGAAAAAAGAAAGTTGGTATTGGACTAAAGAAATGTTGGAGTTTTGAATGAGTACTTTTTTATATAGAATTGACAATATTTAATGATAGTACTATGAGAGAATATTTCAGTGTGTATGAGAGAATATATAAGGTTAAAAGCATCAAATGGCGTGTCTAAAAATAGAAAAAGAAAGTATTGTAATGCAACTAGTTAAAAGAAAGAACAATGTATATGTATAGGTATAATGAGAGAAAACACCAAAAATAGAAAAAGAAAGTATTGTAATGCAATTAGTTAACAAAAAGAACAAAGTATATGTATAGGTATAATGAGAGAAAATAAGATGTTCATATTGTAATTTTTATTTTATTTACTTAAATATACAGTTATGAGTATTAGCCATTTCTAATATAATTTCATTTTAAAACAAAATATATTTATTTATTTTTATATTTTATTTATATTTATTTTGTTTTTCCGATGCATGCTTTGCAACCAGCAAAATTGTATAATATCTTGGACTCATTAACTTGTTATAAAGTCTTTATTACTTAACATTTTAATTTTTCCAAAAGGATGCATTTATTTCAGCTTGGCCATAAGCTTCTTGGGAGATAAAGGAAAATGTTAGTATAAAATTTCAAAATTAAGAAAAAGAGGAAGAAAGACATATGTAATAACTCATTAGTATTTTTGAAGATAATGTTTTTGTTTAAACATTTAACATTTTCAAAACAAGGAAAGTAGTGAAAATGAATCCATAAAAAGATTGAAAACAGTGCATATCAAAAGCTTTTTTCCACAATTTATAGATATCCTTGCAAAAACCTAGAATCATTTCAGTTCAGATTTAGATGCCATTGCATTATAACGGAAATATTTTTGCTGAGATTTAGATGCCAAATCCATTGTGACAAGTTATCAAAGCATTGAATGTATTTTTTTAATTTTCCAATCATAATTAGGTTTAATTTTGCAAACAATTTTTAATATTATCATTTTTTCATAATACTTTCTCCTATTTTATCAAATTATTTTTTTATTTAACAAGAATCATACTCTCCTCCTTAAGAATGCAATTCTATATGTTCTTTGAAATAAATAAATTAATGCAAATTTTCATATTCAAAATATTTATGCTAAAGGCTTTTATTCAATGAGAAATTGTTCCAATCCATTGTAGTAGATTTCTCGTCTATGAGACGAATGTAATCTTTCCAACTAAATTCATACCAAATTCACCAAAGTTTTGTCTGTAATCGCGTACGTCATATTTTTAACCAAATTCATCAAGGTTACCTTCTCCTCCTTGAGCAGTCGTCGACTTGTCGTTCATTTGTCTTTTTCACCAGCAAAATTCCAGTGACATGTCTTCCTTCAGTAGTCCCATTCGTTCGCCTTTTCTGCCGTTTTTGTCAGAGCTGCAGTCTCCATTCAAGATTTTTTCTAATTTGTAGGATATCCTCAAGAATACTGCCAAGGTTATCCACTGCAAATACAAGGTCACTTGTTGAGGCATCGTTGGCGTACACAAATGCACCACCGACGCACCAACAACAATATTTACCTTTTCTAGCATCTTTGGTAGCTCACCTCGGAATGGGATATGGGATTACTAAAATGCCCTGTTTTACCACTCTAGGATTTGTGCAAAATTGCCCGCTCCCAACCCGGTTTCTATCGTTGTCATCCCCTGCGGCCTCGACAAATATCCGGACTCCGATCTATGCAATCTCCATCGTGTCTAACAACCCCGTCACGGTCCCCCCTCTAGCGTCCCTTCATCGTCGTGAGTTGAAGTGCATGATGGGAATTTACTCCACCAGGTCATGGTTGGTCATGGTTGGTCATGGTTGGTGCATGTGAAATTTCAAATGTACTCCTCCCTCCAAATCCTCTACTCACCCCTGCACCACGAGGACTGCACAGGAAACCCTCAAACCCTCCCCTACAATAGGACACTGCTGTCGCACAACTCTCCGACTCTCCTCTACACTTTGGACACTCCTAGACGTTGTTGCTTCCTGGTACATCTTCACTCCATATCCCACTCCCTTCGTTAAAAACTAATTCACTCTGAGAATGCAGAAGATATTCAAAATAAGATTTCCGATCCAAAAACATTTTGTTCATGAAACAAAAAACATTTTTCGAGAGCTGCATATTTTTTGAGCTATTAGGACCATGCGTGAAGTTGAGAGGAGAGACTTATACAGTTAAAATGAAGAGATATTAGAGTTATAACAGTAATTGTCACAGACAACCAATTTAGGAAATCAGTGAGTTGGTGATTAAAACCATTCTGTGCTGGGACGAATTTAGCAAAACCATATAATTTTCACAATAGAAAAAACAAAAGTTGATAAACAAATAAATAGGTTCATTCTCCCTTATCATCGACTATCTGCTTTGAATCTCTAACTCATTGGGCCTCTAAAAATAGGAGTGGGATATCACCTGACTCATCATTTTGTATGATCGAAAGAAGGCATCACTATTTTATATTAGTGTTTTTGTTCAATTTATCATTGATAGGGGCTTCAACATTTTTCTCTATTTTAGGAGATATGTGAGGAGTAAAGCCGGGCTCAATTAGTTATCTCTGCTGGGATGTAAAATTAGAATTCATAGGCATAGTTTCCCCTTAATTGTATCCATATATTTGTTGGTTATCTCCAATAAAGTTTCCACTTGTAAGAATTTGAACAACATGACATAACTATGTCTAACCTCCCATTCTAACATAACATAGTAAAACATGGATGTTCGAAAGAAGAAATCACTTTTTTATATCATTGTTTTTGTCCAATTTATCATCCATAGGTGCTTCAAAAATTTTCTATGTTTCAAGAGACATGTGAGGAATGAAACCAAACTCAATTAGTGATCTCTGCTGGGATGGAAAATTAGAATTCATAGGCATAGTTTCCCATGAATTGTATCCATATATTTGTTGACTAGGATAAGGGATAGATACATGTTTCCCTATTGTTTTTCCCTGGACAAAAAGAACAATGGGTGTCAATTGTGGGCATAAGACATAAGAGAAGTGATGAGGAAAGTAACCAGCAATATTTTCTATCACAACCACAAATTTGGTGCCTAATGGGACAAAAATTCCAAATATAGAATGAAACCTGTAATGCATTTTACATGAAAGTGAATCTTACATGAATGAAATTTCGTAGTGGGATATGCAAACTTGAAAAATATCAAGTTTCATTCTATAACCAATCACATAGAATTGTAATATCATTTTGTTAATAAAACATACAAAAAGGGGATGGAATATGGTGGTTGATTCATTGCCCACTCAATTGGAAAAATACAAGTTTGATATTTGCAAAAAATGTTTTTTGAATGAATTCTAATAGGATGCAAATTAGCATGTGCGTCTTTTTGTTACATATAAGATGAAAGGGAGTGTTGAAATATTGCATCCCAGCATATTGAAAAGAACATGGAGCATTTAGGAGAAACCCCACTTCCCGCTACACCAAAACCTAACGGAAAATCATTTCCTCCTGAATCATTTACCTGGAACAAGTTTACAGAATCAGTTAAGTACATCAAGTTTGAATTAGGCCACCCAACGAGATTACTAATGGAGATTTGGAACTTCATCACAACTTCAATGAAGCAGATTAGATCGGTTTATTATGGCATACTCCTTGCCACATTTTTGGTAACTTGAAAAACTACCTTTGACGAACTATTGGTCATTAACTTCCTTTCAAGTTTCCAGCGTCTCCATATACATCACTAGGGTTATGCCACCCGACCTTACTTAATGGTCGTGATGGTTTCACAAATCAATGGCCCCTTGGGAGGGTACCCACCACTTTTTTATGCTTCAAGTCTTGGTGGGGCTATAACACTAATCCACTTTAACTGACCCAGTTTTCCTCTCGCAACCCTTTACCACTATTTTGTATCAATAGATGGATAATTTAAAAATCACTAAGAATAATTTGGGATTCCCTTGATTGATAGGGGGTACGCCTGCAATGTTGTTCTATAAGGTCCAAAAAGAATTAAAATAAGGAAAAATAAAAACAGATAGTTAAAAATTACCCAGCAATTAAAAAGGGCCAAAAATTGCTAGAGTGATAAAATACACTAATTTGGATAATGGGTTCTTTCGTTTAGAACCTTTCAAAACCCTTGTGTACAAGTATTGTCGGCCCCATCTAATGATCAGCAAGCTTCAATTTGTTGTGTTTTTCGTTTCATTTTAGCATTACTGTAATGTTTGAATTGTTGATTAATCATCGACTTTCAGAAAACTGATTTGGATAACGGTTCTATGCTTCAAGGTTTATACCTAGGAAAAATACTTCTGTACTTGTAATGCAGATCCATTCTAATGATCAGACAACTCCTTCCTGCTAATTTTGTTTTTAGCATTACTATGCTTATGTTAAGGTTTTAGCTTAGACACAACTACCATTTGGAAAACATTCTGCACTAGAATATTTCAATATACAAGTAAAAATGTTCTGGCAGCTTTGTAAACTGCTAGCCTTGGGAAAAGCATGCCCATAGCAATGGGTTGGGTCTGGGTGAGTGACACTTGAACTCTTGTGATGGTGTGTGGTTCTATATTTTGTTCTATTAAAAAATATGGTTGATGTGTTGAATCTGGGGTGTTATAGCTTAATTTAATTTTTTCAGGGGGCTACAGATTGACTTACACATTGAGGGTGTGTGTGTGTTGTGGGAGGGGGGGTTATTGGGCAGGTTTCTTCTTTTATTTCTGGAAATATGGTGACTGGAATGCATAACTTTGTGAATGTTCATCAATGTTTTGTGTTTGTTATTGTCCAACTTAGCATTACTTCTATAAATTCATACCGATTCTAATGCATATGCAACAACAAAAGTTACTATGATGCACCACACATATACATTAATGGGAATGATGGCATTAGTTAGGGTAAAAAATTGTTCAGTATGAATTAATAGATTTATGTAATTTGTTCCATTCAAATAAAAAGGACAATATACATGACCATCATCTATTGTGAGGTTAAATGATATCCTTTTACTCTTTTATAGCTTGCTCCAAGTTGTTTAAATGTCATTCACTTCCCAATGTGTTTTATTATTTTCCCATCAATAATATCTCTCATATTATTGTTTCATTTTCTTGCTCCAATTCACTGCATCCACCTCCTTTTGTCCAACACTTGTTCCAACTTCCCGCATGCCTTTTAATGGTCTATTTTAAGGAGAACGCCTCTTCGAGAACAATAGGAGCATACTAATAACTAATGGCTTAATAGCATGTGTTCTTGTTGGTTTTTACATTTCCTGAGGGTGGGATTCAATGGGAATTGTCGTAGGATACTATGAATGTAGTTGTGAAAATGTGCAGTGACAGTTATGAGGTTAGTATCTTCTCTCCCGGTTTAGTGCTACAAACCCACAAGGAATATTTGGTATTTGCTTCATTGAAATGTTCAATCTTAAATATTCATGGTTTTTATTATTTCAAGCAGAGAAATTTTAGTCGATTGAATGGTTAATGTAATGTGTGGGGCACATTTGCACATGAAAAAGAGTGAGAACCAGAAGCAGTATTGGTTGTTTATAATCTGTATGTTGTTGTTTGAACATATGTGATTGTAGACATACATAATTCTAATTTGTTAAGAAAAATTATGATCTAGATTCAACAATTAAGTTGTGAACAAAATCAAATTGTACTAATATGATCTGGTTACAACATCATCCTCATGTTTCCAAAGGAGACAACCATGAAATTTAATTTCACAAGATCAATCAGGCTTATCAGGTAATTGTTGGTCTAACAACAACTTTTGTTTATGTAAAAATTTCCTTTTTATATCATCATATTCTTATTCATGCTCATGTTTCTAATTGTTGTTATTTTGTGATAAATGAACCGCCGGTAATGTCCAGTTTGGCACAATCAAAGCAAAAAAAAATCTGACGATTACCATATGGATGGTCTTAACGATTATTGTGACGAGCGGAAAGAATGGATGGGATGGGAAGGCGATGGAACCTGGAATTATTCCTCCCATATTAACATGCATGTCTGATTAAATCTTTATCCATGTTTTCTACCATTGTAAATAGTTAGGCCTCTGGATGACCATCCCCTTGTTATGGCCTACTGTGGCTGAAATTATTGCGATTAAGGCTTCTTCATTCATCTCCTGTGAATACAACATAATATTCTATTTGTATAGCTGATTTTATTTCTATTGCATCGGCTTCTACTTTAGAAAGGGCTTCTGGATTCAGATGAGCAAGATATTTTTGAGATGTCTCTATCTTAGAATTATTTTATTTTCTCATGGGTTCTTATTTTAAGACTCCTTGTATATACGCTCTATTTATTTTAATCTCTTAACTTCTACTACAGACATTTGGATCTCTCTCAATCATGTCAATGTTACAATAATCTACTCTTAAATGAAGAACTAAATATTCTTATTTAATTGCAATGTTATTCAATGAATGGAAATTGGAATCAAATTGTACTGATATGATTCCAGTTGCTAAGCAACTTCGTAGCAATCCTATTATCAGTTTCAGATAGAGCAAAGACTGAGAAAACTGCCGAGAATTCTGTTGCTACAATTCCTCATTCTACCTGTCTCTGCCTTGCTCTCATCAATCTTGGCAGCAACAAAATCAACTACTGACTAGGAAAACTAAAGGCATCTAAGGCCCCTGAAGCTTCGTTAGGCGCGTGAAACTTATGGAAATCACCTGTATCCTTCTCCATATGCCTGCTGGATAAAATGAAAGCCAATACCATCTTTTATTAAACCCTATCCAAACTCACTATTTATACCATAATCCTGGAACTACCAAACTTACTACCTATCACTACCCTAAGATAAGATAGAATTGAAGTAAGATTTTATATGGTATATCATGCTTAAAATTATTGAAACAAAGATGATAAGTATTGGAAAATCTAGTTTTTTTCACAACATCCAAAAGATGTAAACATTCATGTTGATTTAATAGTTTCCTTTTGTGAAATAGGATATATGCAATCTCAATTAGTTTGAATTAGTTACTTTAGAAGTTCTTACTAAGACAATTTTTGAGTGAGTCTCCAAGAAATTATGCTTTAGACTTTAATGCAGTATTTATCCAATGGATCATTGATGCCCATGTCTTTGGAGAAAAGAGATTTGAACTGCCCAGTACTAGAAAAATTGAAAATCTGAGGAATTTAAGTGGGCGACTTCAATGAATTACAGATGTAGAGGGGAATTGAAGTGGGAAAATTGAAAGAGTTGCACAAAGAACTTGTTACATGACGATAGGCGTCCCTATTTGAACTTGTAGCCTCTGCCAATTATACGTCTAAGACCCTTTTTCTTCTTCCATTGCCAACTGTCAATCTAAGTCCTTTCTTCTTCTAGATCATCTGACAATTATCTATAGATGACACAGATGACATTTCATGGGTAAATGTCATGTCATGTCAAAGAATGTAATATTGGAAATTCATAATAAATAAATGAAGATGAAGATGAACAATACACAAACAATTAGAATTTCATAACAAATAAATATAAATGAAATGAAGATAAACAATACACAAGCAATTAAATTTTTTTAAGCGATGAAAAAGATATTGTTTTTACAATATGTGCATCTCATCTTGGAAATCATAACAAATAAATGCAATGAAGATGAACAATACACAAACAATTAGAATTTTAGGTGATAGAGAAATATAGATAGCATATCTCACCTTGACCTTACTCTAAATAAGATATAGAGACTTGTATTTGGAATTAAGGTCAATACATCACAACACAACATCTAACTTTTAAAACATTTAAATAAAAGACAACACACCATCTAACTTTTAAAAATTCAAATAAAAGGAAATTGATTTTGAATTGTAAATTAAATTTCGTACAAATATTCAGTAAAGCATGCACATTACATGTTGTCCATGGAGTAAGGGAAGGAAACTAGTAAAAATTACTCTATAAAATTATTATGCTATCACAATCTGAGCTCTTCCAATAACATCAAATAAGATAACTAACTTTAAGTTGTAACATTCAAAATTAAGACACTTTAAGAAAGAAAGACGACCGTAGTTGAAAAGTATATATATAACATTCAAATTTTATAAAATCATTTTCGATAGTAAACGTCATAACAAATATTTGTCGAAAGTTAATGACATTTTTCTCTTGTATGCACTTTTGCGGTTGTGAGTATGTTTGGAGGAGTTATGGGTAGATGGATGTGTGCAGCTAAAGATCATCAAGGGGTTCGAGCAGTGGACAAATCTTCGATATGCAAGTGTTAAATGGTGCTTGGAGTTAGAACACCTACCAAGTATGGAAACATTGGTATCTTTGGAGGATTTGTTTCTACCGGGCGAGTTCGTGTTACCAACGATGAAAGAGAGAGCCTACCCAATCCCAGTCGGCGGAGTGTACAAAGCTTCGAAAGATAGATATTAGTTGGTGACGTGAGTTAGAAGAACTGCCAAGTATAAAAACATTGGTTTATTTATTCGGTGGCGTGAGTTTGAAAAATTGTGAAGAATGTATGAATCTAAAGAGGATACTACACATTGGTTTCTTTGGAGGAGTTGTGGAAAGAAGGATGGTTGAAGCTGAAGAGGATACAAGGGTTGGCACAAAGACAAAGCTTGGACACCTGCATGTTACTGGGTGCTTTGAGCTGGAAGAGTTTCCAAGTATGGAAACAATGGTATCCTTGGTGGTGTTAGTGCACAGTCGGATGACGGAAGCTGAAGAGCATATGTGGGGAAAAATCTTTGGAAGGTACATGTTGACGAGTGTTGAGTAAGAAGATGTGTAAGGTGTAGTGATTTAGAATCGGTGGAAGGTTTTGATGAACATTGTATGTGGTTGGATAAGCTGGAGACCTCAAGATGTCTCAAATTAGAGTATCATGTGTGCGAGTAGTGGACTGGCTGCGCGGGAGATTGAAATAAGGGACCTTCTTTGCATGAAAAGCAAAGTAAGAGGAAGCAGTTTTGCAATGAGAATCATTTGGTCATTTCAAGAGGAAATCGAAATGCTAGGAATATAAATGGCATCATCTATAAGATGAGGAAGCAGTTTTGCAATGAGAATCATTTGGTCATTCCAACAGGAAATTGAAATGCTAGGAATGTAAATGGCATCATCTATAAGATTTGCATGGTTTATTATTTAATTTTTGTTTGTAATGGTAAAAAATTGTTTCTTTTGTATAGGGTTTTTTCCCTTTAATTATTACTTCAATAAACTTAACAACAACTCAATTGATTAAAACATTGAAATTTCATTGGGTTTTTTTTTTTTCATCAGAAAAAGTCGTAATTTTATTATCAGAAGATACAAAATTACATTCTGCAGATATATGGAGAGCAAAAGCTGCTCCATACATTGTCACATATAAGTGGGTACAGTAAATGAGCTCGGGAACAAACCCTCATTGCACAAAAAAATGGAGAAGACATCCACAGTTCTTTGTAGCAGACCCTCCACAGAAAGATATAGATCCGTCATAACCGAAACCCTCATCGGAGGAAGCAGAAGATCCATGTCTGTGGACAGAGCAGCAGACACGGTAGACCTCCCAAACTGGCAAAAACAGCCAGCAAGCAAACCCCTGATGAAGAAGCAGCTAGACAAACCCCATTTTGGACTGGAGCAGTCCGCCGAATCAAATAAGCTTTTCAGCTTAAGTATCATAGCTTTCAGCAAAAAAAAATAAAAATAAAAAATAAGTACCGAAGTACCCCAAGAACAAAAACACCCTAGAACAGGGCCACCACAATTTAAAATGAATAATGAGAGATTGCCATCATAGGTCGACGGCAACTTCTAAGCTGTAATCAAGAATGCCCTTCAAACCCAGCGCCCACATTCTGGTCAAAGTGTCCGAGGCCTCTGCAATAGTTTCTCCGGCCACCGTCCGCTTCACAGCTTTCAGAATCAGCACTCTGCAAGGCGCGTAGTCCATCAAAGGCGATTTCAGCACCTTCATGCCAAGATCCGGGACCGGCTCGCAGGAAACGAGGAGCAGATTGAAGAGCGAATGAACGCACCACGGACGCAAATCTGCAAATCTTGAATTCGAGATCAAGAAACGCTGAACCGATTCAAGAAAGGAAAAGCAATCGCTCTAAAAACATCAGTAAATTTTGATCCAAGACTGTCAAATCCCCACGCAAAAAGGAGGTAGCAGAGCCACCGATTATGGATCTACGCCTCTGTGGGAAGTCCTCTACATGTCACTGCCACAGGAGAGCGGAAGCGCCCAACCATTACACCACCATCTGCGTAAGCGCTAGTCGAACTAGCCTCCACAACCAGCGCCATCCTTAGCAAGGGAGCAACCACCACCGCCAAAGGAGAGCAGGAGCTTGCAATTTCCCACGGCCAAAAGCTTGCCGCCACCACCATAGGAGATCAGGAGCCTGCCGAAGCTCCAGCTCGAAATTTCATTGGTTTATAAAGCAAATGTTGATTATTCTTTTAAGTTGTTTAAAAGAGAATGAAATAATAATATTTTATAATTGAAAATTTAATTAACTAAGAGTTTTAATTTTATTTATTTATTTAATAATATATAAAGAAATAAATTGTTTTTTGTTATTTTTTAATAAAATGAAAAGAGTATTAAATTAATGCTAACCATTTGTAAAAAAAATAATTATATAGTATTTGTATTTTACTAATTATAAATTTATAGATTTTTGTAATCATATAATGTCAATTTTAATAATTTGAAACATTTATTTTAAAATTGAAAAATTAATTAACTATTTAAATATTTAATAGAATATGAAGCCAGAAATTGTTTTTTTTTTAATAAAATGCAAAGAGTAGTAAATTAATGTTAACTATTCGTAAAAAATAGTTACCTAATCTTTGTATTTTACTAATTATAAATTTTATTTTGGAAATTATATAATTTTAATTTCAATAATCTAAATAACACTATTCTAATATAAATATAGATATCAATAGATATGGAAAACATGTTTAATGAAAATATTTAATATGGCTAAAATACAAAAAAGGCATCTCATAATATAGAAACATGTGTGTTTCAAATTCTATAAAATTTAAAATAACGTGAATTCCTCAAAATTTTGAAACTAACATTCATTTTATAATCGTAAAGCAATTTGAAATTCACAATACAACATGAATATGAATAAATTTTAAATAATAAGTTAAAATTCCATGCTCATCTTGTGAGTGTAATTTGCAGTTTCAAAGAAAAGTATAGTTGTAGGAAGCACTCATTAATCAAACTTAATTCAAAATATTGAAAAGGGGCGAACAAATTTTATTCTTACCAACTAGAGTTAATGTACAACTTGGATAAACCCAATCCCAAATGAAATCAACTAATAAATATGTAAATGATGGCTGCGGGATGAGATCAACTAATAAATATGTAAATGATGGATGCTAGGGATAAAACATGTTTTTCTTAGAGACAAGAGAGAAGAGGTAGGACCCTATGTGATGTTTCAAATGATACAACACTAGGCATAATATATGGGATGATAGAGACAAGAGAGAATATGTGTACATCAATTATTATGCCCAATGATCCATACACAATCTACATATGCAACAAAATTACTAATGTGAAAGGAGACTATTAGGTGACAAACACTAATACTAGAAAATGATATATAAGATTATGAGTTCATTAGATGAAAAACAACTTCGACATAAATATACAAAATCTAAATAATCATGGATGGTATTCATCTCTTGTTGAAGTGGGGTTGCTCAATTCCTTTAGCCAAAATCCTTTAGTACAATACAAATCAATGATGAATCCATAGTTTTAGAAGAAATATGAACATCCAAATCAACAAATAAAATTAGCTAATGGTTATTAATTTGGCACAAAGAATCCATGAACAACATAATTTTTTATATACAAAGTTAAATACATTATCATATCAAATTCTAAGAGAATAAATATCATTAGGTTTCCTCCTCCATTAAAGCACCTTCTACTCTCAAGAGCTCTAAATCTTAGAGTCTACTTATAGAATGACAAATCCAACATGCAAGCGGTGTGCACTTCTAGGGTGTTGTTGGTAGACAGTTTGGTAAGGAAGAGTCGTAGCATCGTTGATGCTGCGACATGTCAGAAGAGGTCATGGAAGGCAGAACAATAGACTATTTTATGTATTTTTGAGTCGATTGTACCGCAGTAGGGGGGTTTTTGGGTCATTGGACCATATGAGATGTAAATTTGAGTTGATTGTACCGCAGTAGGCAGGTTTTTGGGTCATTTGGACTGTGTCAGTTAGATTTTGGGTCAATTGTCCAAATGTCGGTTAGTAAGTGGACAAGCATTGTAAAGGCGGAAGCCTATATATAGACAAGAAGTTGTAGGTCGAGGAGAGAAGCAGTAGAGTACAAAGAGAGATAGATCTTGGAGATGTGGGTTTTGCGTATGTTATGAGATCTAGAGATATCGATGAGACCTGGTTTTGTCGAGGTATTGTATCAAGGTTTTTCTGGAGTAATATGATATGGCGGAACTGTTTTGGTGAAATTCCTTGTGTATCTTTCGTATTAATGCCTAATGTGATGATTTCTTGCTGCAGTCAACCTTTTAATGTTATATTTGTCTTGTTGCAATGAATGACTCTGTTACATAATGCTATTGATTTTAATCTTGAATGCATATGATATGTTTTGGATACTGCGATAAATAAGTTAAGTAAGCAAATGCCGCAACACCCTCCTTCATTCGGTCGAAACATGGTAACATCCACTCTCCCTTGATCGCCTCGGGTGATACCTCATCTTCTCTACAGGTGTTGCTAGGCAGGTTCAAACCTAACTAGGCCAGTGCTCAGGGAGATCATGGTGGGTTGGTGTCGATAATGGTGAGAACCCCTATCGACTGGGTTTGACTCAACAAATGGTTTCGTTGCCGGGACCATGTAATAAGTGAAAGGAGGATATGTTGTGGTACCCGACGAAACCGGAGATCCAAGAATGGTTTGATCAGAAGTTGTAGGAATTCATTGAAGAGGAAAGCCGGAACACTCGACTGACAGTAGGACATTGGGTAGATAGATACATTCACGATGGTCCGCACGAATGGTTCTTCTGTGAATTCCCGGTCCTATTGTTCAAATGGCTTGCAAAGTTGACCTTCCAAAAGAGAAATTCCAAGGTGGTGAACCGACGACCTAGACCCATGAATTGATTTAGGAAATGCAGGAAGTTGATAATAAAGCATCATGGGCTGTCGAAGTGTGGTTCGATGGCATCCTAGAGGGATATATCACAGAGTTCGTGGTTGATACTCAGAAGTCCTATAGTGAAGCCGAAAGATATTTTTTCCGCGAACCTCAGGTAAGGTTTTTACTGTCGCTTCAACTATCGATCAAGATGCTTATTTGTGAAAAGGGTATATTGAAGATGCATCTTGATCCGTAGACAGTCTGGTGGGTGGAGGCCATGGGTACCACGACAGTTGGGGGGTGGTACATGGAATGTTAAGGGGTAGATGGGTGTAGGTCATGATGAGACTATGAGTGAAGCTGAAAAAGAAAGTGGTCTTATGAGGGGAGGAGCGAGGTTCCGACATGAAAAGAGATAGAGGACGGGAGAAGGTCCTACTGTGGTCAAACCGCAAGACCGTGAAGGAAGACCACATGGGACGAAGCGACCTCACAGTCCTGACAAGGACAACCGGGCTACACCCAGGATAGAGGCAGGACCAAACTCCAGCACCAACGTACCCACACCTCCGCTCACTATCTCTCAGATAGCAAGAAATATCACTTCGACACCGCCAAGTTCGTCAATCCCACAGAAGTCAATTGGTAGTAGTACAGTGAAAGGAGGAAGGAAGCCCAGAATGGTGGGCTATGATGCTAAGTTACCATTGTTCCCTGGGAGTGGAACAGACAAACCATAACAGTATTGGTTTTTGTGTGAAGCGGTCTGGACCATAAAACAGATCACCGATGATGCTGCTAAAAAAGGACAGTTAGCAACGACTCTACAAGGCTGTGCATTAGATTGGTTTATGAAGTTTGTTCTAGTCCCTATAGGAGCCCCAGAGAAGTCGCTGGATGAGATTCGGGATGGGGTGATTTCCGAATTTAGAAATCCCAAGTCTGAGGCTCAATATATTACGGAATTGAATGAAATTAAGCAGTAACCCAATGAGACGGTATGGGATTTCGACCAGCAATTCAAGACACTGATGGAAAATGTTAGTTTTGATATTAGTGTCATCCAACATAAAGAATGGTTCATCGTGGCATTGCTACCACATATTCAACTACCATTGATGCAACAAAACATCTCGATGCCCAGTGAAGCTCTGGAGATTGCAATGCGATTAGAGACATCGCTGATTGGAGAAAATGCAGTCAGGATGTCGCAGATACAAACACAGCTCACTAACTTAACTATACAGTTGCCAGATTTGAATAAGGTCAAGGAGCAGCATGAAGATGTCTGGTGTATGCGATGTTGGGGAGAAGGGCATACGAAGGACAATTGCTCAGACTTCTACAATTATTTGGTTTCAGGAGCACCAAATCCATTGAATGGTGGTAGCATGCTGTGGTGTCGCGTCTGCCATGTGTATGGGCACAACCATAACAATTGCCCATATATGCAAAAAATGGTCACCACCCCGAGGAATATTTATTGTACATTCTGCAAATTGGTGGGTCACGGTGACAAGGATTGCCGTGCATATGGGTTGCTACAAGAAAGAATGTGTGACATGTTCTATGTAAAGGATGACCAGCGTGCCGTACAACATCTGCAACCACAGGTAGCCTAGCCGCTACCTCAACCGCAGATGCAGTTTGTACCGCAGCAGCAGCAATGGCCATAGTTCATGCCGTAATACGCTCCAATGTAGATGGCACCATAGTAGCCATAGTATGTACAACAACCGTAATATGCACAACAAGGGCAAGGAATGCAGCCAGCACCAATGCAGCAACAGTTCAACCAACCACAGTACCAACAGCAAGGAGGATTCCAGGGAGGCCGTGGCAGAGGATTTGGTCGAGGAGGAGGACGAGGTGGTCACGGACCTGTTCAATGCTATCACTATGTGGTATGGGGACACTACCAGCATCACTGTCCACTACTGTAGAACCAGTGTACATTCTACTTTGTTAATGATCACACGGTTTAGAATTGTCCACTGTTGATTGCGTGATGGCAAGCAGGAAATACTCCCCAGTTGCATACCTAGCCCCAGGCATAGAAGCCTGCCCAGAACCAAGTGCAACAACTAGTGCAGAACTAGAATATACGGCAGAATCAAAATCAGAATTTGAACCCACTCGGGAATCCACTATTGAACCAGACCCAGGGTGCGAATATCGCGACAATTTCTGCAAAGCCAAGACCGCAAGATGCTTCTGTTGTCGTGGTCACTCGCGGAGGAAAGACAACTGGAGCAGATAGCTCAGTGATCAGTTTATCTAGACAAAAGAAGGTATCATTTGACATTGATACGGAGCAAGAGACATTTCTTCAAGCACAACATGCACTAGAAAATGACTGAGGTAAAGTTGTTGTGCATGACATGCCCTCTACTTTTGATGCTACTTCGAAGGCTGGCCCGTCACAATAGTCCAGCACACTTCGAGAATTTTTGGAACATTGTTTGTCCCTCGTAAGAGATCCCGATGCTCTTGTTGGGATTGAAGCCCTGTTGTGACGACCGGCCCAGGATCGACAAGAGCTCGTGGTTAATTCCTTGCAACGATGAAAGACGGGTAAGGAGATGTGGATGAATATTCAAATTGGCGACTACGATGTTGATTCGGTTATTCTGGACCTTGGTTCGGATGTCAACATCTTGACCAAGTAGGATTGGAAGAAGATGGGGAAACCCCCATTGAGCTGGTCTCCTATACATCTCTGATTATCTAATCACACTAAAGTAACACCAATTGAGAGAGTTCCACGAATGGTGGTGGACATTGAGGGAATGAAAACATATGCCGACTTTGATGTAATAGAAGTAGTCGAGGGAGGAAGCTCTTATCCATAATTACAGGGGATTGGATGGGATAATGATAGTGGAGATGTAATCAACTTCAAGCGACGGATGATGACTTTTGAAAATTGCAATCTCAAGTTATCGCCCCATTGGATCTGACTGAAGGACGCCGCTACATAGAGCTAGTGAAGGACGACAATCCCAGCGGATGGGACCATGCATTCAATATTTCTGAAGATTATATCCATCTGACTGCCAATGTCAAGCTAGGATGGCGCAGTGACAGCTCTGCATCTTCCGGCTCTGACGATGCGCTAGAATATTGGCAGAACTGCTTGCATGAGGTATTGCTTCGTAAGTGTGGGTTGGTTACACAGTCATTATGTCGTGTCACAACTGAAACGGTTACACTACCAATATATGAAGGGATTCCTGGCTTATCTGACTTTCTGATGGAGTTCGAATAAATATTTTCCAAACCTCAGTGATTGCTGGCATTGAACGAAGCATTAAAGGCTGCTCCAGCACATTGGTGGGAAACACACAAGGCATCAATTGATGGATGGTCGAAATGTAGAAGATTGATGATGATACGCTTTGGTGACATCGAGGTCTACCACACTGGGAAGTATGATGGTCAGGACAAACCTGGTGGTCATTTGATGGGATGTCTGCGGTTATGGGTATCACAACCAACAGACGAATGGGTCCATGCTTTTATCCATACATTGGATGAGATGCCATGATCATGGTATACTGTAGTTGAGTTGCAAGGGGGAATTTCTACTTGGCTGTAGCTCACACTATGTTTTACCCATACATTCAGTTTTGCGGATGCCGATCTAGAGGTCAATAATGCATTACAGCTCATCTGTGATGTTATTATACAGGTTGTCCCGTTGGCCTGTCATGCAGATCCGCATATGCACTTCCAGATGCAGTCTCTCATGGAATGCTTCAATATCAGTAGTGGTCCAGAAGATGGTGATGATCCATGGAATGTGAATATCCCAGAATCAGAAGGAATTCGTGCTGTGGTACCACCTGATGCACCAAGCGATCCTATCAGTCAACCACTAAAAAAATACGCAAGATTAACATTAGGACAGAGGACTCTCCGAAGTTCACAAATGTCGGGGATTACTGGGATGATGAGCTGATAAGCAAGGTCACTGATTTGCTCCACGAGTTTCAGGATGTATTTTCGACAAAGTTTTTCGACATCAAGGGGATCTTGGGCGACTTAGGGGAAATGAAGATTCCATTAAAACCAGATGCTAAGCTGATCCGAATGCGACCCTATCGATTGAATCCGTGACATAAGGATATGGTCAAGGTAGAATTGGATCGCATGCTGGACACTGGTATCATTGAACCGATCGAGGAGTCGGAATGGATTAGTCCTATGGTGGTACAAGATAAGAAGACTGTCGAAGTGCGCATTTGCATCGACCTCAGGAAGCTAAATGATGGATGTTTGCACGATCCGTTCCCAACCCCATTTACCGACGAAGTGCTCAAAGGTGTGGCTGGCTAGGAGATGTATTCTTTCACAGATGGGTTCTCTGGCTACCATCAGATCCACATTGCCAAAGAAGACCGCCATTAGACAACTTTTGTTACCGAATGGGGCTACTTTCAGTACATCGTGATGTCGTTTGGCTTGAAGAATGCACTTGTGATATTTTCGGGGGTTGTCGTTGCTGCATTCAAATATTTCATTCAAAATTTTTTACAAGTATACATGGATGATTGGACGGTCTATGGGTTGGTATGTGATCATCTGGCGAATCCGCGGTTGATGTTGGAGTGATGCCGGCAGCATAAGATATCGTTGAACTTAAAGAAGTGTATCTTTTGTGCACCATTTGGCATACTGTTCGGTCATATCGTGTGTAAGCAAGGATTGTTGGTTGACCCAGCAAAGATTGCGCTTATTCTGAGTTTGACACCACCGACTACTGTTAAGAAGCTACGGGAAACGCTGGGACACACGGGGTATTATCGCAAGTTCATCAGGGGTTATGCTGTGATTATTGCCCCTATGGATAAGTTGTTGAAGAAGGATGCAGCATTCCAGTGGAGCCCTGAATGTCACGATAGCTTTGAGACACTAAAAACGAAGATGGCTTCGACACCGATATCTGTATTTCCTGACTGGAGTAAGGAATTCCATGTTCATGTTGATGCCTCATTGATCGCACTGGGAGTAGTATTGTCCCATCCTAGAGAAGGGGATCTTGATCACACCATTACTTTTGCCAGTCGGAAGTTGTCATATGTAGAAAGAAACTACACTACTACGGAGAGGGAAGGTCTGGAAATGGTTTACGCTTTGCAGAAGTTTCTCCATTACCTACAGGGAGGCATTTCAAGATGTTCATAGATCATTCTGCATTAAAATACCTGATCAATAAGCCTATGTTGTGGGGGAAGATCTATCGATGCCTACTTCTATTTCAGGAGTTCAATTTTGAAGTAATTGTGAAGCCAGGGCGGTTACATGTTGGCCCGGATCATCTCTCCCAGATTGAAACAGGGGAGGAGCCAACTAACATTGAAGATGGGTTTCCTGATGCACAATTATTTAAAGTGGAAATCGCTGATGGATATTTTGAAGAAATTGTTCAGTACCTGGCGAGAGGTACTGTACCAGAAGAATTCACCACTCCTCAGAAGAAGCAGTTGGTAGTAAAGGTTGTGGACTTCCAGCTAATTGCAGGCGCGCTATACAAGATGGGCGCTAATGAGATATTGCGACTGTGCATTTTGCCACATGAGCAATCACGGATCCTTTCCGAAGCACATGCAAGAGTGGCTAGAGGGCACTATGGTGGTCGTGCAACGGGTTCAAGCGGGGCTCTGGTGGCCTATGCTGCATAGTGATGTGACAAATTATGTACGATCCTGTGATGTTTGTCAGAGAACCGGGAAGCCTTCCCGATGAGACGAGATGTCGTTGATGCCCTAGTTAACATTGCAGCCATTCGAAAAATGGGCAGTAGATTTTGTGGGACCCATTAATCCCCCAAGTAAGCGCAGTGGTGCTAGGTATATCATCATGGCAACTGATTACTTGACACGATGGGAAGAAGCTGCACAAGTCATTGATTGTTCTGCGACCACAACAGCACAGTTTCTCTTTGACCACGTCGTCACTCACTTTGGATGCCCTAAGATATTGTTGAGTGATCAAGGCAGCCACTTTCTCAATCGCACCATCACTGCATTGATAGAGGAATTGCAGATCCAACATAAGAAGAGTACGCCCTATCATTCATAGGCGAATGGCATGGTGGAGGCTTTGAATAAGATATTGGAGCATGCGCTAACAAAGGTGTGTAACATGAACTGGGATGACTAGGATCTGAAAATCCCAGCAGCATTGTGGGCCTATCGCACCACATGTAAACGGCTGACAGGGTAGACACCAGTCAAGCTCATGTATGAGCAAGAGGTGGTTATGCCTATGGAATATATCATTCTGAGTCTGCGCATAGCAGCAACAACTAGCATGGATGATCAACCAACATTAGAGGAATGTCTTGTGAAGTTAGTACAGCTGGAGGAAGATCGATTCATCCCTAGTTTCCATCAAGGTGTGGAAAAAGATCTCCAGAAATCTTGGCATGATCATCATATCAATAACAAACACTTTCAACAGGGTGATTTGGTGTTGTTGTATGACAGCAAGTTTATGAAACATCCAATAAAGTTGCAAATGCATTGGCTTGGTCCATATCGCATTAGTAGCCTTACTTCGGGAGGAGTGGTACAGTTGCAACAATTAGATGGGGCGATGCTCCCCAAGTTGATTAATGGTAGCAGGTTGAATCCCTATGGCTCAGGATTGGCATAGCGTGATGCCTGAGTTGCATCGGGGAAAAAAAAAAGAGAAGTAGATTTATTGGTGGCCAGATGGCACACCAACAAGGATGAAATGCAGAAGCAGGGAGGCTTCTGCTAAAATTTTGGAGTGGTCTGTGACCAGTAGTAGCGTTGCGCTTGGGTCACATCTGAAATCAGTATGCAGATGGGACTTTTACCTTTTTGACGGATACGATCGTTCGTCGATTTCGATTGTGTTAGAAGAACGCACGTTTGGAATCAGGGATACACTGAGGTAGCATGGTTGATGGCAGCTAGAAGGATGGTTAACATGGTTGGCACGAGGCATCCACCATGGCGGCATGGCCAAAGGGATGCTTTGCACGGTTTTGCATGTAGAGAACCAGGCAGAAGTATGTTTCCTTTGAAGTCAGGTTAATCATCACACAGAACAGCAGAATATTATGATTACCCTGGAACGCGAGTAGGTGGTGCAACGGATTGCCGAGGCAGGTGAATGACTGAATGCGCTGTATAAATATAGGACTTGAGGAGAGTAAGAACAAAGAGGTTGTTTCAGTTAAGAGGTGTTATGCTACAAAAGGAGTAGGCATTTTTCTAAGTTAGGAATTCCAGGGAGTTTGTGTAAATGATCCATTTTATTTCATGTGGTAGTACACTCGGTGCGCTGAGGGCTCGAACCACGAGTGTCCATGAGCGGTTGGAGCAAGCTGTGCCTCGGACACTTCGACATCACAAGCATGAAGTCTCATCCCAGATGTCTAAGCAGTTGGTGATGGTTCGAAGTCTTGTGGTCCCTACGACCACACAAAAGATGGTGGTCGTTGGCCCTGGGTCCCTGTAACATGTGCTTACTGGTGCAAAACAAATGTGCCAGAACCACTGGCCTGTTTTACACCCCAGCATTGCTTGCAAAATTCCTCTCCATCTCCAATTGGTCTCTTGAGACTGGAGGATGGTTTGCAAATCCTGCGACAGTAAGCTGGGAAGAGTCCACTTTTGGTTAAGAAGTACATGAAAGCGAGCAGATGATCAGTGTACTAGAAGGACCAGGAACAACACCACGCGCTCAAAATAGCAAGAACAGTTGCAGGACTCAAGTTCCACCCTAGTAGAGTAAAGACCACAGAGTTCACCATATCGAGTTGACGTGGCTCGAGGGCGAGCCACAAGATTGTGTTGGGGGCCTATTGGCAAGCGGTTTGGTAAGGAAGAGTCACAGTATTGCTGATGCTATGACATGTCAGAAGAGGTCGCAGAAGGCAGAAGAATAGACTATTTTATGTATTTTTGAGTCGATTGTACCGCAGTAGGCAGGTTTTTGGGTCATTGGACAATATGAGATGTAAATTTGGGTCAATTGTACCGCAGTAGGCAGATTTTTGGGTCATTTGGACCGTGTGAGTTAGATTTTGGGTCAACTGTCTAGATGTCGGTCAGGAAGTTGTTAGTAAGTGGACAAGCATTGTAAAGGCGGAAGCCTATATATAGACAAGAAGTTGTAGGTCGAGGAGAGCAGTAGAAGAGGAAAAAGAGAGATAGATCTTGGAGATGTGGGTTTTACGTATGTTATGAGATCTAGAGATATCGATGAGATCTGGTTTTGTCGAGATATTGTATCAGGGTTTTTCTGGAGTAATATGACACGACGGAACTGTTTTGGTGAAATTCTCTGTGTATCTTTCGTATTAATGCCTAATGTGATGATTTCTTGCTACAGTCAACCTTTTAATATTATATTCATCTTGTTGCAATGAATGACTCTGTTACATAATGTTATTGATGTTAATCTTGAATGCATATGATCTGTTTTGGATAGTGTGATAAATAAGTTAAGTAAGCAAATGCCACAACACCCTCCCTCATTTGGCGGAAACATGGTTTCATCCACTCTCCCTTGATCGCCTTGGGTGAGACCTCATCTGCTCTGCAGGTGTTGCTGGGTAGGGTCAAACCTGTCTGGGTTGGTGCTCAGGGAGATCGTGATGGGTTGGTGTCGACAGTGATGAGAATCTCTGTCAACTAGGTTTGAGTCAATAGGTGTAGAAGGTAGCCTTGGCCCAATATTAGAACCTATGGCTACCCTCTCCATGGATCCTACAATACCACATGAATATTAAGACGCCATATGCTGCAACACCTCGCCCATATTGATAAACCATAGATGAAACATTCTATTGTAAATTTTTATGAGCCCATATTGAGAAGCCATGGATGAAACATTATGCTGTAAATGGTTCTCAAAAGTGTATTGGAAGGAAATTGTCAATACTGTCTGACATTCATATCATTGCTACGATAATCAATAGATGTTCAACTCCTTTTGGTGCATGATAGTCAAGAGATGTTCATGTCCCTTTTGGTTAAATTTCAAAAGTGGATGCAGGTCCATTGCATAGTTTGAATTGGATCCATCTTGCATGACCCATATTGTCATTCCATTATGCTACTCGTAGTAGAAACATTTCCCTAATTATCAAATCTTCCTTTTTATGTTAGGTTATTATTCTCAAACTTGACAACTCCAAACCCTGTGTGCATATTAAAACATTTACAAAGATTAGAAAATCTAGGTCTAGAAAAGGAAAAACTCAAACAAAAGTCAATACATCTAAATGGAACCAAATCCGGGTGAGTTTGATTCTCTATAAATCAGAGGTCGTCAAGCATGGAAAATAATACGGGGATGACAAGCATTGAATGATCAATTGTCATTGGAATAAGGCATGTCATTTACATGTTGTAGACAAGCATATTTGAAGTACCATTGCTCCTTGATGATGGATGAATGAACTCCTTGATTCCTAGTATATCAGTTTGCAAAGGAAACCATTCAACAATAGAGTTGGGTTAGCTAATATATTTTGGTGAGTAATAATATAGGTAGAGATCCTCAAGAAATACCACTTATTTATTTATAAAAGTCTTGAGGATCTTGATTGAGTGAATTTGTATTAGTTATGGTTTATTGAAAATAAAATTCATTATATATCTATGGTATTCATGATTCAAGCTAGAGCTTTTAAACATAAGGAGGCACGAAGAGAGAACATAGGAATCCATTTCCAAAAAAATATATTGTTCTAAAAGAATGATATCATCCTAAGATAATTTTAAGGGAATTATGTAGAATAAGACTTTTAAAAGAACCATGACCTAATAGTGAGAGAATTCTAAGGAAAGAGCCATGACCTCATAGTGAGAGAATTATAAGGGAATTATGTTGAATAAGAATATTGAGTTCAAAGTGTACCCATGATAAGCATTTGTCATAACACAAATTGGAAAGATGATCCCTTGATCTTTCTTTATGTTTCCTCATTAGACTCAAATATTTCTTGTTCGCATACATATTATATATTTCTTCCCCTCATAATTACATAATGGTTCGAAAATAATACGAGGATGATGAAGCCCATGGTTTGATTAAGGTGAGAGTTAGGGTTTTTGCATGAAGGAATGGGTGGGGTTGGGAGAGGTTGTGCAATTATGTGTGAATCGATTTCGAGAGTTATTAACCTCTTTTTGTGAAGAAGAATACTATTTTCGTTTTTATAAATAGATTTCTTCAAATTTATTATATTTTTGAAACATTACTTGTATTTCTTGAAATTAATAATTTTATATAACTATTATTTTTAATTGGATGAAAAAATTGGTCTGATGTATTTTGTATTTACTAAATTATAAAATATATTAATATTTAAGAAAAGAGAAAATATAATATTTATTTTTGCATTATTTTTGTAAATATAATTTTTTTTTAGATATCATTTTATAAATTGAAAAGGGAATACACAACTTTTATTTATTTTGAATTGCTTGGTGGGTGTTCATAGAGTATAGGGTCATCACTAAGTCTTAAAGAATAGACAAGTATTTGTACTAAGCCAACTTATTATTGTTTTTATTGAATTCGATGTTATACAATTTAATATTCAATGCAATTTAACAATAATATAAGTAAATACAAATGGATCAAAGGATTAAAGATTACAAAGACTTGCAATAGACCCTAACTCAAATGCACAAGCCCAAGTCATATGTATTTTATTTTATGCCTCTCATACCTATCCACCAAATGCCTTTTGTTGTGATTTACAACTATTTCAGCATCAGAACACATTACTTCTTAAGCACACACAAACCGATGGAGTTTCAAGTGAAGCCATACATGAATTTTAAATAATTACATCTCATAGCTTCAATGTATTGCCATGAACTTTTATGGTCTCATTGAATAAAACAAATTCCAAAGGAACAAAAGCAATGACCCTTCACTACAAGGACACACAAATATTTGTCTCAACAGTTATATCGATTGTTGCATGTTAACCATGTGGACCATTTTTCAATCCCCATTTCTAATTCATCCACTGTCTTTAGTGCTTTGTTGTAGTATTTTGAGGCCTTGGATCATGGATTTGTTGATAATGGTAGTATTAGAGACCACTACAAAGTATAATGACCATGGAAGATTGAAATATTTCTAAATGATCGGATAGGGTTTTGAAATACAATGACTTCAAAGTTCAAGATGGTTGATCACATTGGATGCAATGGTTGATACAATATATGACAAAATGATAGCTTCCCATTTCATCGATGCATCTTTGTCCAAGAATTATGCTTACCTTCTAATATCACTTCCTTTTAAACTCATACTATGAGTACATTTCAAAATGGTTACTTTTCTCTATTCAATATTTCCTCTACTACAATTTGTTTGTTTTCATTGATTGATGTTAACAAGGAGTCTACCCAATTTATGGTCAAGGTGCAATGATGATATCCTAAAGGTGCAATGATGATATCCTAAAAATAGAAAACTCCATAAATAATGAAATCCCTCCTAGAGACAGAGAACTCTGTTTTAGAACAAGGGGAGGTAGACTAGGCCATATTTGCTATGTTCTTTGGAATCCTCTCTAAGGATAATTGATCCCTAAAAAACCAATGCTCTAATGAGGCTCATATCTAGAGGAAAATTTACAAGGTAGTGTTTTCTACGAAGAAACCCAAGGCAATTAGCATGTGGACAAATTCCCTCAAGACTTCTATCGTAAAATTTTGGATATTATTAAAGGGATCTATGGAAAGCATGAGAAGCATTAGAGGAATCAACAATATTATGTAACACTTAAAATCCATGTATTCAATTAAGGAATAGTTTTATCTTTTGAAATGCATCTAAGGTGAAATGCACATATACTTATTGCAACTATAGGTTCATTATAGCTTAGATTCATTCAAAGTACAAATATATTTTCAACTAAGTATGTATATATAAATAAATTTAAATCAAAGTGTTAAAGATCTTGCAATGCAGATAACTATGAGTTGTCTTTCTTTTTAACATAGATACTATCCATACTTTTCTACTACTTTCATTTAAAGGGCAATGCACATACTTGCTAAAATGGAAACATAGTCATAAAATCTCAACAAATCTAGGGCTCGATGTTGAACGTTGTGGAGTACATAACCTCCTTGATGGAAAACGAGGAATGTAGGTAGAGCATTTGAGTATCCACAAGTACCAACAAAGTTCAAAATTTGGTGGGCCATCTACCAAAGCACCCATATGTTTAAACCATGTCAAAAAACACTACACATACATAATTAATAGTCCTTGATACAATCATAAACAAAGAGTTATTGAGTTGCACGACATTGGGTAGAAGATCATCATGGGTTTGGATTCCAACATATACCAAAGATTATTCATAAGAAAAACACTATTAAATTTTTCACTTCATCACATCTACTTTACTTCCCATTTTGGTTTTCCTTCAACTTTCCTTTATACCTCATGTAACAATTGCTAGATTTACATACAAGTTCATAAAATAAATGAAATGAAAATTACAATGAACCATGAATATGTATATTTAAACACTTCTATATGCTAAAACCCTAACCTTTCTCATGATTTATGCACACTTACTACACTTAACTTTACTTCTAATAATATAATTCATAGAAGTCGGAGTCAATTAATTTTTCTAACACTATGTCAATAACAATAGGTCTTACACGCATCTCTTCCCTAAAAGACAATAGACTAATGTAAATGTAAATTTTTGGATTAAATATTTGTAATCTTGTTACTTTATTCTATGCAGCATAAATATTTTAAGCTTGTTACTTTCGTATATGTAAATTTTTAAGCCACGTCCCTATTTCAAAATATGGCAGGGGGTTGCAGCTGTTTAATTGCATCTATGAATTCTGTGGTCATGATGCTATTTTCCTACATCTCCATCTCCACCGGTAACGGTTCACTTTATTACTGATTGATATACCTGCCATTTTCCTACCTCTCCACTAGTAATGGTTGGTGAATTTACTCCACTCTAGATTGCATTACATTTCATAACTTCAAGTAATAATTACAACTAAGCATGGAAAACAAGTAATAAATAACTTGTTCATGACATTTAAATTGTAATTTGTATAGTTGTTCACTCACTAGATATGATACCAATATAGATTCTTGTTATTGAAAAAGTAAATTTTAAAAACCAATTTTAAAAAACCAAATTTTAATTATTTAATAAGTATAAAATATAAATAACATTCAATTTATTACTTTCTTATAAAAATGAATGATTTTTAATATATATTTATATTAATTTGGTTTATATATTTGATTAAAAGTATTATATATAAAAAGTCTACTCTAATTAATATTTTGTACAGGTTAGTTTGTGTACTTACATTATAAATCTCTTCTATATATTGACATTCACAATGTTGTAAGAAAAAAAAAATTTCCCGGCTTTTATTACCGACCACAATTTATTTCATAAAATATTTGTAGCCATCCAAAAGATTAGGGTTTGGCATTTTGAGACTACCACCATTGTCATAGTTGGGTTCGCAGAGTAATACCCATATATTCTCTTAAATATACCGAAAGGGAATGGCCCATATATTCTTGGATTAGCAAAAGGATAATGGTTCACAAATTATACTGCTGAATTTTATTAAGCATTGTTACAAATTATATATCCGAGGATAATGGTTCACAAATGGTACTGCTGAGTTTTATTGAGCATTGTTACCAATTATATATGCAACTTTTGCAGCAATGCTTCAATTAACTTTTCATGAAAGTGGAGAGAAGTAGAAGGAGAAGAGCAGTGGCCCACATGAAATATGCACATAAAAAATGAATAAGCAAATCTCTCCTATTATGCCATCCTTCTCCTTATTTTCTTCTTTTACTTGACCCTTTTAGCCTTTTGCTTCTCCTTTCTATCTTATTTTCTTTTTACGAACTCCCCTCCTTTGAAACTATTTTTTCCCTCTCCCTTCCGTCATTCTACCTTTCTTTTGCCTCACTTTGTTCCACTCTCTCTTTCACTTAAAAATGAATCTGGCCTGCATAAGTCTCCAACTTTAAACCATTAATGACTTTTTAATTAAAATGAAGCTTGCCTCCCTAAAACGGGGCATTTTGAGAAAGAAAATGATGCCACACATCATTAATTGACCTATTATAATTTTAAAAAACTAGCTCATAAATCATTAAAAGGATTTGGTCAACTCTTCTGTGCGATTGACGTGAACCGTTGAAGCGCCAATGTGGATGATAATGATGGCTTGCGGAGGCTCTGTGGCGGGTTACTGTGCCGTCACCCATCCCTCTACATTAAAACTTGGCCATTGGATGGGAAATCCAAATCCAACGGTGCAGAGACAGCAACACACACCTACGGGTGCTGGTGGACGCTCGGCGTGGCTAGAGGCTAATTGTTGTTTACCTTTCATGTAGAGATATTCAAATCCAATGTTAAGAAGATTGGAGAGATTTGAAAAATGGATTCGTTATTAATGTGGGATTATAAGAAGTAGGTGTGGGTGTCTTAATTGGGGTTATTTTTCTTATATTAGATATATAAATTATTGAGATTGCATAATCAAGATGTCATGGAAATTATGATTGAGGTAAAAATAATATAGTTGAATTGTATAACATTGTCATGTATGGTTGGAAAAATCAAAATAATTAATTGTTTACACTACTTTTTAAATTAGCAATCAAATAAAAATAAAAATATTTATATTCACATTTATGCTGCATGTCACGCTGATTGTTAAGCTGGTCGCATGGAGTTATGACTGATAAATTTGCATAAACATGGTAGTGTCATACTAGCACAATCCAACAAACACTACAAGTATTTATCCAATGGCTTACCTCAAACCAACTACTAAGATGCAATAATCTACATTACCTCTTGCGCATTTGGATTTGGGTTTAAGCTCAAACTATGAAATGAGAACACTACCACCACTATATAGAAATGGTGCAAATCGAGGGATTAGGTTCTCGTTGACATTGACAATTATTGTCAGTTCATGTTTGTCAACAAGATCAACATGTAACACCTTTTTTTTTTAAGGGAATTCCTAAATATTTGGGACAAAAAAGAACCTTACAAAGCCAAAACATTTCCCCCCTTCAAACATACCAATGGATCAATGTGTGTGGAGACTAGATTGGATGTTTTGAGCTAGAAACAGACTTGGATTTCTAATTATTAGCATAGACGAAGAAAATGGGTGGGATAGAAGGAAAGATGAGACCATTAAAATGCCAAAGACTTAAAAAAAGGTTTAATATAGCAAGTGCAAAATACATTAATTTTTCGATCTAGCCATGTGGATGTCATCGTTGAAGGGGTTGTTGTCGTACAACTTAGAGACAATGATATTTGACATTTAAGAGGAAGACAAAGGGCTTTCTCAATGATAGATGATATATATCTTTTTTTTATCATGGGGAATCGGTAACTTCGTCGAGATTACCGAGGCTAGGCCCACGTTCAAATCCGGTAGCTGTCGCTATAAGCCAAAGAGTATACCCAATATCTCGTAAGCCATATATATCAATAACTTATGACTTAGCAAGGATCGAGACATCCGGAGACAACATACATAATTCGAATCCCAACCTCAAGTCCAAATGCCTACCCCTCTAGCCTTATCACAATGGGCCACTCTCTCATTAGGGGATTTGAACCCTGGTAACGAGAGTGAGAACCACTCTATTCCACTAATCAGATCTCAAATCCTTGATAGACTATCTATTTTATCAAAAAATAGGAAAAAAGCTAAGGGAAGCAACAATATTTGGGAGACACTATTTTCTTGCTCATTTTTTTTATGATAGGGAATATAGAATAGTGGCTTGGCTATGCTCTAGTTTGTCAAGAGTACTAAACTCAATATCAAAAGACAATTCAATTTGAAAAACAAGATTTCTTATTTATGTTCTCAAGGAAATGATTTGATAATAAGAGGGATTATTGTTTTATTTCCCTATTATTGTGTGAAAATGTGTATATATCAAAGGATTGAATGCATAGTTATTAAAGTCGACAAAGCCAAATAAAATTAAAAGTTCGGAGATTTGTTCGATTTGAGTGAATGGTTTGTTAAAATCGATTTGAGTGGCTGTTGAACAACCAAAAGTGTTGAAGGATAATAATTACTCCCGCTAGCTAGTTAATTGATAGTTCAAGTTGTAGTTAGTCCCGAGATTGACACCGTCAAAATTGGTGCAATGTATCTCGATAAATAATTGATAGCTAGGTCATTATGGAGAAGTCTCCATTGATGTAGTTAAATAGTTCATCAAGTAATTGAATTGAATCAAGTGTGTTGTATGTCTTTGATTCTTATTTTCACATCATATCAGAGCAAGAGAAGCCTCTTCGAAAATATAGAGAGTAGGATAATCCTCTTTAGAGATGGGTTCTTTAGAGATGGGTGACTGGAAAGAGTAGAACCTCCACTTTAGAGAAAAAAGAAGGTGTAGATTTTACTACAAGTAAAACACCCTCTAGTAGAGGTTTTTGTAGAAGCTCCTATAAAAAGATTCTAAATATCCATTCATAGTAGAGGTCTCTAGAAAAGGTGAGAGCACAGAGTTTTTATCGGATGTTTTTACACAGTACTTTTATACATTTTAAATCTATTGATGCACATTCACTATATACACACCAAACACCCCAATGTCGAAAATCCACATTCAATGCGGAGGAAACTATTTTTTATATTTAACCACAAAACAAAAATTGGTGCATTCAATACATATATACGCACTTGTGCTTACAAAAAAATTAATGCACTATTATTAGCTTAAAAAAACTTTCCATAGAAAACTATATGTGTTTTAAAATAACAAAAATAACATTAAATATAATAAATTCCTTAACATTGTGCTTGATTGTTTACAATGCACTGATGCATTCTTAACTAAAAGGAACCAAAGAAGGGTGAAATTAAAACAATTGTTGGGAGGAATTTTCTTATATTATTTAATGGAGTGTTTATATTTATAAACCGCACTAGTGCATCTAATACTTTAAGCACTACATTGGGTTACAATTAAAAATCCAACAAAATTTAAGCACTACATTGGGTTACAATTAAAAATCCAACAAAAAATTTTGAAATAATTTAATATTCGCTCGTGGTGCATTTAGGTAACTCAACCGCATCGTTGTGTTGTATAATGGAGAGCACTAGAATAGGGTTAAATTAAAAATTGTTGGTCAAATTTTTTTATGTTTTATATTGAATACCAGTACGTTTATGAATTCTATATGAACTGGTGCATCTTAGTATTGGGCGCATCATAATAGGGTAAATAAAACAAATTACTGGTCGATAAAATTATTTTTATTTTCCTTTAGTTCTCTAGAGATCCTAAGTATCGGTGCAATTTTTGTCACCCTGAAGCGCTCTGCCATTAGGGTTGTCCTTGCTTGAATTTCTCTTGTGGAATTCTCGGTACATGGCATTGGAATTTTTCCAAACAGTGGGAAAACATGGATTTTGGTCCACGTGGCAACCATGCCTCCTTGCCGCGCAAATATCTAGGCAGTATCGTTGTTACCTTTTAATTTAAAGTTATAGAAAATTAAATTTTAAAATTCACCTTAAATTTAGTTAGTTAAAAAAAACGCGTTGCATTCTTTTTGTTCTGCTTACGCCGTGTCAATGATGCACCTTTGAAAGTTTACATGGCCCATTGGTTTTAGGTTTGGAAAACCTTGTCAACCATAGTGCACCATTTCAGTGGTGCATCATGTGTTGACTAATGCACCCGACAAATAAACTAAAAATAAGAACAACCTTCCTGATGACTGAGTTTTAAAATTGCACCGATGCAAACATGTACAACATGCACTATTGCATGGTATGATTTTACGACAAATAAACTAAAAATAAGAACAACCTTCCTGATGACTGAGTTTTAAAATTGCACCGATGCAAACATGTACAACATGCACTATTGCATGGTATGATTTTAGAGGCATAGGTATAAACACAAACCAAAATCTTGTTTGATTATTCAACCCTATACCAGTGCATTAGTGTTGATAAGCACCACAAGCTCCAGTGCATGATGTGATCTTAGATGCACTGATATAACCACAAACCAAAACCAAGTTTAACTATTCAACCGTCTTCTGGTGCATGATGTGATATTAGATGCATCGATCTAACCAAAAACCAAAACTGTGTTTAATTATTCAATCGTATTTTGGTGCATCATGTTTATAGACACACCAATGCGGAGAGGCACAATGGTCCATGCTAGGATTTTAGATGCACCAATCTGACTACAAACAAAAACCATGCTTAATTATTCAACTGTGTTTGGATTCATCTATTTTACTAGTGCAGTAGTGTTGTGAGGCCCAACACACACCAATGCATGGTATGATATTAGATGCATAAGTCCTACCACAAACCAAAACCGCGTTTAATTATTTGTCCATGTTCTAGTGCATCACTTTTATAGGTGAACTGTTACCGATAGGCCAAACAAGAATCAATGCATGATAGGATTATAGATGCACTCATCTAAACACAAACCAAAAGCATGTTTAAATTTTTCGTCTGTGTTTATTTATTTTTAGAAATATTTGTAAATTATCGAGTGTGTTAATTGTCTAATAGTGCACCTATAGCGTTGCTATGTAGATCTAAATGCATCTCTAGTAGTGATTAACTTTTTTTCTAGGTGCACCAACTTTGAAATTCATTTTTTTAATGAAAAAATATTTTACAACATAATTTGGTGTGTATGAGTAATATGGGCACATTGATAGCGATGTGTTCCAACTTGTAAAATGCACTATCCCAATTTTTACAAAAATCTCGCATCATTGTACACCTTCCTATTTTTACTCATGGCCACATCGATCGTGGTGCATTAATAACTATCATGTGCATCGTGGGAGGGTCAGATACATGTATATCACGCACGAGGCTACCATGCTTAGGGAAACACCCTGGTTAGAATTAGATATTTATTAATATTTTTTTTAAATGTTTTGTATCTTCGGTGCATTAATTATCTAGTAGTGAACCGTTCAGCGGTGCGCTCCAGATATAGAAGTACCGCAAGTGATTCTTGACTTTGTTTTGTGTGCACAACTATGAAAATTTATGTTTTTTGAGAAAAAAAATTCTTTCATATTAATACATAAAATTATCATTCAATTTTATTTTATTTTATGTTTTATATATACATGTCTCTGTCTATTTATGATACTGATGCAAATGATAAGTGAATTAGAGATGTCAATAGATGGAGCAGTAGTAGCAGTAGTAGGAGAGAGTGGGAGAGGGACTTGTACCTTCGACCCATTATCAATCAAACACAATACCATTTGAGGCTTTTCGACCTTGTGAAGTTCTATCAAGGGGATACATCCCTCAAGTGGAACTCATCTCTCTTGAGGTAATTGATCCATCATTGGGATCAACATAGAGAGGACTTTTGGACTGGTATTAACCTATATTTGGAGACAATGGGAAAACACCTGCAACAAAGTTGACTGTGTTTTTTTTTCTATAAATTATATAACTGGATATTCGTAATGTGAGCATGGTGACCAACGATTTATGTAACAAATTTGACCTCAGTAGCTAAATGATTTGGTTGCAATTTAAAACAAGAGTTTAGTTCAGAGAAAATAAACACAATATATTTAACTGAAATAAAACAACGCTTGACTATCCCCATAAGTTAGAAGTATAAGCAGTGCGATTGCATAGCAAAGACTAGCTGTCTAGTCCTACTAGGAAATGCCATTGGGTTCTGGGCACATCTTAAATTAAAACTTATAATGAAGACATTACTATTTTAACTGTTGATGTATATGTAACTTCGGAATGTATTTCATCTATGTATTTCATATATATTTATTGTTCCCTTATTAGAGATGTGTTATTCCTATATAAGGAAGTGTCGTCATGTGGATTGACAAGTGTCGCAAGTGTGTGTACTTGCTGATGGGTTATTAGACCACCATGTGTAGGGTCGGCCCTGAAATAGGTATTATATTGTGGATGTACCTAGCTAGACAAGTCGGCCCCATAAGGTCACTGGGAAAACATGTTAGTATAAATAGAGATCAGGAGATATCTATTTAGATCATTCGGAAAGTCATATCTCTCTCACTCAAAAAGTGGCGCACTAGTGAGGAGGAGGATCATCTGCTACTAGGAGACTATCTCAGTGTATTTTGGTTGTACTTTGGTTGAGCCATTGCTCTCTCTATCTCTGAGGAAGTTGTGGGGTTTTTCACCTTACGGTTTTCCCCACGGAAACTCTGTGTCTCTTGTCTCTCATGCGTTTGATTCTTGTGATGCTTGTCATGCTTATTGTGATTGTTATGCGTTGATATACTGTATATGTTATTCTCTCAATGAAGTTCCTAGAGTATTGTGAATTAATGCTCAAAATTTAACATTAACATGGTAAAAAGAAATATAAATTGTGGGAGGGTTTTATAGGAATACCTGCTAATCCATGTAGTTTGTTCCTATTGATAATGACATGTTGATCCCTGTAGCTTGCTCCTACTGATAATGACCTGTTGACTCCTGTAGCTTTCTCTTGTTGATAGTGGCCTGCACACTCAACCAACTAGTTAGGAAAACTACTAACTCTTAGCTGACCTGATAATTGATCTTGGATTGGATGAGTTTGGGACTACCACATTCCTCCCAACCATTATTCTACAACCGTTCTTGGTTCAGTATGAATCCCCTCGAGCTAGTTCTGACATGCAAACTGAGAAGTAGAGGCCCTAGGTGGGTAGCTGGTTCAGATCTGAAAAATATATGGGAAGAGTTCACTTACTAGAGCAAAGAGTTCTTCTTGGCATAATAATACCAAAAGAAAAACATCCCATAAACTTTGGGGTCTGTCCTCCTTAAGTAGGAAAATCTTGAAAATAGGACTGTTGAAATTTACTGGTTTCTTTAAAATAATTTAAATTATAAAATAGTATTTGTTTATTTAACTACTTGTTAATTTGGAACTAGGACTTCTCACTTTGTTTGACTAAAGTGTTTTTGCTATTTAATCTTTGTATAATAGTAATAATATAAAAATTACAATTCTATCTAAATATTAATAAACAATAATTAATAAGTGGTAGCCCACCTAGGTATAAGTATACATGTAATAAATAATAATTACTATATAATGAAACTCCTAAATAATAATACTTAGCTTTGTTGTCCTTAGCATTTTGTTTCACATGATGATTCTTTTAATTTTTTTTAAGGAAAGGGTCCACTTCTTTGGACGGTTTCGGTAAGCTGGTAAAGGCACCTCTAGTCTCTCCCTTTGCATGTCAGATTCCCTCATTTTAACATGGTAGTTCCCATAGTATTTGATGAAAATAAGATTTATTTAATCATGTCGAATAGTTGTGATAAAACACATAGGTGCTATTAAGAGTCTTCTTGACTCAACACTTGAGATCTAGTAACCCCGAGTGCTCTTCAGAGCCTTTTAACTCAACACTCTCACATGGGCGTTACACTAGTGCAATTCCAGAGCCTCCGCTTAACACTAGATCTAGAATGTGGTTGTGAGACACATCTAGGATATTTAAGTGGCCTTGGATCCAGTAATCATTTCTTTCAAGCTTGGAGTGCTCCAGGGCTTATGCCCAACACTCAACGTACCTCGGGGCTTAATCCCATTACGTAATACGAGTCCTCTAGATACATCGGGGCTTAGGCCCAGTATATAAGTCATTCGTGTGTTTCTGAGTCCACGCTCAACACACTACAAAAATCAGCCATATGAATCATGCTCTGCATAGTATAATGTAACAAAAGAGGAAAACTCAGTATATCATAATCTGTAACAAATTCCCATAATACAACATAGTTTATTTGTTAGGGCTTTCCTGCCCAATATATATATATCCAGAAATGAAGCAATCAGGGTCCATGCCCAATATATCAACTCATGAAACCATAAATCAAAACATACTAATGTTATGCTAAAATAATAAATCACATATGCTAGGGCAGTGGCCCAATATAACCTCATAACATAGTTAGTCAACAAGTTGGGATATTAAATCCCTCCCTCCTTAGAAAAACATCGTCCCGGTGTTCCTAAGGACTAGGAATTAGATCATGAAACAAGGCGGGGTATGCCTCCCTCATGGTAGCCTCATTCTCCCAAGTGGCCTCATCTAGTCCAAAGTGCCTCCATTGCACTTTTAGCTGAGTAATGGTCCTCCTCCTAAGTTGAACCTCTCTCTTGTCCAGAATGTGGAGTGGTTCTGGCGTGAACTCCCCTTCGAGATCCACCTGTAATAAGGACCAATCAATAACATGTTGAGTATTGTATACATATTTCTTTATTAAAGAAGCATGAAAAACATTATGAACTTTTATGTGTGCTGGTAAGGCTAACTCATATCCTACTGGGCCCCTCTTGCGCAGTATTTCAAGAGGTCCACAAAACCTTGGGGCTATTTTACCGCAACACCCCAAACTGAACGAGCTTCGTTTCTCTTTTATCCTTAGGAAAACATGTTCCCCGATTTGGTAGTCTTTGTCCTTTCTCTTCTTGTCTGCGTAACTATTTTGGCGGTCTTGTGCCTCTTTTAAATTCAGTTGCACCTTGGAGACCAGTTGTTCCAAGTCTTTTAGTAAATCTGGCCCTAGCATAAGTCTATCCACTGGGCTATCCCAGGTAACGGGGGTCCGACACTTTCGACCGTAGAGTACTTCGAAAGGACTCATTTTGGCTGAGGTTTGGTAACCGTTGTTGTATGCAAACTCTGCGAGGTGCAAATAGTCTTCCCACTTAGTGGGATTGTTCATGACATACATTCTCAGCATATCCTCCAGAATTTGGTTTACTCGTTCCGTCTATCTGTCAGTTTGGGGGTTATATGCAGTACTAAACTGTAGTTCTGTTTCTAACCTGGAGAACAGTGCTCTCCAGAAGTTACTAGTGAACTTTGAGTCTCGGTCAGAGATAATTGCTTTGGGTATCTTGTGTAACGGGAAAATCTCCTTTAGGAATATTTCCGCAATGTGAACTGCCTTGTAGGTAGATTTTACTGGTATAAAATGTGCAGCTTCCGACAGCTTGTCTACTACTACAAAGATGGAGTCGTTTTGTTTCTTACTCTTGGGTAGACCCATAATGAAATCCATACTTATTACCTCCCACTTCCATTCTGGAATGGGTAACGGTTGAAGTAGTCTGGAGGGATGTTGATGTTCTGCCTTGACCAACTGGCATTCCTGACATTTAGCGATGAATAATGCGATGTCAGCTTTCAATTTAGGCCAAAAATAGTGTTTCTTTATGGCTGAAATCATCTTTTGATACAGTATTGGTGCTCCCCAGGGAGACACACTTGGTCGAATGTATCCTTTGTCTATTAGCTCTTGTAATTGTATCTTGAGCTCTACCAACTCTGGTGTACTCATACGGTACGGAGTGCTAGAGACGGGTACGGATCCGGGTGTCAGCTCTATGGAAAAGTCCAGGTCCCATTTAGGTGGTAGCTCTGGTATTTCCTTGAGAAACACGTCTCTGAATTCTACTAGTTTTGGGAAATCCTCGATCTTTTGTTCTCTATCGGCTTCTATTGATTGAAGGTGGATTGCAAATAGTTTACAACCCTTTCTTAAGCATTTTTTTGCTTGTAATGCAGATATCTGTCATACCGATACTTCTTTAGGTATACCTTGAATCGTTCTTTGGTTTCCTTGACTATCTATGCATAAAATGGATTTGTTTAAACAATATAGCAAGGCATGATGTCCCTCTAACCAATCCATGCTTATTATTATGTTATAAGAACCCAACGGTAAAAGGTTTAAATCTACTCTAGTTGCGAATCCGTTTAAATCAATCTCACAGCCTTTAATTAGTTCAAAAACCTTCCGTTTGGGACTCGTAGCTAGTTGTACCAACCATGGTACCTTGTGACTTTCTTGGTTTGGTTTGCAATTTTCTACTATCCTAGGAGAGATGTAGCTTCGGCAAGCACCGGGGTCTATTAGAACTAAAATGATAGTGTTAGATATCTTACCCTCAATTTCTACCATGGTAGCTTGATGATTTTCCTGTCGTCCATCAAGGGTGGCATAAATCCTCGGTGTTTTTTCCACGTCCCCCACTGTAGGTTCCGTTTGGATGTTGTGTAAAGTCTCATCTGTTTTGTTGGGACAGTCTCTATAGTAATGTGGCCCCTGGCATTTCCAACAAGAAACAGTTGGTGGGACCGCCTTTTCCCCTTTGTTGAAGGATGGCCTGTTGGCTGGTGGTGGGGGTGCATTTGGTCGAGCTTATGGTCAGTTGAAACCTCTATTGGGTGGGAAACTGTTTTTATGTTTTAGAAAAGGTGGGGGTCTAAAGCCCAGTCTGCAGTTGTCTGAGAAAGTCCTGAATCTGTCCCTATTTCTGTTGATGTTGTTGTTCCTTGGCTGCCCATGCTCATAGCACAGCCTGGCTTTATATAGGGTTATGTCAAGGGTTTTGGGCATGTCGAATTCTATCTTCTCTCTAAAGTTTGGTGGCATCCCACCCAAGAACTACTGAATTTTCACCTTCTCATCCTTAATATAAGGCACATAGTGCAGCAAGTCTAAGAACCGATTTCTGAAAGCTTCCATAGTCAGGGAGCCCATTTTCAACTCATGAAATTCTTTTATTTTATTGTCGAAGAATCTTTCAGACATATACTTTTCCTGGAATATTCTACTGAAGGTATCCCAGCTTATGTCTCGCAGCTCTTGTCCCTTAGTGTGTTTCAAGTCCCGCCACCATCTGGCAGCTTTACCATTTAGGTTGTATATGGATAGTCGAGCTTGCATCTCACTGGAATAATTATGAACTTTAAAGTATGTATTCATTCCTAACAACCATTCTTCAGCCTTTTCTCCTGAGTTAAATTTCCCGTCATAAGTTGGGGCTCTAATCTTTCGGAATTCTCTTTGTAAGCTGTCATCACTCTTCCTCCTCCTCTTGCAAGGAGGTGGGGAGCCATTGTCATTGGAAGAGCTTTTACAGTCCTCTTCCAATGGTTCTGATTTATGTTCTTCTTACTCTCCTATCCTGCAACTGGCTACTTTCCTTGTGTTAAGAGTGTTGACAGAAAGAGTATGCTATTCATGGGGTTTTGCCCCTGTTAAGTTTTTGAGTAAGGCTTCATTGATAGCCCACTGTTCTCATCTTTCTTGCATATTCTCATCCCTGAAACTTTGGAATTCATCCTGTAGTTGTTGCATGGACTTCTCTAACTCTGAGTTGAGTTCCACCACAATTTCTTGTTCTCGTGGTGGGGAATTTAGATTTCCTCGTACACTGTTGCCTTGTTCTACATCCATTTTTCTGATACTGCCTGTACCTGAAATTGATATAAGTATCTGTTCACGGAAAACAATTTGTTAGTTAATTCTTTCACATAAAATATAATATGATATTTTAAGCAAAACTTTCTAGAATTGTAGCGATGTTTGGTAGTGAGCCCAATACGTCACTTAGTGTTTGTAACTTGCTCTGATACCACTTGTAATGTCCCCAAAATAGCAAAAATTTAAAACTTTTCCTACTTGCAATATTCATCAATTTATAGTAAAAAGATTCAGACATTAAATCTAACATTATTAAAAACATCCATGTTTGCATGAAACAATTGTAAGCCTAAGACTTCTGTTTTACATGGTCTCTTCTATTTTAGAATTGCAGAAGTAATGTGGAAAATATGATAACATGTTTTTGTTGAAATTGTAAATGCTGGTTCAAAAGTAAGAAATAATCCTCCTTACTGTTTTAAGATTTATAAGATTTAATGTGAATGTCTAATGCACCTTCAGGTGATGAGCTCCTTTGATGACGGTATGTTGTTCAAATGGTGGTTACTATAATGCTCCAGGAAAGGTAATTACATACCTGGGCAGAGTTGCCGAGAGGTATGGGTAAGATTAAAGGTTGTCGGACTTACTTAGCATTTTCCTAATGCCATACTTGCATTTGTGTTCGCAGGTATATTCATCATGGTTATGATGACCTAGGGGGTTGTTCCCTATTCTATTAAGGGTCTTCGTATTAATATGTACAAGCCTTGGGATGGTAGTGTATTGGTAATAGATGTTATGTACTACAAGGGCGCATAAGTCTAAGGTTTTTTAAATGAAGTTTATGGCTATGAGGCCCTTTGCACGATTCAAATGATAGTTAAGACTCTACGACTCCACTATAGCCTCGATGTAAAATATTGAACCTGCACTCAAAGATAGGGTTGGTGAGCTTCTTAACACGTCTTAAATGCTCAGTGTGGAACAGCCTTTCAACGATGGTTTTGGTGATTGATTTGGGTATTTCCTTTTCATTCTGTCTTCGACTTGTTGCTAGTTGTTTTGGCTCTGCACTTTGTTGGTAAGGTGGCTGTAATGGTGCCCTAACCTGAGCAATGCTCATGGTCAGCGCACTCAGATCCTAATGAATTCGAGTATGGCGTGAATGGAATTCCTCTAACAGGTAAGAATAATTATATATTGTAGAAATCTGAATGTTCTTCCTTGATTTAAAATGATAGGGTTTTTACTAAATAACACATGTTGAAGTGGCAGGTGATAGAATATTTGGAATGGGAGCTACGATGGTCGTGGCACTGTAAACGTGGCTAGGGTATTAGTAAGTCTGGCTTACCCATTCGTTGCCCTACCTCTCGCACCTCTCGTGATGTATGTATGTGTTTTTTCTTGGTTTAAAATGGAGGCTCCCGTAATCCCTTCGCTTATTGGTTCACCTTGGGGAGTCTATTGGTCACCTGTTGGTTGGACCAGGGAAGAGAAGGGTCTTCAATTAAAAATTGAGAGTGGATTACACAGCTAGGACTGTGATGTAAATCTTCATTGTATGGAGCTGGACTTATTTTGTTGTTTGAAATTTCGTTCTCTCTGTACTCTGTAATCTATGTTTAAGTGGAAAGGGATTACTGTGTAGTCTGTAACAGACTCTAAAGATGCACTTCTGTATACTCTGCGTATTTAAATTCTGAAGTAATACCGAACATGGGGTTTTTATTTTCGTATTGTGGCTATAATGATGTATGGACAATCATGTGACCAACTCCCATCCTGTGTTAATTTGTTCTTTTAACTTCTATGAAATGTAATAAGTTACTTGGTGAAAACGTAGAGGATTTACATGGGCTTCTCTATACTTCTATTTCGGTAACACACCTAGGGTTTAAATAGACAAATCTTGATTTTATGTGTTGTCTGCGTCGATGGAATGGAGCACTTAGTTTGATGAAAGATTTGGTTTGAATTAATGTCCCTATGTTTCTGAATGCATGAGTCCTAGAGGATGTAACTATAAGTTTGACTTAAGTAAGTCCATGGGATTCGACCCTTGACTTCTCATAACGATTTCCTATAATCCTGGGTTTTTATTTAATGTAAAACTGGCTGGACGCAATCATGGATATGGGGAGAAAATGTCTATGATCATGGATTTGTAGTACTCTATAATGGATCTCGTTTTCTATAGTATCTTGATATAAAAGCATCTGTAAAGCATTCGAACTGTAGGACCTCTGTTTTGAAAAGATAAGTAGAGGATTGTGTATGTGTACTTTAAATATTTACTTGATTCATTTCCTTTATGGTCTTTGTCTTCTATGTGACGTCAGTGTGGTTTGAGAAAAAATCTTCTGGTTGAGAGGAGGATGTAATTAAACAAAATGAAGAAGTATAACAAGTTAATGAAATGACTATATTGTGCTAGGTTAGATTGGAAATGGATAATACGTCATACTTGGTTTTAGATTTGGAGACAATGGGAAAATACCTACAACAATGTTGACTGTGTTTTTTTTGCTATAAATTATATAACTGGATATTCGTAATGTGGGCATGGTGACCAACGATTTCTGTAACAAATTTTGCCTCAGTAGCTAAATGATTTGGTTGCAATTTAAAACAAGAGTTTAGGTCAAAGAAAATAAACATAATATATTTCACTGAAATAAAACAGCGATTGACGATCCCCATAAGTTAGAAGTGTAAGCAGTATGATATCCTAGCAAAGACTAGCTGGCTAGTCCTGCTAGGAAATGCCATTGGATTCTGGGCACATCTTGAATTAAAACTTATAATCAAGACATTACTATTTTAACATGGAAAAAAGAGATATAAATTGTGGGAGGGTTTTATAGGAATACCTGCTGATCCCTGTATCTTGTTCCTACTGATAATGACCTACTGATCCCTGTAGCTTGCTCCTGCTTATAATGAATTGCTAACCCCTATAGCTTGCTCCTCCTGATAATGGCCTGCACACTCAACCAACTAGTTAGGAAAACTACTGACTCTTAGCTGACCGGATAATTAATCTTGGATTGGATGACTTTGGGACTACCATGTTCCTCCCAACCATGATTCTACAACCGTCCCTGGTTCAGTATGAATCCCCCCGAGCTGGTTTTTATTTCAAACAATGCATAATTATCTAGCACTAATCTTTATGCACAGTACTCATTTTCTGTTATATTATTTATTTATTTAAAACTACAGTTAATCCCATTCACATTCAGCATAGGATTACAAACCCTAGATTGTGGCTTCATCATTTTCCATAGTTATCACAACTAATAAATCAAAGAACTATTATGTCATCCAAACAGAGTTTCATTTACAAACCTAAAATTTATGACAGGATCGTAACCCTTCGTTGATCAAACCCTAGAAGTATTAACATCTATCTCACATATTTAGAGTTTAGCTACGGTTCAAACACCATCAGTTAACAACAAAACAAGAATCTATATACAATCTCATTACATAGTTGTAAACAGTAAACATTGGCTCTTGGCCAACACTTAAAATCAACACAGATGAACGACGAGTAACACTTTCAACTCCATAAGAATAATCTTGAAAACGCTTACCATACATATTCATTAAGACCAATTTTAAGAGTATTTTGGCATCATCATAAGACTACATTATCACATTTTAATTGGAAACCGTAAACAGTAAAACCATACGATTAGCTTGCTGTAGACATCTACTTTCCGAAGCTAAACAATTGTTATCATAACAGTAGAACATTTTCGAGAACCACACATTAGGGTTTGACCATTTTATGCACAGGGTTAAACTCTCAAATTCCAAACTCTTCTTCAAACATAGTAGTTGCAAAAATGACGAGCTTCATTGCATACAAACTGGAGCAATGCTATCAAACTCAAACACATATATCATAACATACAAAACACGGTTCTTTATTATCAAAGATGGTAGAAGGGTAAAACTCTCTCCTCAGTTAAAATTCTGGTATAGTTTCTACATTAAAAACTAAACATCACAGGCCTAACGTCAAACGGGTTGAGGGTTTCATCCTCCCCAAACTGTCAAAACAACTCACAAATATTTCGACGAAGGTCATCATCAGAGCCCAAGAAAACAAGAAGTCTCGGCAAAGAACATAATGAAGGTCCACTAGTCATCTAACCGGAGTAATGAGTAACCACCGAAGCTTACCGGTCATTTAGCAGATACCTATTATCAAAACCTGAGTATGGGTGTTGGTTGACAAAGGAACCTACCATTCAAACACAAGTACTGGTCAAAACGATTTTTAAAGAATTCATTACATGTGAAATAACATTAACTGAACTCTCAAAATAGACTGAAAGACACATGGTTCGAACCAAGAACCATTAGCTTTTAAGATATCACCAGAGCAGAATGCCAAGACAATGCAAACTGTAACTATTACTCCAACATCGAATGTAAAGAAGGGTGGAAAACAACTCTGGAAAAACTACCACTTGACAGACAAGGAAAGCCGAGTATCGAATCAACTTCCACGAAGAATTTGCCACTCACCCTGGAACTTTTAATACAAGCTACTACTGTAAAACACCATGAGAGTATAGGCTCTTAAGCTTTTAATAGGTCACGGTTTTGAACCGTGGGCACTCCACAAAAACCTGTTAACGAAACCCTGAAGGCTCTCGGCCTGTCGGCCTCTCCTCATAGCCACTACACCGAATGCCAAGGAAACAATAACTCTGTAGAACGTAGTGGTGGTTAGGGTTAGATCCTAAAGCCTAAAACCTTGCTAGATCAATGGTGGAGATCACTGAAGGGTGTTCACATAAACCCAAGCAACAACCATATTAAATGACACCATCATTACCATAGCCACCAAGGAAGATAGCTCAGTTAACATTCAAACCAAAACACTTACAACTCATCACGACACTTGAACTATCACCACACCATCACGTGCCTAGCACCACGACGATGTCCACGGTGACATTCCACTGTCTCGGCAGTTGGGAGTATTAAATGCAAAGGGAAACCAAAGTGCCTGCCAGCATGAAACCTTCATAGTGTTAACATCACCCAATTCTTATAATGTGCTATTTGTTGATAAAACGCACAACTTGGTTATGTAATAACACCTTGTGGTAAGTCAAGGTGGTGTCAGATTCATTACTTGGAATCCATAATGTCATAAAGGGTCACGTAGATGCACACACAATACGATATAATTAATGTTCATATGACTATGAATAGGACTTCGCATATATACATTTCATTATAGTATAAAAATTAAATAGAAATTTGTATATAGTTCATAGGTTAGCATTTGACTATGATATGAATTGCAATAATTCCTAGGTTAGAATTTAAATCAAATATTACATGAAATTCTTAAGGTCTAGAGCATACAAGGATATGCATATAGATGATGCACGTCATTTGTTGTTAACCATTACATATAGAATAAGTATATCCTTATAATTTGCATCAATTAGAAACTCACGACAACATTACATAGAGTTAAACTATGATATTTGGATCCTATTCATTTGTCTGAACATTTTAATAAAAGGTTAGTACAGGGATGATGATTATCACAATGGACATACTTATATTTTACAAACTAAGCCAACTTAATGTTCTCACCAATAGCATTTTCGACATTATGTCTCTTAAATCATTAAGACTTTGGAGACACGGATACTGGTTAGAAACTCTTCGGTCACATGTTGTAAACACTAAAGCTCTTACCTGTAATCTGTGAAAAAAGACGATTCAAATTCTTTAGCACGAATGCTAAGTAAGCCTCGGGGCCTGCCTAGGACCCCTTCATCATCAAACATAAGAACAATAGTTAACACATATAAAATTATATCATTGGATCAGTAACAAAAGAATTGTGAAAGTATAGTTGAGTGAGTTTAACATCGAAATGAAGATATTAATTATCTTGTCGCAAACATTATACTTTTGACCAACACAGCTTTTAGTACAGGAAGACGACATTTAAACATTTATTATATTTCCGCACACTTAGATTACGTATTAAAGGCTATATTGAAAAATTTTGGGATGTTATAGATCCTTATCATATTCACAAGGCGTAATCTCTAGAAGGACCGATTCTTTTCAGCAAAACAGGGATCTATACTGCGTGTTGGATGTATCTTTAGCTTTGTGAGCTTGCATATGGTCCTATATTGTTATGTGAAAGACACTTACTTGTCCATTGTTATTTTCCTCTCCTTTTATGACTCCAGGTTGTATTGCTCTAGAGTGTGTTTTGATAGTGTGTATGCTTCGTGTTCATCTCTCTATAGATGTGAGAGAAGGATATCGATTCAAAGGAGGGTTTCAGAGCTTGAATTTCTCTTAGAAGATTGTGTAGATGAGGAGCTTTGATGTGGCTTGCACCATTGACCTAATCGATTAGTGTTTTTGAGTCTCCGAAGATGTGGAGTTTCGGGATCTGCCTGTCGCTTGCAATTTTCAAAACTGTCCATAATGTGGAGAGCTGAGCCTTAGTATTGGTGGCATGACCGAAAGCATATTTGATCGATATTTTTCTATTTTATAAAAGATAAATAATGTTGCGTGCTCCTCCTAATTGTGGTTCTCCTTAGCTTGCGCCATCAAAGAACGCCCAGGGCTGGCTTTTTTCTATCTCTAGAGCAGTTACCACACGACCTTTAGATGGTTTGGGAACCGTTTGTAATTCTTGTGTTTTGCGAGCTAGGAACAAGGAAGTAATGTCAACATGCGTCCAATGGTTTTTGAAGAGAGCTCTATTACGTGCTTTCGAGATGCTGTATACAAAGAGGGCTGGGAAGGCACCAAAATGACATACCCCTGTGAATTACGCCACCAAAGCTGAGCTTGTTGTTCCAGGGAGCTTTCACAATTTATGATTTGGCTGTCTTGTGTGAAAGAGTCCATATGCTTCCTGCATATGGACAAGAGTTGAAAACATGAGCAAAATGTTCTTCATTTGATTTGCATAGTATACATACACTTGGACCGTGTATTCCTCGTTTCCTCAGATTTTTCCATGTTAAAAGTTTATTGTTCATTGGTAACCAAAAAGTTAGAATGGTTTTCAAAGGGCTGTTAGTTCCCCACAGCTTGCTCCACCACCAACTTTTCTCCTTGTCAAATTGTTCCAGAATGGCTGCCTATATATATATATATACAAATTAATTTAAACTAAAAAAGTAATGAAACTTTGATACTTCTTCATTGATGGAAAATTCCAACTTGTGTAAGTTCTTGTTATTTTCAAGAGGTTATATATTATCAAACTAACTCATAAATATGGTTTCAACTAGTTTAAGTTCGTGTACATGTAATTACTTGATATAGATATTAATTAGTAATTATTACTCTTTAACCTATAAATGTTAAGGTGGAAACTTTTTTAAGTTTTTGTATTGTGAAAAGGGCCTGTACCTTGATGTATATTTGATCTCTTTAACTTTATGATAAATTCAAAATTAAGATAGATTTGTGATAGAGATAAATTTATAATTTTTTCATCTTCACCATTGAATAATAATAATAATTATTATTATATGGTAGTAAATTACATTATTGTAAATCCATCTTTTTCACGATTTATAAAATGGAATAAGGAAAAGTGTATACTTCTATTGATCTCTCTCAACTGAAATAAATATAGAGATAAGATGGATTGACATCAATAAAATAAAATAAATATAAATTATACTGATAGATAATGATAATGAGGAAAGAAACAAAATGAAACTTAGTGGTTTTAAGCGCTCTAATCCAGGACGGTCTTGACCATTGGGAATAAGGCCATAAAACGCGTTTTCGTTTAAATAAAGGTAGAACAGATAATATAACAGTAGAACATTTTCGAGAACCACACATTAGGAAAACAACTCTGGAAAAACTACCACTTGATAGACAAGGAAAGCCGAGTATCGAATCAACTTCCACGAAGAATTTGCCACTCACCCTGTAACTTTTAATACAAGCTACTACTGTAAAACACCATGAGAGTATCAGCTCTTAAGCTTTTAATAGGTCACGGTTTTGAACCGTGGGCACTCCACAAAAACCTGTTAACGAAACCCTGAAGGCTCTCGGCCTGTCGGCCTCTCCTCATAGCCACTACACCGAATGCCAAGGAAACAATAACTCCGTAGAACGTAGTGGTGGTTAGGGTTAGATCCTAAAGCCTAAAACCTTGCTAGATCAACGGTGGAGATCACTGAAGGGTTTTCACATAAACCCAAGCAACAACCATATTAAATGACACCATCATTACCATAGCCACCAAGGAAGACAGCTCAGTTAACATTCAAACCAAAACACTTACAACTCATCACGACACTTGAACCATCACCACACCATCACGTGCCTAGCACCACGACGATGTCCACGGTGAAATTCCACTATCTCGGTAGTTGGGAGTATTAAATGCAAAGGGAAACCAAAGTGCCTACCAGCATGAAACCTTCATAGTGTTAACATCACCCAATTCTTATAATGTGCTATTTGTTGATAAAACGCACAACTTGGTTATGTAATAACACCTTGTGGTAAGTCAAGGTGGTGTCGGATTCATTACTTGGAATCCATAATGTCATAAAGAGTCAAGTAGATGCACACACAATACGATATAATTAATGTTCATAGGACTATGAATAGGACTTCGCATATATACATTTCATTATAGTATAAAAATTAAATAGAAATTTGTATATAGTTCATAGGTTAGCATTTGACTATGATATGAATTGCAATAATTCCTAGGTTAGAATTTAAATCAAATATTACATGAAATTCTTAGGGTCTAGAGCATACAAGGATATGCATATAGATGATGCACGTCATTTGTTGTTAACCATTACATATAGAATAAGTATATCCTTATAATTTGCATCAAATAGAAACTCACGACAACATTACATAGAGTTAAACTATGATATTTGGATCCTATTCATTTGTCTGAACATTTTAATAAAAGGTTAGTACAGGGATGATGATTATCACAATGGACATACTTATATTTTACAAACTAAGCCAACTTAATGTTCTCACCAATAACATTTTCGACATTATGTCTCTTAAATCATTAAGACTTTGGAGACACGGATAATGGTTAGAAACTCTTCGGTCACATGTCGTAAACACTAAAGCTCTTACCTGTAATCTGTGAAAAAAGACGATTCAAATTCTTTAGCACGAATGCTAAGTAAGCCTCGGGGCCTGCGTAGGACCCCTTCATCATCAAACATAAGAACAATAGTTAACACATATAAACTTATATCATTGGATAAGTAACAAAAGAATTGTGAAAGTACAGTTGAGTGAGTTTAACATCGAAATGAGCAAACATTATACTTTTGACCAACACAGCTTTTAGTACAGCAAGACAACATTTAAACATTTATTATATTTCGGCACACTTAGATTACGTATTAAAGGCTATATTGAAAAATTTTGGGATGTTATAGATCCTTATCATATTCACAAGGCGTAATCTCTAGAAGGACCGATTCTTTTCAGCAAAACAGGGATCTATACTGCGTGTTGGATGTATCTTTAGCTTTGTGAGCTTGCATATGGTCCTATATTGTTATGTGAAAGACACTTACTTGTCCATTGTTATTTTCCTCTCCTTTTATGACTCCAGGTTGTATTGCTCTAGAGTGTGTTTTGATAGTGTGTATGCTTCGTGTTCATCTCTCTATAGATGTGAGAAAAGGATATCGATTCAAAGGAGGGTTTCAGAGCTTGAATTTCTCTTAGAAGATTGTGTAGATGAGGAGCTTTGATGTGGCTTGCACCATTGACCTAATCGATTAGTGTTTTTGAGTCTCCGGAGATGTGGAGTTTCGGGATCTGCCTGTCGCTTGCAATTTTCAAAACTGTCCATAATGTGGAGAGCTGAGCCTTAGTATTGGTGGCATGACCGAAAGCATATTTGATCGATATTTTTCTATTTTATAAAAGATAAATAATGTTGGGTGCTCCTCCTAATTGTGGTTCTCCTTAGCTTGCGCCATCAAAGAACGCCCAGGGCTGGCTTTTTTCTATCTCTGGAGCAGTTACCACACGACCTTTAGATGGTTTGGGAACCATTTGTAATTCTTGCGTTTTGTGAGCCAGCAACAAGGAAGTAATGTCAACAGGCGTCCATTGGTTTTTGAAGAGAGCTCTATTACGTGCTGTATACAAAGAGGGCTGGGAAGGCACCGAAATGACATACCCCTGTGAATTACGCCACCAAAGGTGAGCTCGTTGTTCCAGGGAGCTTTCACAATTTATGATTTGGGTGTCTTGTGTGAAAGTTTTTGCTGTAGTAGTCCATATGCTTCTTGCATATGGACAAGAGTTGAAAAGATGACCAGAATGTTCTTCATTTGATTTGCATAGTATACATACACTTGGACCTTGTATTCCTCGTTTCCTCAGATTTTTCCATGTTAAAAGTTTATTGTTCATTTCTAACCAAAAAGTTAGAATCGTTTTCAAAGGGCTGTTAGTTCCCCACAGCTTGCTCCTTGATTTGCATAGTATACATACACTTGGACCTTGTATTCCTCGTTTCCTCAGATTTTTCCATGTTAAAAGTTTATTGTTCATTTCTAACCAAAAAGTTAGAATCGTTTTCAAAGGGCTGTTAGTTCCCCACAGCTTGCTCCACCACCAACTTTTCTCCTTTTCAAATTATTCCAGAATGGCTGCCTATATATATATATACAAATTAATTTAAACTAAAAAAGTAATGAAACTTTGATACTTTTTCATTGATGGAAGATTCCAACTTGTGTAAGTTCTTGTTATTTTCAAGAGGTTATATATTATCAAACTAACTCATAAATATGGTTTCAACTAGTTTAAGTTCAGGTACATGTAATTACTTGATATAGATATTACTGATATTAATTAGTAATTATTACTCTTTAACCTATAAATATTAAGGTGCAAACTTTTGTAAGTTTTTGTATTGTGAAAAGGGCCTGTACCTTGATGTATATTTGATCTCTTTAACTTTATGATAAATTCAAAATTAAGATAGATTTGTGATAGAGATAAATTTATAATTTTTTCATCTTCACCATTGAATAATTATTATTATTATTATAACTATTATATGGTAGTAAATTACATTATTGTAAATCCATCTTTTTCACGATTTATAAAATCGAATAAGGAAAAGTTTATACTTCTATTGATCTCTCTCAACTGAAATAAATATAGAGATAAGATGGATTGACATCAATAAAATAAAATAAATATAGATTATACTGATAGATAATGATAATGAAGAAAGAAACAAAATGAAACTTAGTGGTTTTAAGCGCTCTAATCCAGGGCGGTCTTGACTATTGGGAATAAGGCCATAAAAAGCGTTTTCGTTTAAATAAAGGTAGAACAGATAATATAAAGGATAGATTAGCTAGCGTACCCTTACCCACCGGATGGGAACCAAGCCAAGCACAGGAGCTGGGGACTGGTCAGACAATTTCTTCTGCAAACAAAAATTTAGTTAAAAACCTAAATAAAATTATTGGGGACAAGGCAGTTGAACCAGCTTAATTCCCAAGCGCATTCCCCTCCACAGTACCAAGAGCAGCATAACAACCAAGAGGGCCAGCTAGAACCGGCATTACTAGAGCACAAAGCAAACCATCAGAGATATGAATCAGACATGATAATAAAGAAAGAAACAAAATGATATAACATTAAGCTTTACTGATAATGATAATGAAAAGAAACAAAAAGATATATATTAAATTAAGCTTTAGAATAAAATTAAATTTGTTTGATTAATGAAAATAAGCATCAGATAACCGGTTATCAAATATTTGATAGTCTCATCCTGATTAGTCTCTGAAACATGGTTTAACGAAGTGGGTAGGAGAAAGGGTAAAACACTAAATATTAGACGTACATTAATTAACAGTCCGGCTGTTAATTCGGAAAGTAGGATTAGGTTGACGAATCTACACGACGAAGAGTCATGTTTATTCAAATGCATTTATAGAAGTATAAATATATGGTATTACAGGTTAGACCATACACTATCTTTTTCTCGGTAAGAAATGCAGAGAGTAGAAGAGTCGCAATCAATGGAAAGTATTTCAAAGAAGAAAACCCTAAAACGAAAAGCTGAGGAAATTAGTAACGAGTCGGAAGCAGAGGACAATGAGATACCAACAGCAGCAGCTGATAATAGCGGTACGTGTAACATTATTCAACTCCAATTAATCTACTGCTTTGTAACGTTAGAGTTCTAATTTGTGTTGCATTATTGCTTTTTTTTTTTCAGTCGTTGGCTGCATGTGCGAAGACATGGTGATGGGGGAAGTGATGCCTCTAATACCATGGTATAACCGGCCGATCATGAATCGATGGTGTGCTAATTCAATGATACTCTTTCCCATATTATGCCCGTCTCCAGAACCCCCGTATTCTTTCCAACTGCCTCGTTTTATACCACCATCCGCTAGGCTCGGAATACCATAACTTTAACAGACTCTGTATCTGGGTTTATAGCGAAAACGAAGGCACTCTGCTGAGTATTCCGGTACCTACTCTCACTGAAGATTTAAGTATTAATGCGAAATTTGTGCGTGATTACAATGGTGAGCGTATATATCTCTTCGCACCGATCAATGAAACCGGTCAAGAAATGTACGATGTGAGAGTGGTCGATTTAAGAGAAGGAAACTTACAGTGGAAAAAACTCCCGCCGTTGCCTGCCTGGGAGGGGCATTCTCTGTTGAGCTGTGCTTCCTTTGACAATGGCGGGTGTTGTACTAGTTATCATATTGCATGGACCAAAAGTCGCATGAACGACCTCGAGGACGAGTATGAGGACGAGGACGAGGATTCATATGCGTGGACGCTAAACACAAGAAACGATATAACTGAATCGCTATCCCAATGGCAACCTGAACTGGGTGCCAGTTATGATATAATCCACAAATCAATTGAAGCTTTTGGATTGGGGGTGGAGGCCCCGATATATCTTGAGATTAACATACCGACCGATACTGGACCTCATTCTCCGAAAGCTCTTTACAAGCTGTGTGCGGACCGCCATTATTGTACAGAGTACAACGACACTTGGGAAATGCCTAAATTTTTGTTGATGCAGTATCACGGCGACGGGCATAGTGAGCCTAGGTCTATTTTGTATTATATACGTTTTTTTGGAGGATTACGATATATACGTTGTAGTATGAACTTCTACAAGGTTAATTTAGATGGTGAAAATACCAAGAAGTTAGGTGATTCCGAATGGGATGTATTCTGCGACACATGGAGCAACACTCTTAGAGAAGAAAATGGAACCAAGGCAACAAAGGTTTTGTGGAAAGGATTTCCCGAATGGGAGATGAGGACGTTCATCATTGACCAGGTTGTGGATACCGAGGGCATCAAGCTAGCGTCAAGGGGCCCTGTCTACGTATATAGGTTGTGGAAATTTTTTCCTTTTGACAAATCTATATTTGAGTAGTCATAAAAAAATAAAAAAAATCAGTGAAACATTATATGTGATTGTAAGAGTTTCTTTCACAACTTTTGGAGTTAAAGTCAAAGAAGAAGCTCATCACGTTTTAATATTTATAGCTAGAAAATGGTTAACCAACTTACATACAACACATTTTAATAAAAGCATCAAGAGGTGGCAATGTCTTTTGCATAAATATTTTTTTTTGTAAATGTCATTAATAAAAAGTAGGCTATGATATGCATGAAGGGTTTTATATAATAATACTAAAAAGCCTTAACATTGAAATATGTTTTCCACATTGAAACATATACTTAAATGCCTGAAAGATTAATTTCGATGTGCCGTAAGTGAATCAGTCAGTTAATGAGTGGTGATATATTGTTATTAATCAATAAACCAACAATAGAAATTATAAATATTGAATTACCGTATAACAATAAAGGGCGTTAGAAATTATTGTATTAACATGAAACACATTTTTTGATGCCATATGTAGCTATCAAATGTTTTTTTAATTTCGCTATTGTCAAAAAAATCTGTTAATCCATGAATCCAACTATTGTCAAGAAAATCTTTTAATCCATGCAACCAACAAGTGTCTAATGTATTGTTGTATGTTGATTCTCTAAATCTATTTCCATCGTTTTAGTTTATCAATAAGTACAAGAAAAATTGGAAGCAAAAAATGAGACCATTGAAAACGGAACCAAAAAAATGGGCAAGTTCCTCGAGCCAGAAATGCCTTTTCCGTGCGTTTGTTTTTTGATTTTCTTGTTAGAAACCTGTCTCCGAACAATTAATCCTATATTGAATCCCCTGTTGGCTGCTTTGGCAAGAAAACCTTCTGGCACATTGCAGATAGAGCATAGTGAAACCAGATAGCAAGTCAGTAAGAATGCAAGTATTCATAAGACAGTTAATAATAGTTTTATTTGTTTACAAGACCTAGCAATAAGAAAATGGTAAAACTTTCTAGAAAATAAACGATTCCGATTATTAGAGAAGTTATAAGAGTCCAAGAGATGCCTTTGATATTTGTAATTTGGTTAATGCCTAAGAAACTTTGATGACAATGTTTTTTGTTTGTGTGGATGTTGTAGTTATTTTGTTCTAACAAGGCAATAAAAAACCGAGTGATGTGCACTTTTTCGAAAGTTTTATCTCTTAGCTACATCAACTTGGGATTGGACTAGCTTTGTTGCTATTATTCAAGTGTAGAATATATCAAACTGAAATTTAATGAAGATGATGTAGAATAGAACCTATGGAGCACGATGTGTCTCAAGATAGGGAAACTAATTACTAAAGGAACACAAACCGATTTGTAAATTTTAAAAGGAAGCTCATAAACATTACCAAATAGAATGATAACTGAAATGAAATTTACTAATTGGGCCGAGAGGCGCTCTACAGCACAGTATGAGCGAAATCTTGTAACATGTGTCGAGTGTTTGTCCAGTTTGTGAGGTGTTTGTCGAGTAACAAAATAATACAAAGTAAACAAAAAAATAATACAAAGTTAAAAGTAATAAATATTATGTCGACCATAAACAAAAAAGAATAATACAAAGTAAAAAGTAAATATGAGACTTAAACTAGAGACTTCAGAGCTTAGGATTAGGTGGTAAGTATTATGTGAGCCATAAACAAAAAAGATAATACAAAGTAAAAAGTAAATATGAGTCTTAAACTAGAGACTTTACTTTTTACTTTTAATACAAAGTAAAAAGTAAATATTAGACTTTAGAGTGTTTGTCGAGTTTGAGTTCGTCGAGTGTTTGTCCAGTAACAAAATAATACAAAGTAAACAAAAAAGAATAATACAAAGTAAGAAGTAATAAATATTATGTCGGCCATAAACAAAAAAGAATAATAGGGCATGTGCAAGCTAATGAGGATCACTTTTGGGGCGTTAGATGCAATAGAAAACTGAAAAATGAGGCATCCTTCAACTTAATTGGTTTTTTTGAGATGCTTACACAAGATATATTGCATCGAGTAAAAAAGATGAAACATAGGAAATTGAGTCATGTTTCCAAATATATAACATTTAAGTATTGAAAATTTACATAACTATGTCAAATTTCATTTTTTTTAACAGTCACTTTTTTTTTTTTGGCAAATGATAAGGTATATGTTTTTGTGGGTGCAGCCTTTCACTCTCTAAATGATGGTTTTAGGCTACAAAATCTGGTATACATGTATAGAACTCGTAGCACTAGTGCAGCGCTATTTTTCCAAAATTAAATGTTTAATTTTTATTTTATTTTTAATTATGTAAGTGGTCATGGGTGCATCCTTTGAAGGTCTTAATGTAGTTATTTTGACTTGGATTTTTTACAGGATGTAGAGGTCAGTGTCCTCTAGTGCAGCATACAATTTTTTTTTAAATGGTTGTGAAATGAAAATGTTACAGAATAAACACTAACGGTATGTTTTTTGACCAACAAAGTGATGACAAAAGAAAATTAGGAAATAAATAGAAAATCTCAATTTTTTTTTTTTTAAATTACATATTTGGAATCTGCATAAAAAATTCTATCTATGCCTAAAATTTCGTCAATAATGGTCAGGTATGTCATGTTGTAGAGAGCAGTGACAAACAGGCATACTCAGAAAAATGTCAAATTAGCAATGGTCCAAAAATTCCCTAGCACAGGTTTGGTAAGTCTGAGCCAGCCACATATGATAGTGTCTGACACACGGGGGCAGGAGGAGTGGGTGAGTAGGCACTTAGGAATGCGCGCGTGTTATGTTTAAATTCAATTAACATGTGCGCATTGTATTTAAATTCAAATTTTAGTGT